>CM059019.1:33553843-34133843 GCA_030272315.1 Paspalum vaginatum | reverse complement strand
CGTTCTCTGCACATGCTCATCTTGGCTGACATTACGATTACCATCCACGCACACAAACACACACTTGGTGGATTGAGAACACAATTTCAAGTGAAACTCACATTTCGTAGGCATAGCTAGGGCTGGCCAACCGGTTTAAACCAACAAAATGGTTCACTTCAATTGTTGTAAACAATCGTTGTGGGAGAGGTTAAGTAGCAATGCGTGGGTACAAAACATTTAAATTGTAGACTTCGGTGTCGGTTCTTTCCATTTGGGGGTTGGTTTCCACATAGTTACCATACCTGCGCTTGTCCTGTGTAGCTGCACTCGTATTGGGCCTGGGCGCCGCACTATTCGAAGTCACACTCATCGAGCGCCACACTGTACTCCGTGGACCTGCTCCTCATAGCACCACTCCACCAATATATGCTAAAACCACGCAATGTGTCGTGCATCAGTTTGCAAAGCAACTCGGCGAGCTAGGTTGTTCCCGCTGGCTGTTGTGCAGTCTTGTTCACCAAAGCCACCATATATATAGCCACTGCTAGGGTTTGAAGCCGCCGACATCCGTTAACGATCTAGAAACCAACATCAGAGCCAAAACCCAAACTCTGCCAAAAAAAAAAAAGACCAACCCCAAACACTGAAAAAAAAAACTAAGTTCAATCCAGTTTGGTCTAATTCAATTCTCCGTGAAAAAGTGACTATGAGACTATCCCTACAGAGGCACAAGGTTTGATCCTCCACTAAAATTTTCAAATCAATAGCTAACGGGAAACATTGTAAATCTCAAATTTACCGGTCTGATGAGGAGGAGGGGCTCATTACTGGCGATGCAGAATTTTAAAAAAATCACAAAATATTACAAAAACCTTGTCTGGTCCATCAAATCCTACCAAGTTGTCAATGGATATATGGAATAGAATGTGCATCTCTCAAGTTACTGTGCTGAAAAAGAGATCTCGTAGTTGAAAAGTTTAAAGTAGTGGAAGCGAAAGGAGGCTATTATCCGAATGGAACATAAGGCCCAAGATCAAAAGAAGATTTGATGTCTCTATTTGACGAACTCTATACAAAGGATCCCTAGCATTTTATACTTCACAGACTTAATTTTGGAAGAGTAAAATGCATCGGTAGTCTATTAACTTTTCGCGTTGTGCCAGTTAGGTCCATCAATTTTTGAAGTGCATCTTTAGGTCCACCACTCTGTAATTAAAACTCTTCCGCCCTCCTTGGGCTTCTCCTTCTTTTTAATATAATAGGCAGCTCTCCTGCCGGTTCGTTCAGAAAATAAGTAGGGCCCAATGAGGCCTCAAAGATCTACAACTTTGGTATTTAAATTTTCTTCATTTGAAGACATTTATGCTCCAAGGTTTTGTTATCTTTGGACTTGCGAGAATATTTCTAAATTTGATTTTGATGTTGAATTGATTTTGTGATAAGCCTTCCATACCTCTCGACGTACTTTAAATCCAAGCATTTATTGTGATCACGAGTTTCAAAACAACAAAAAACTACATTTATGGTGGATCGGAAGATGTTGACGCTAAGAGGGACAAGTTTAAAAGTAGGAAAATTTTACTAGTGGTTTAAAAAAACAAAACTAGACATCATATTTACACACATTCCATGATGATCTAGTACGTGATCTTGTCAAAACAAACTTGAACTCAGAAAAATAATAGGGTCTAGTCTACCTACCCACGCGCTCACCGTCCCAAATGGGCGTCTCTCACACGGTCACCTCGAGCTCGCAGCCCCCAAGACCATACAAGCGAGAGATGGCGACGTCGCGGAGCGGCGGAGGTGATCTTCCACGCTCTTTCGCTCGTACCCTACGATCTCAGAGCTGCCGTGTCATCTAGGCGCGCAATGGTGAACAACCGGACTACAAATACACTAACAGAGCTCAGGGCTGAGTGGTGCACGTAGCCACGTACTTCCTCCAAAGAAAAGCGATAGCCAGCGAGCGAGAGAGACAGTGGGGAGGGGGGGGGGTCGCGATGGAGAGGGGGAGAGGAACGGGTCACCGGCCTCCAGCGGCGAAGCGTGCGAGGACGACGACGGTGTCGGCCGGAGACGGCGTTGGCGGCACCACCGGCGAGGCGGCGCTGTCGCCGGGGAGCAGCAAGCTGCGGCGTACTTTCTTCGGCGTGCTCTTCGCGGTGCGAATGTGAGTGCTCTCTTACCTTACCACCCCCATCCTGTGCGGGCGTGCGGCGTTTCTTGATTATATGATTCTGTTGGTGTGGCCGTGCGCAGGAGCGAGATGAACCCCGCGCTCAAAAACCTGGTTCGAGCTTTCAAGCAGTACCAAGAAATCACTTCAAGGTAGTATAACAGACAGATGTGTTTGTTTGACAGGCTATGCCATATATACTTCACCTTCTGTTAGTTTCTAGACATACTCTAAATTTTATCTTCCATCAGGCAAATTGAAGTTGAAGGTCTCCGGCAGGAAGTGATCCAAGTTCAGAGGCTGAATCAGGGTCTCCTCCATGAACTGGTTAGATCTTCACCAGAAGAGCTTCCATTCCAGACATCTTAATTCGGCAGCCTGTTAATTCCTATCTAAGCCTCTTAAGGAACCCAGTTGATTGTTTTTTTATGAACTCATTATGGCACTATACAAACGCAGAGACAACTGGCACATCTGGCTTCCAATCTCTGTGCTAATCAAAACGTCAGGTACGACCTCAACAATTATATTTGTCTCAGCCTGGAGGGTAAATCTATTGTGTTTCTTGTGCATCTTTTTTTTTTTTTGGACTTGAAACAATGGGGAGGGGTTCTGAACACTACATTTCAATTTGTATAAGAGAGGAACAGTAGAGGTACGGTGGATATATACATAGGAAAAAAGGAGGGAATATCCATATAACAGTCTCTTGCCGAGGAGCTTGTAGTCCGGTGGAAGCCAAATCTTTTTGGCAGCTTTAGATCACGAGTATTGGTAATACAATCCCCGAATTTCCAGTTGGGGTGGGGGGGGGGGGGGGAGTTGAGACTTGAAAAACAATGGGAGGTGGGTCTTCTTAGGAAGTGAGACCGGCTCAATTGATTTTTAAGTAAGGCTGCTCAATTGGTTAGGTGGGAAGAATGGCCATACACCTAACCACCCAAATTCAAGTTCTCTCCAGCTCAGATATATGTGCCTATTTCTTCTATTAAAAAAAACACCTAGTTCAGGTTGGGTCTCATTTTTTTTAATATACCGATCTCTTGCATTGAAAAATAGATGACTGACGCACAGAGGATAGCTTAATTGCTCCTTGAATCTTATGACCCAAAAATAATGGTTGACATTTTATCCTCGAAAAATTGTACCATTTCGCATCTTCCAAATGAAGAAGGGGTGATGTTTTTTCTTTTTGCTAGTTTTTTAATTACCTCTTTCCTATCCATTCCGCTTATAAAATTCCCAGAACCATTCATGTTGCTGGGAACAAAGAAGTGTGTATGTTCAATAGCCAAGCTCATATATCACTCTGTGCTACGCCCTTCACCGAAATGCCATTCATGTCGCATGTCATCGGTGTTTCAGACTTGAGCCAAACCAGGAGAATGCTGCTGCCACCGGATCAAACACAATCATTCGTCAACTGCGCTTCTCATCAAGCAATTTGAAGCTGCCAGTCTACACAGAAAAGAACATAATAGAGAAGAACAATGCAGCTATCAAAGTGGCCATATATGAAGGTGACAATGTGATTGCATCCGGCCCGCTTTCAAAAGAAAAGATCGAAATCCTTGGATCTCCGTGGTGAGTTCTCCAAAGATGAGAATGAAGACTGGAGCGAGGAAGAATTTGACAACCACATCGTGCAAGGCCGAGACGGGCAAGCTGGTCTTCTAGGGACTGTGCAGTTGACCAATGGAGAGGTAGAACTTAGCCAGATCCATTTCAAGGAACCGTCATACGGGAAAAATGTCATCATGGCAGCAAGAGTTTGCAAGGGCAAAAAAGTTGCATTTCGGGTGAAGGAAGCCATCATAAATCCTGTGGTGGTTAAGCACCACAGGAATGAAGGTACAGATTGGACCATTTGTCAGGTTTATTGCTTTTATTGTATTTACTATATACTAGTTCATCGTCAATCCGTGCTTTTGCATGGGTTATATTTTTAGTAAGTATAAATGCGTATTAATTAAAATTTGATATATATGACTTTAATAGTAGCAACAATTAAAAACTAAAAGGTATGTATATTGTTATTTGTTTTTATAACAATATATATTTTTGTTGTTTAGAGTTTGCATGTTATTTTATTTATCTATAATATATTAGAGGTGATTATTTTAATTTATATTTTATAATGGCACGACGGATTTAATTCATCTTCTATAATGACATGATGAGTAATTTATATGCACATTTAGGGGTTATTTTAATTCATTGTTCATAATGGCATGGTGTGTAATTATATGCAAATTCTAGGTTTTATTTAAATTCATATTTCATAATGGCATGGTGTAATTTATATGCAAATTTAGGAGTTATTTTAATACATTGTTCATAATGGCACGGTGGATAATTTATACAAATTCAAGGGGTTATTTTATTTCATATTTCATAATGGAATGATGGGTAATTTATATAAAAAATTAAGGGGCTATTTTAATGGTTTTTCATAATGGCATGGTGGGTACTTTTTAAAAATACTAGTTCATCAACCCGTGCTCTCGCACGTGTTGAGTTTAGGAGATATAGATTTAATCTTTAGTAATATTAGAGGTGAAATTTTAATTCATCCTTCGTGATGGCATCCAGGGTAATTTATATGTTGATTTAAGGTTTAGTTTAATTCATCTTTTATAATGGCACGATGACTAAATATATGCAAATTTGATAATTATTTAATTCATATTTTACAATGGCATGGCGAGTAATTTTTATGCAAATTTTTAAGTGGTTATTTAATCCATATTTCATAAAGGCATGATGGACAATTTAAAAGATTATTTTATTTCATCTTTCATAATGTCATATTGCATAATTTTTTAGAAACTATAATAGATCTAACTACTGTTATTATTAGAGCTACATGATGCATGACGGGATGTTTCCGATTTTTGGAAAAAATTTTAGGATTTAACTTTCTCAT
Organism: Paspalum vaginatum; assembly: GCA_030272315.1. Lineage (NCBI taxonomy): Eukaryota > Viridiplantae > Streptophyta > Magnoliopsida > Poales > Poaceae > Paspalum > Paspalum vaginatum. Next base: position 34,128,756 of record CM059019.1, on the reverse strand, counting down.
AGAAAACAGATCTATTGTTAGAGCTACATGATGAATTATAGGATGTTAATTACTTAGAAAACAGATCTAATGGCAATTAAGATTTCAATCTGCAATCGATTATAGGATGTTTCTGATTATTGTGAGAATTTCTATGATTTTATATTTTATTTAGTGCATCTTATGAGAATTAATAAGGAGGTTTCAACAGGAGTCTCCAATTAATAATAGTAAGATTAGGCATAAAATATCTATTTCATGAAAAGATTTCTACCATTTTTATAAAAAAAGTTACGGGATCATTTAGTAGTATAAAATTGTAAATGAAAAAAATTTAACAAAAAACTCAGAGTAAATTTGAAAATAGAAAAATCTGCCAAAGAAAGAATAAATTTGCTTTCTTTGAGATTTGAACTAAAAACCTTTGTTAATGGTAGATGTGGATAATTACTTAGAAAATAAATTAAAAATGGGAAAATCTGCAAAGAAAAGAGAAAATTTGCTTTCGTTGAGAGTTAACTCGAAACCTTTCGTAATGGTAGAGTGGGTAATTATTTAGAAAACATATCTAATGGCTATTAATATTCCAATCTGACAATTGATGGTCGGATGTTTCTGATTTTTGTGAGAATTTCTAGGATGTATCTTTTTTCTGGTGTGTAACACCACCGGATGTATCACGAAGTGCTTTTTGTGGCGTCTAGACCGACTATAGCTCGATAGTCACGCAAAACACAGGGAAGAATACGATTTAGACAGGTTAGGACCGCTAGATCGTGTAACACCCTACGTCCTGTGTGCGGTGGTCTGTATTGCTCTTGAGATTACAACGAAAGCGTATAAGGTTGAGGGAGGATCGGGAAAGTGGTGTATCTGAGGACGAGATCCTAAGGAAGTCTTACGCGAGGGGTCCATAACCCGACTTATATAGTTTGACGTTGCTCGGTGATAAGTCGGTTTCCTTCTATGTCTTCTAGATAATTTAAATTACAAGAGATCACATAGAATCCGCGATCCATATCTTTTCTAAAGAATCCTTGTCTTGCGGGCCAAGGTGTTTGGCACCTCGGGCCCGAGTCAGTCGGTCGTCCCCTGGATTGGGCCATCCGTCGGCCCATCCACCAAATATGTCGTCTGAGGGACCAGGGGATATCTATCCCCCACAAGCCCCCAAGCTTTAAGTCGACTTGAGCAATAACTGGTTTGGAGGTCTCGCAGAAAGTCTTATTTGAAGTCTTGTAAAAAAAATATGATGGTATCCTCTATGCAGCCCCCGAGCCTCAAGCTGATTAGCATAATCAGGTTGGGGATCAAGCGACTTATTCCTCCAAGTGATATTGGCAAAGCAGTAGGCGAGGCCCTCGAGTCAATGAAGTGGTCGGCGAGGTATGCAGCTGTAATACTCCGTATTTTAAACACTTAAGTGCATTTGCAATTTACCCTAATTTTCTCTCAAAAATTTGATTCAAATTTAAATTTGAGGCCTTTTAAAAAATTTGGAGTTTTCCAGGGGCAAAAATGTGAAAGGGTAGTTTAAATTAAGCCCTTTCACTTTTGTATTTGGACCCCTGTCGAAATATGTCAAAATCTAGGGTTAAAAATGAAAAGGGTAAAAGTAAAAAAAAAAGAAAAACCGGGCGAAGCCCGCGGGCCAGCTGGCCAGCCCGCGGCCACGCGCCCGCTTGGCGAGGCCCAGCCGGGGGCGGCGGCCCGCGTGGCGGCCAACCCCCCCGCCACCCGCGCCCCCTGTCAGGCGGCGCTTGACAGGTGGGACCGCGGGGGCGGGATCTTCTTCCCCGCCGCGGCGCTGCGGGGAGCGGCACTCCCCCGCTCCCGCGCCACGCCGTGCCCCCGCCCCGCGCCATCGCCGTCACCGCCGCGACACCACGCCGGTAAGCACGCCCCCACCCCACTCCTTCCCTCTGCGCCACGCCGGGCACCGGCCCGAGCTCGCCAGAGCTCGGAGCCCCGCATGGCGCCGCGGCCACTGCGGCGTCGCCGCCGCGGTCCCCGCGCGCGGGAGCCTCTAGGGTTCCCGCTGGCATGCACATCGGGTGCGCCGCGACGCCGCGGGCACCACCGCCGCTGCAAGGCTACCTCGCCAGCGCGTCGCGCCGGTGGGCGGCGACCGCGCAGTGTAGAGAAAGGGGGGGTAAGAAACGGAAAAGGTGAGGGAAAGAGAGAGGAGCTCGCGCCGCTCCTGAGGCCACCGCCGGCGCGGCGACGCGCAGAGCCGGGCGAGGCCGGTCCGCTGGGCCGCTCGCCTGGCAGGCCGGCTTGCCGGGCCGCGCAGCGGTCGGGCCGAGCCGAAAGGCTTCGGAGGGGGCCGCGCCTTAGGGCAGGCAGGCCGCCGGCCCACTTCGGGCCGGGCCAGGCCGAAAGGGGAACTCAGGCGATTTTTGGAGGGGGAAATTAGAACTTTTTGCTTTCTTCTTTTTTGTGGGCTGAGCCGAATTTCAACAGTAATTCTGTTTTTCTTTTTCCTTTTAAATTAAGTTGTTTATCTGTTTTGCTTAAATGTATTATGTTTATTTTAATTAGAAAAATTATTTATTAATTCATATAAATATATGGTAATTCCAAAAAGAAAGTAAATTAGAGTTTATATATTTTAAAAATTTAGCCTTTATTTAAAAATGCATAAAAATTAATAAAGTGCATTAAAAATAGAAAATTAATTCAAAAATCCATTTTAATTATTCAAAAATTCCTAGAAAATTCATTTAAACTTTAAAAATTATTTAAAAATATTTTGAAAATACCTGGCAATTCATTTAAGGCTTAGGACAATCATCTTCATTCGAAAAATATCCATGTTTAACCCCAACCATCCTTTTTCTTTAGAAAATGGTACATTTTACTTTTTCAACACGTTGATCATCCTCATATTTTAAAACTCCTAGCATGTCATCAACTTAGGCACGTTGGTCCCACCGCTTCCTAGTTGAAGAGTCTTTCACTGCGACGGAAAATCCGGAAGCCGGTGCGACCGAGGCACCCTTCATACCTGCAGGAGGAGCCTCCGAGTCACCGACAGAGGCCGATCCAGTGACTCAAGGCAAGCCCCGGTGCATTACCTAGTTTTCTTAAATTCTTAATTTAAATCAGAGTTATGCTTGTGCATTAGAGTTAGGAGTTGATTGAAACCCTAGAGCATGATGACTCATTACCCAGCATATAATCCTATGCTCAGTAGATGGCTTAGGTGGCAAACGCCTAGGAAGGAAATCTTTTACAGCAAGTTATTGGTTGAGAATAAGAAGATGGATAATAATTTGACAGGCATGCGGCGGGATCAGTTTCGCTTTCATACTTTACATGTTATGATTAATTGCTATGGACCCTGATCCTGCCTGTGTCGCATAAGGCCGTCTGATGTGTGGCCTGGTTGGGCCGAACGCGCCTCATTCACTTACCGTCCTTAACGGGCTCCGGTAAGCCTTTCGTCCTGTTGTACCTAAGCGCGGAACTAGACGAGACCAACTGGAAGGAGGAGGTTGGGCGGGTGTCAAAGGACTGACACCCAGGTTCGGTGAGGATGGTTCCGGGTAGGTGGCACTGGATGTTGGGTTGTCGTATGTGGGGTCGGTGTACACACATATGACGGGTGTCTGAGTATCCCTCTCGAGAGGTGGAAAACCGATTCGAATCGTCTGTGGCTTGCCGGTTGTAAGCTGCCTGATCGCGACCAACATCGTAGTAAGAGAATTGATCTTGTTAATGATGAATGTTTGACAACATATTTGTCTTGGTGAATCTTGGTGGGTTAGTAGAATAGGAATAACTTAGTATGATCAGGTAATAACTAAAAGATTGAACTAAATTCTAAAGCTAAGGATTTACTATTAGGCCTGCCGCAGTGTGAGTTGACCTAATCACCCCGGCCTTGAGTTAGGAAGTCGGGTTTCGACCCAGTGGTCGGGTAAGTCTTGCTGAGTAACTAGTACTCAGTCTTCTTGCCTATGCTTTTTCAGGTGCAGAATACACGTGGTTTGAATGGGACCCTTATGTGAATCCTCCTTTCTTCTGATCTAAGTTTGTCTACAACTGAAGCAGTTAGGTGTGCGTGTGAGTTGGAGAAACATGGGAACTATGCTATTTTTGTTTTATGGCTGAGGACTTATCAGCCGGAAATGTAATAAGTACCAAAACTTATGTGTAATATTTTAAGTTATGTAATAAATGTGATGTGTATGTTGTAACCTGTGGACTCCTTCGAGAGTCGCCCCAAAATCAAGCTCGATCCGGATGGGAAGGCCAAGTCAGGATACCTACATCCTGAAGGACTACCGAGGTTAGTCCGGATCTGGTGATTAAGCACTAAATCCGGGTTAATCTAGGCGGTTCTGCCACAGCTGGTATCAGAGCTGAGCTTGAGGGGTAGGTTACTATTTTAAAAACTATTTTTCACTTTATAGTAAGTGAACCCCGTATACGGGTGTATTTGAAATATGAATTAACGAAATCCTTTTTCCTTAAACATTAGCGTGTAGAGAACAATAAAATACCTGGTCTTTAAACATGTCATGCATCATCATTGCATTAGAGTTATTCTTCTGTCCTTAAAAATAAAGTAGAGCAATTCCAAATGATTTATTAACAAAAGTTTTTGTTGTTCTGGTCCAGATGCCGCATACTTTCGTCCCTTACGAGGATGCCAGGGGTTGTTGGCACCAGGAGTGTCCAGAAAACTGTCCCTTAGCTATGACTCTTCACCATCGTCTTCAAGAGCTGGGATATCTTAGTTGTCCCCGTTACATCGTTCGTCATGCTGATTTAGGTCTGATGGGTGAGACAAGGGTGCGAGTGCGTATGCCTCAACACCCTAGGGTACCGGAGGAGGAATTATGGGAAGTTGAGGGTAGTGGGATAACTCCTGGAGAGGCTTTTTCTGATGCCGCTTACAGGGCTCTAATTGAGCTCTGTACGAGGCATCTGAGTGATTTGGAAGGGTCTGAAGTCATGTTTCTTCCTCCTAATGACCGAGCTCAGCCTGAGTGCGAAAGGAGGTTGAGGAATCTGAACCGTAGTGCTCGAGACTTGCGAAGGCGCCAGATGCATGAGCAAGTCCACTACACCTCCCAGTTGGCGGATCTTTATGATCAACGCCACCAAACCTATGCAAGTATCAGAGAGGGTTTCTTAGGATTAAGGGCCCAGAATGAGCACATGTTAGAACAACAGCATAGGGATACCTCTGAGATCATTTGTTTAGGTCTTCGTCAATACGAGGACCAACGTACCATGAGAGACTTAAGGGATCAGTTGCATACTGCTAACTTGACCATTCAGGATCAAACCACACACATCGAGCTTGACCACACCATTATAGACAACCTTAATGAGCAGGTGATTGCATTACAACTGCAAAATGATCAGCTTCAGGCAGAGTTAGAAGAGAGTTCCTCAGAGGAGGAGCCCATGGAGTTAGTCCCTGAGGGTTCAGGGGCTACTCAGGGATCCTCGGGGATTGCTTCCGGTTCCGTTGGACCACCTGCCCCTGCTCCTGGTACAGGATACGATTCAGATGCGGGTGAAAATTCAGTGGGCCAGAGCAGCGCCTGAAGGATGAGTTGTTGTGGGTTCGGTGTTTGGGCTGTTGGAAGTTGTACTTTTTGTAAAATTTTTGTGAAAATTTTGTAAAACAGTTGTCCGCATGTGTTGTTGTTCGAATAACCCAGTGGGGACAATATGGTTGTATAATAGTAGTAGCTAAGGATGGCTTGAAGTTGTTATGTAAAATATTATGTGTGCTTTTATTTTCAATAAAAGATGTAGATCCTTTGTACATGTCTCTTCCCAGCTGTCGACGTAATAGTAAGCTTACAGTTGTTTCCACTCTATGCTCCGCAGATGTCGGGCGATCATTCTGATGAACTTCCTCCACCACCCCCAGCTCATCCTACCATGGCCGATGTTTTGAATCGTCATGATCGTTTAATTGAGCTCTTAGCTCAAAATCAGCTTGCTCAGCATCAGTTTATGCAAGATAATCCACGCTGTGGGGGAGAAGCTGGAGTGACTTTTCTTGACTTCGAAGCTCTCCATCCACCAATCTTTCAGTCTGCGCCAGACCCCAATGGATGCCAAACATTGGGTGCGGACTATAGAGAGTATGTTTGAACTCTTGCCAAATCTTTCAGATCAGCAGAAAGTTATGTTTACTGCCCGAAAGTTGCAAGGCTCCGCTGGAGCTTGGTGGGCAACCTATCAAGCTTCTTTGCAGCCCAATCAACAGATTACTTGGCAAGACTTCCGCAAGGCCTTCGAGGACCATCACATCCCTGAAGGTCTTGTGGAAATGAAAATGCAGGAGTTTTTGAGCCTGCAACAAGGTAATAAAACAGTCCTGGAGTATCTTCAAGCCTTCAACCATCTAGCTCAATATGCTTCTGCCCTGATTACTGGGGACGAATAAAAAAGGATGTACTTTTCACGAGGCTTATATCCTCGTATGAGGGCAAAAATGAATATGTCCTATCCCAGTTTCCATCAGATGGTGAATGATGCTATCCAGTTGGAAGAGAGACTCCGGGTGTATGGAGAAGAAAAGAAACGTAAGAGAGCCACTGAGGGAGCCAGCAGCCGGCCACGGGTGGTTTATCAGCCACCCAGGTATGCTTTTCCCACTCCTCGTCCCTCGTGGATGGTTCGGTCAGCTCCACCGCCGAATCAACCCCCACGACAATGGATGATGAGGCCACAGTCACAGCCCCCTCGTCCTCTGGCTCTGGGTCCTCCTGCTCCTCGTACTTCAATGCCGGGCTATACCTGTTATAATTGTGGACGATCTAATCATTTTGCGAAGGACTGCCCGTATCCGCGTCAAGGTCAAGGGTTCCGTCCATCTGCCCCAACTTCTAGTGGGAACCCTCAAAATACCTTTAAGAAGAAGGGCCCTGCCCCGAAAGTGGGCAAGGTACATTATATGCAGATGGAAGAATTGCCAGAAGGAGAAACAGTCATGACTGGTACGTTTCCAATCAATGATCTGCCTACTCAAGTTTTATTTGATACGGGAGCATCCCATACTTTTATCAGTCATGCATATGCATATCGTCGGGGTTTTTCTGTATTTACCGTTAAACAAGGATACCTTATCACGGCTCCTGGACAACAATTGCTAACTAACCAAGTGGTTAGGGACTTGCAATTGGAGTTGGGTGGAAAATTTTTCAAGATCCAACCCATTGTGTTACCAGGGCATGGCATACCAGTCATCCTAGGGATGAACTGGATGAATGCTCATCAAGCCGTTATGGATATCACTGCTCGCACCATACGGGTTGTTTCTTCCGATAATACCCTGGTGCAAGTGTCGCTTCCCCGAATAGAAAAAGAGGTGCCAGTAGTAAATACAGTTGTCAGTCCGGAAATAGCTGCTATCCCGGTGGTACGGGATTTTCCAGATGTGTTTCCCGAAGATCTTCCGGGACTACCCGCAGATAGAGAAATTGAGTTCTCCATAGAACTAGTCCCGGGCACGGCTCCCATTTACCGGAAACCATATAAAATAGCTCCGCGAGAGATGGCTGAAATGAAAATACAACTTGAAGACCTTCTTAAAAAAGGGTTTTATCCGCCCTAGTACCTCCTCTTGGGGTTGCCCAGCTCTTTTTGTAGAGAAAAAGAAGGACAAATCTTTAAGAATGTGTGTGGATTACCGCCCCCTCAATGTGGTAACTATTAAGAACAAATATCCCCTCCCCCGGATTGATGTGTTGTTTGATCAGTTATTAGGAGCCAAGATCTTCTCAAAGATCGATCTGAGATCAGGGTATCACTAGATTAAAGTCAAAAAGGAAGATATACCCAAAACTACCTTCTCTACCAGATATGGTCTTTATGATTATTTGGTAATGTCCTTCGGACTAACCAATGCCCCGTCATATTTTATGTACCTGATGAACTCCATCTTTATGCCGGAGTTGGATAAATTTGTAGTGGTTTTTATCGATGATATTTTGATCTACTCTAAGTCCAAGGAAGAACATGAACATCATTTGCACATGGTGCTATCCCAGTTGAGGGAACATAAGCTATATGCCAAGTTCAGTAAATGTGCTTTTTGGCTGAATAAAATCACCTTTTTGGGGCATATCCTTTCTGGCGAGGGGATAGAAGTTGATCCCGAGAAGGTAGAAGAGGTTTTACACTGGAAAACCCCAAGCACTGATACTGAAGTTAGAAGTTTTCTAGGCTTGGCGGGCTATTATCGTCGCTTCATTCAGGACTTTTCGAGAATAGCCAAGCCCATGACCAAGCTGCTACAGAAGAATGTGAAGTTTGTTTGGGGACCCGAGTGTGATCGGGATTTTCAAAGCTTAAAGAAACTACTTACTTCTACCCCGGTATTAATCCAGCCGGACGTCACCAAACCTTTTGAAGTATACTGTGACGCTTCGGGCATTGGATTGGGATGTGTGTTAATGCAAGAAAGAAAAGTCATAGCTTATGCATCCCGTCAATTGAAGAAACATGAAGAAAACTACCCCACCCATGATTTGGAGCTAGCAGCAGTGGTGCAAGCCTTAAAAATTTGGTGCCACTATTTGCTAGGGAACACTTGTCATATCTATACGGATCATAAAAGTTTAAAGTACATATTTACTCAAAGTGAGTTAAATATGCGGCAACGCCGCTGGTTGGAATTGATCAAGGATTATGATCTGGAAATCCATTATCATCCTGGAAAGGCCAATGTGGTTGCAGATGCTCTGAGTCGTAAAGCTCATTGCCACTGTCTTACCTTATCTCCTGCCACCGAATCCCTTTGTGAGCAAATGGAAAAGATGAACTTAGAAATGATACAACCTGGAGCCAGGATGGCTCTTCAACTGGAACCCACTCTTAAGGATCAAGTGATTCAAGCTCAAAAGGAAGACAAAGGAGTCCAACATTTAAAGCGAAGGCTTGCTGAAGGCGAGGAGTTACCCTTCGAGGTTAAAGAAGGAGATGTACTCTGGTTTAAAAATCGTCTGGTGGTGCCCAAAAACACCGATCTTAGAAGGAAGATTATGGAAGAGGCTCATACCTCACGTTATACTATTCACCCGGGGAGTACCAAGATGTATCAAGATTTAAAGCAACGTTTCTGGTGGACCCGAATGAAAAGAGAAATAGGAAGATATGTGTCAGAATGTGATGTATGCCAAAGAATAAAGGCGGATCATTTACGACCCGTAGGACCCTTACAACCGTTGCCAGTTCCAAGTTGGAAGTGGGAAGATATCCACATGGATTTCATTGTGGGTTTACCTAAAACTCGCAGGAAGAAGGATTCCATTTGGGTGATTGTGGACCGGTTAACCAAGACGGCCCACTTTATTCCTATGAATATACAGAACTCAGTCCCACAACTAGCAGAGCTATACTTACAACGCATAGTAGCGTTACATGGGGTACCTAAAACTATCGTTTCCGATCGCGGTCCGCAATTTGTTGCCCGCTTTTGGGAACAGTTGCAAACAGCTTTAGGTACTACCCTCATTCATAGCTCGGCATACCATCCTCAAACCAGTGGCCAGGTGGAGAGAATTAATCAGATCTTGGAGGATATGCTTCGAGCATGTGCATTGACATATGGTTCCGATTGGGAATCCTGTTTACCCTTAGCGGAGTTCACTTATAATAACAGTTATCAAAAGAGCTTAGAGATGGCTCCTTTCGAAGCTCTTTATGGACGGCGATGCCGAACTCCGTTGAATTGGTCGGAACCAGGAGAAAGAGTAACTTTCGGCCCTAAGTTAGTAATGAATGCTGAGAAGCAAGTCCGGTTTATCCAAGCTAAGTTGAAAGCTGCACAAGCTCGCCAGCAAAGCTATGTTGATAAACGAAGAAGACCTTTGGTGTTTGAAATAGGGGATTGGGTATACCTTAAGGTATCCCCGATGAAGGGAGTTCATCAATTCGGTGTCACTGGTAAGTTAGCCCCTCGGTATATTGGACCTTTTCCAATTATCGAGAGGTGCGGTCCAGTGGCTTATCGAATCGAATTACCCCCTCACTTGGCAGCAGTCCACAATGTGTTTCATGTGTCTCAACTTAAGAAATGCCTGAGGATACCTTCCGAAGAGGTAGATCATACAGAATTACAAGTGGAGCCCAATCTAGCATACAAGGAGTACCACAGTAAGATTTTGGATGTCAAAGAGAGAGCTACCCGTCGACGGTCGATCAAGTTTTATAAGATACAATGGCGACATCATACCTCAGAAGAGGCTACTTGGGAGCCTGAACAACTCCTACAAAAGGAATATCCGGACTTCTAGCAACAGTTTCAGAAAGGTCAAGCTAGTAAGTCCTTTCCTCCTTTCAAAAATGTTTTCTTCCTACCCCCTAGTTGCTGTTAAATCTCGGGACGAGATTTGCTTAAGGGGGGAGAGCTGTAATACTCCGTATTTTAAACACTTAAGTGCATTTGCAATTTACCCTAATTTTCTCTCAAAAATTTGATTCAAATTTAAATTTGAGGCATTTTAAAAAAATTTGGAGTTTTCCAGGGGCAAAAATGTGAAAGGGTAGCTTAAATTAAGCCCTTTCACTTTTGTATTTGGACCCCTGTCGAAATATGTCAAAATCTAGGGTTAAAAATGAAAAGGGTAAAAGTAAAAAAAAAGAAAAAGAAAAACCCGGCGAAGCCTCGCGGGCCCGCTGGCCAGCCCGCGGCCACGCGCCCGCTGGGCGAGGCCCAGCCGGGGGCGGCGGCCCGCGTGGCGGCCAGCCCCCCCGCCGCCCGCGCCCCCTGTCAGGCGGCGCTGACAGGTGGGACCGCGGGGGCGGGGTCTTCTTCCACACCGCGGCGCGCGGGGAGCGGCACTCCCCCGCTCCCGCGCCGTCGCTGCCGCCTCCGTCGCCGTCACCGCCGCGACACCGCGCCGGTAAGCACGCCCCCACCCCACTCCTTCCCTCTGCGCCACGCCGGGTGCCGGCCCGAGCTCGCCAGAGCTCGGAGCCCCGCATGGCGCCGCGGCCACCGCGGCGTCGCCGCCGCGGTCCCCGCGTGCGGGCGCCCCTAGGGTTCCCGCTGGCATGCGCATCGGGTGCGCCGCGACAACGCGCACCCCGCGCCGTAGAAAATAGGTCGCCGCGGGCACCACCGCAGCTGCGAGGCTACCTCGCCGGCGCGTCGCGCCGGCGGGCGCCACGCCGCGGCGGGCGGCGACCGCGCAGTGTAGAGAAAGGGGGGAAAGAAAGGGAAAAGGGGAGGGAAAGAGAGAGGAGCTCGCGCCGCTCCCGAGGCCATCGCCGGCGAGGCCTCTCGGCCTCCGCCGCGCCGGATGGTCGACGGCGCTGCCGGCGCGGCGACGCGCAGAGCCGGGCGAGGCCGGTCCGCTGGGCCGCTCGCCTGGCAGGCCGGCCTGCCGGGCCGCGCAGCGGCCGGGCCGAGCCGAAAGGCTTCGGCGCGGCCGCGTCTTACGGCAGGCAGGCCGCCGGCCCACTTCGGGCCGGGCCAAGCCGAAAGGGGAACTCAGGCGATTTTTGAACGGGGAAATTAGAACTTTTTGCTTTCTTCTTTTTTGTGGGCTGGGCCGAATTTCAACAGTAATTCTGTTTTTCTTTTTCCTTTTAAATTAAGTTGTTTATCTATTTTGCTTAAATGTATTATGTTTATTTTAATTAGAAAAATTATTTATTAATTCATATAAATAATTTGGTAATTCCAAAAAGAAAGTAAATTAGAGTTTATATATTTTAAAAATTTAGCCATTATTTAAAAATGCAGAAAAATTCATAAAGTGCATTAAAAATAGAAAATTAATTCAAAAATCCATTTTAATTATTCAAAAATTCCTAGAAAATTCATTTAAACTTTAAAAATTATTTCAAAATATTTTGAAAATACCTGTTAATTCATTTAAGGCTTAGGACAATCATCTTCATTCGAAAAATATCCGTCTTTAACCCCAACCATCCTTTTTCTTTAGAAAATGGTACATTTTACTTTTTCAACACGTTGATCATCCTCATATTTTAAAACTCCAGCATGTCATCAACTTAGGCACGTTGGTCCCACCGCTTCCAGTTGAAGAGTCTTTCACTGCAACGGAAAATCCGGAAGCCGGTGCGACCGAGGCACCCTTCATACCTGCAGGAGGAGACTCCGAGTCACCGACAGAGGCCGATCCAGTGACTCAAGGCAAGCCCCGGTGCATTACCTAGTTTTCTTAAATTCTTAATTTAAATCAGAGTTATGCTTGTGCATTAGAGTTAGGAGTTGATTGAAACCCTAGAGCATGATGACTCATTACCCAGCATATAATCCTATGCTCAGTAGATGGCTTAGGTGGCAAACGCCTAGGAAGGAAATCTTTTACAGCAAGTTATTGGTTGAGAATAAGAAGATGGATAATAATTTGACAGGCATGCGGCGGGATCAGTTTCGCTTTCATACTTTACATGTTATGATTAATTGCTATGGACCCTGATCCTGCCTGTGTCGCATAAGGCCGTCCGATGTGTGGCCTGGTTGGGCCGAACGCGCCTCATTCACTTACCGTCCTTAACGGGCTCCGGTAAGCCTTTTGTCCTGTTGTACCTAAGCGCGGAACTAGACGAGACCAACTGGAAGGAGGAGGTTGGGCGGGTGTCGAAGGACTGACACCCGGGTTCGGTGAGGATGGTTCCGGGTAGGTGGCACTGGATGTTGGGTTGTCGTATGTGGGGTCGGTGTACACACATATGACGGGTGTCTGAGTATCCCTCTCGAGAGGTGGAAAACCGATTCGAATCGTCTGTGGCTTGCCGGTTGTAAGCTGCCTGATCGCGACCAACATCGTAGTAAGAGAATTGATCTTGTTAATGATGAATGTTTGACAACATATTTGTCTTGGTGAATCTTGGTGGGTTAGTAGAATAGGAATAACTTAGTATGATCAGGTAATAACTAAAAGGGTGAACTAAATTCTAAAGCTAAGGATTTACTATTAGGCCTGCCGCAGTGTGAGTTGACCTAATCACCCCGGCCTTGAGTTAGAAAGTCGGGTTTCGACCCAGTGGTCGGGTAAGTCTTGCTGAGTAACTAGTACTCAGTCTTCTTGCCTATGCTTTTTCAGGTGCAGAATACACGTGGTTTGAATGGGACCCTTATCTGAATCCTCCTTTCTTCTGATCTAAGTTTGTCTACAACTGAAGCAGTTAGGTGTGCGTGTGAGTTGGAGAAACATGGGAACTATGCTATTTTTGTTTTATGGCTGAGGACTTATCAGCCGGAAATGTAATAAGTACCAAAACTTATTTGTAATATTTTAAGTTATGTAATAAATGTGATGTGTATGTTGTAACCTGTGGACTCCTTCGAGAGTCGCCCCAAAATCAAGCTCGATCCGGATGGGAAGGCCAAGTCAGGATACCTACATCCTGAAGGACTACCGAGGTTAGTCCGGATCTGGTGATTAAGCACTAAATCCGGGTTAATCTAGGCGGTTCTGCCACAGCAGCGGTGCATCCCCCGAGCCAACGAAGTGTTCGGCGAGGCACGCGACGGCGCAGCCCCCGAGTCGACCAAGGTGTCGGCGAGGCGGGCAGCAGCCCAGCCCCTGAGCTGATGAAGGGGTTGGCGAGACACATGACAGCGCAGCCCCTGAGTCGACGAAGGAGTCGGCGAGGCGAGCAACAGCCCAGCCCCCCGAGCTGACGAAGGAGTCAGCGAGGCAGGCAGCAGCCTAGCCCTCAAGTCGATAAAAGAGTCGATGTGGTGGGCTGCAGCCTAGCCTCCCCCCGGACTCATCGAAGGAGTCCGCGAGGCCGGCAGTAGCCCGGCCCCCTGAGTCGTCGAAAGAGTTAGCAAGGCGGGCACCAGCCAATCCCCCGAGTTGACAAAGGAGTCGGCGAGAGGGGCAGCAGCCCAGCTCCCCCCCGAGTCATCGAAAGAGTCGAGGAGGCGGGTAGCAGCCCAGCCCCTGAGCTGACAAAGGAGTCAGCGAGGCAGGCAGCAACCTAGTCCCCCCCTAAATCATCGAAAGAGTTGGCGAGGCGGGCAGTAGCCCAGCCCCCTGAGCTGACAAAGAAGTCAACGAGGCGGGCAGCAGCCCAACCCCCGAGCTGACAAAGGGGTCGGCGAGACACACGGCGGCACATCCCCCGAGTCAACGAAGGAGTTGGCGAGGCGAGCAACAGCCCAGCCCCTGAGTCAACGAAGTGGTCGGCATATGGTAGAAAAGTTCCAAGGAATCGATCATCCAGGGGTTGATCAGGCCCACTATGGATACCTAAGAATAGCCCCTGAGTCGGCTATCATGGAAATCCGATGTTTGAGTTTGCCCTTTTTGAGATCATGATTTTGTAAGGACTTAGTGAAGGCATGCAGTGCCAGTGGGTCGAGATTAGCGACACCAACTGACTACCCCGTATAGAGGTCTAGAGATACCCTTTTTTGAGTTAGCGAAGGCATGTAGCACCGAACTTGAGTCGGACTCTACGACCCAAGTTGATTGCCCCGTGCGAAGGGTTTTGAGGTACCCTTTTCTGACTTAACGAGAGCATGTAAATGAAAGGGGGAGTTTTGGAAAGAAAGAAACCGAAAGGGTTTTGTTTGGGTTTAGGGAGGTGAAAAGAAAATTTTGAAGAAGGGTTGTGAAAGAAAATAATTGAGTGGTTTATTTGGTTATTTTTAATTTACGAATTTTGTAACGCCCTAGAAATTAGCCCCTGGGAAATTTCCTCTAAATCTGTCCCTAATTCAAAATCGATTTTCGAAAACCTTGATTGTTGCTTGTTTTTGTTTTGAGTACGTTAATGTGAGCTCAACCAAAATCTCCAGATATTCCTCTCCAAATGACTTTCAAATACCTCTACAAAATCCTTTCCACAATTCCTACAAAAAACCAATTCAAAAATCAAAATCAGAAAAGGGGAAACCTTTTCCTCCTTTCCCCGGTCGCACGGCCCAACCGACCCACCTCCCTTCTTTCCCTCCTGGCCCAGCTAGCCCCGCCGGCCCGTCTCCCCACTCTTCCCTCTTGGGTCGCCACCTCAGCCCCCTTCTCCTCCCACCTAGGCCATTAGGCTGGCCCAAGGCCACCCCCCACTTCCCTTCTCCCTCTGCCACCTCAGGCCCGCGCCCCATGCCCCTGACAGGAAGGCCCCGCCCGTCATCGTCTCCTTCCCCATTGTCCTCCTCCTCTGGCCAACGCACACTACGCAACGCGCCGGTGCCGCCGCGTCTCGGCCCCGCCCGTCCTGCTGGCCCCGTCACACCGCCCGGACCCGACCACGATGCGTCCCGAATCCCGCCGCCATTGCGCCTGCGCACCTCACCGCCACCTGCCTCCCCCATCTCCTCACCATTTGTTGCCACACCGGCGCTGCCCCGTCTCCATCGCACGCCGCGCCAAGCCGATCTCCCGCTCCACCTTGCCAACTATAAATAAATCTCCCTCTATCCGCAGCTCGCCGCACCACCCTACACGCCGCGACCGGCCCCCAACCCAATTGGGCGTCGCAAGCCGCGAGCAACCCCTTCTTCCTTTTCTCTGCTCTGCCAAGCCCTTGCTCCGGCGAGCCACACCGCCACCCAAATCTACCGCCTACATCGCCTCCCAAGCCGATTCAAGCTAGGACGAGCATCACCACACCACCCCCTACCTGGCCAACGCCGTGCCATCCCCACTCCACCTTCCACCAGACCTCACTGCCGCATCCTCCCCCGCCGTGCGTGCGCACCCGCGCCGTTGTCCCATGGACACCCCACTTTCGGCCTCCATTCAGAGCACCCAACCTCGTCACAGTGTCCGCGCCTCCACCTCAGTACTCGTGCCAGTACCCTTGCTGCCAGAACCACCGTCGCTAGCGAGCAACGCTGGTGAACCATTGTTGGACCCCGCTGGACCGGTTCTGCCAAACCGCACCGGTCCAACCAACCCAACGCGCCGTCGCCCCAACACCGTCGCCCTCCTTCTCGTGCCTCTGCAGCGTGGGTCCGGGCAAAATGGTTGTTACCCCACTGTCGCCGCCTCATGGGCCGGCTAGCCGGCTCGCTTTGGCCTCCAACGCCACGCTACGTGTGGGCCGCACCCTCCCCCCGCGCGGGCGCAAGTGGGCCAAGCCAGGCTGAAATCCCACCCCGGCCCAAGTTTTCTCCTCGCATGCCATATTAAGAAGTTCACCAAAATAAAAGGTCCAAAAATACCCCTGAACTTTCCAAAAAGTTTATTGCTACCCCTCTCCACACCAAATATTCCATATCTTCTCCGTTTGAACCCCGAATTAGGCAATTCTTGCACCTAAATTCATCTAAAATCAAGCTCTATCTATTCATACACTCCACATAAATTCAGAAGGCTCATGCCTTGGTCTTTCTAGGCTTTGAGTTCAGATGATGACGATACCGAAAATCATCTGAAAACCATCGCTCATTCCGTCATTTCACACAAGACCTTTCCCATCCACCATCACCATGCAGCCACCATCCCGCAAATTCCGTTTCCGCATTGGCCATCCTGGCCCACTGCCTTGGCGTTTCCGTAATTACTGCTACCTTGCACGCCAACACGGCCGTCAACACACTCCACCCCAACCACCACCTTGGGTAAGCCCAACCATCCCGATAACATTGGACCTCCTACCATTTCCACCACACACCTAGGAACAATGTTGAGCTCATGTTATGCTTCGATTGTGTGTTTTCAATGTTTGTGCACTAGGCCTTACCGGAGAGTTCGTTCGGTCTACCCCTCACTGTATACTAGGCGATGGTCTGTGCCCAATACGTCCAGCAACTGTTATATCAACTGCCTCAATAAAGTGAAAGGCAAGCCCACTGGAATCCCCACTTGATGCATAAATTTTCTATGTCTTGCAAACACAACCCTTGGTCTGGTAATCACATAAAAACTTGCATGTTTTGCTTGCTAAGGTAACCAGCAAAATATACAGCCACCTAAGCCTATTTTAGAAATAGTGGGCATAGGTGGGATCGCTCATTTAATTATTTATCATAATTTTGACATTATGGATGTGAAATATGATAGATATGGGAGAATGGTTGTGTGTATGGTTTTGAAATAAAACGGAGAAGAACCCCGCCAACCAACTTTGTCAGAATACGGCTACGCGCCAAAACAGTCATAAGAGCAGGGTATGAACGGGTAACATAGCGTCTCGCGGTTCCCCCATGTCTCGGGATTCGTGGAGAATACCAGGTAGGTGGATTGCTCGTGCGGCCGAGCATTGGAAAGTAGGAATGGTTCTACCTGATCTCTCCGTGAAGACCGTTATGATTTTCATCTTGCCTAACTCTTATACTACAACCACTCGCTTTGTATGAGGCATTGGCCAGGCCCAAACCGGAGTGAATAGCCTAGTAGCTTCTGTGCTAGCGCACATGGGGTTAGGGGATGGGTGGTGTGCCAACGGAAGTACCGCGGGGTACTGCAGTGGCTCGGAGGCTCGAATCCCTGACTGCTATGTGATGAAACAAAGGCAACGGGTTGGTTTGGAATTCGGACAGTTACGACGGTAATGTGCCGTTGAATTCAACTTGTGGGAATAAGTACAACCTCTGATCAGAGTAAAACATATTCGAATAGTCAGTGTCTACTGGTATGGATGAGTTACGGCTTGGTTCTTCAGTTAGCAGTTTCCATAAAATAAAATGGAATTGGTTTGGGACTGGATAAAATGGTTTTTAGTTCAGCAGTGGATGCTGGATGTATGGAAAAGTGTGTTGGCAGGAATGCCATAAGCCATGTTGGACCGGAAAGTCCAGTGGCAACCCTATTTAGGAAAAACTCAGTTTTCAGAAAGATTAAAACTTGACAACTATCTCAAACCCTGCATACAAACTACTTTTATGCAAAACCTTTTCCGAACTGCAGATATATCCTTGCGTATAGTTTTAGCCTTACCCAAATTCTTTTGGAGGAAGGTGGGCTGCTGAGTACGTATGTACTCACCTTTACTTTGTTGTTGTTTCTCTCGGTGCTATGGAGATATACTGGTCCCAGAACGAGTAAGGCTTACTACCTGCTTCCCAACTGTGGCGTGAAGAAAATGGACCTATGTTTTATATTCCGCTGCTTAGATTTTCAGAGCTGCGGCCCTTGCTGTTTGACCCGTTTAGGACGTATCTGTATCACTCTGATGTAAGAATGTGATTACCAAACCATGGGATGGTAATAAAAGCACATTTTAGTCCTATTATGAAAACTGGGACGCATCATATTTTTGGAGTATTACACAACCCTAGTGTTTTTTTGGCTTTTGGGCTTCATGTTTGTCTGGTCTTCTTCCCTCTTGATGTCGATCAATTGTAGACAATCAAATTAGGCCTTAAAATCTGCAAATATAGAGTATAACACAAAACCAAAACAATATTGCTAAATCCATTTTTACTGGCGATATTTGTTAGTGAAAGACAATGTTGACGCTCATGATCAATGGAAAACCAGGTAAAATTAATAATGCAATTAACGCCAATAAATATTTAAGAATGACTTTGAAAGCGCATATGATTATTGTATTGTCTCCACCAAATACTCTAAACGAAAGGATTTTCTCCTACTTGGTGTAAGTGAATTCAATCTTTCCTATAAGAAGTAATGTTGTGATCAAAGTAAATTGTTATTTGATACTCTCTCTATCTCATAGAACAAGGCGTGCATGCAATTGGAAAAGTCAAACTTTAAAATCTTTGACTCACAATTTAGTAAAAAAATATAAATTTTTAGTGTATGCATGTTATATATTTGAATTCGTATTCAAAAGTATTTTAAGACGATGATACTTTAGTATTTATTGATGTCATATTTTGAAAAAAATAAATGGTCAAATTTTTGCTTTAAAAACCGTGCCAAATACGTGTACGCCTTGTTTTATGAGATGGAGAGAGTACTTTATTTGCAAACTAAGAAGGGTCTTAGACAAGGTGATCTACTCTCCCCAACATGACCTCCTATAAGGAGTAATGTTCGGATAAAAGTGAATGCAGGATTTCCCCTATGCTTTCTTTCTCTCCATTTGATCAAATCTGTAGCATGGCTGGTTTCCCTATGCTTTCTTTCTCTCCATTTGATTTGATTCACTGAAAGTGAAAGGGCGAGATAGAGTGGCGACACCGGATAGCTCAATAACGCAAACCTTGGGCAAACGTACAAGTTATGCATGTGTATGTACAGATAGACATAATACCATGAATAACATCTATTTATAACACTGTTATGTGCACCAATTTAGCTTTGAGATTGTAATCAGCAACCTTTGAAAGTCTATTTAGGCAAGAGGTTGTGTACTGGTTGTGTCTGGCCCTGAAATTCTTACTCGAGTTTCACTAGTATACAGTCTTCTAATATTTAATATTTTTCAAGGGAATATTAGCAATCGACCACTTGCTTGAACTGTTAGAAGGGGCAAGACCGACAAGGAAGATCAAATGCGAGAGCAATAGCGTCATCGTTGGAGTCCTGTCAGTAATTACCTTTTTACTAGTTTATAGTTAACAATATAGATAATAGGATTAAGTATAATATAGTTGGCTTTGCTAACTTATCATTACTCTTTGAATGTTACTCGATCCTGGTAGCTAATAGATTTGTAAAATGGATATTAGTAGTAAGGATAATTATTTGGTTGAAAAGATCCTCTCGACAATTTATAAAATAATTTTGGATGCGTGTATTTGTCTGTTATGCAGTGCATCAAGCATCCTGCACATCTTATCCCATATATCTTGTATTGGTTTTATTTGTGCTTGCTATTTGTGTGAATCGTACCTAACACATGTATGAATGTAAGCCAGCAGCAACCACCTGGCCATCACTGACAGCGGCAAGGCAACACCGCAACACCATGAAAAAATGATTCATGATTGGTGCAGGTACATACTATGTAATAGTAATAATCTAAATTAATATGGGATATCTTTCTTTTTCATGTGACATGATTTTTTTCAACTTCTACAAAAATTTTCTAAACTGCAAGTCGTATAACAAATATCACTTTGTGGAAAGCATGTTTAGCAAGCAAATAAAACAAACAATGAGCAAAGATAGACCGAGTGGTTGTAATTCATTGATAATATTGGCGATCCAGGAGTTTGGAAGGAAAGCCAACCGGTGAAAAGGATCAAGTATTCAAGTCTGATAACCGGAGAGATGCAGACTAAAGCTGTGGTTTTTTTTTTTGGGTCTGATTCAAAGGGCAAGGCGCAGGCTGCGCAAGAAAGGAAGCAGCGCGGGGAGGCACATCACACCGGCGCGCATGCATCCCGGCAAGGAGAGAGGTCATTGAATGGGTCCAGTGTTTTCTCGATGCACGCTCGCGCAGGTTCAATGAGAGAGGGCTGGACGGGTGACCGGTTACTGCCGTGGAATCGGATTGGACGGACGATGTAAAAACATGTGACGGCGCGTGAGAATTACCGTGAAGTTTCTAATCAGTAATTACTCTGATAAGATGTGGATTAACCGGTGGGTTTTTAGGGCAAACTCTGGTTTTGTTTTAAAAAAACTAGTAAAAATGCGTGTACGTTCCGCACATGACGCATGTGTGTTTTTTAAGGGACAAATGAATTTATTTTTATAATTTATTTTGATTTACATATTTTTTGGTTGTTTTTTAGAGTTATAAGAAGTGTACATGCCGTGATTATGTTGATCATTTTTTTTTGCTTTGTATAGAAATAATAATAATTATTATATTATTCTCAGCCACACAAAATAAATGCAAACGTTCAAAAGGAAAAAATGCACTGTTCATTTGATGAAACCGGCCTGCACCGCGCCTCGCCCCAGGCGACCTGGGCCTTTGGCCAAGTCAATTAGGCCAAAGGGACCTTGTCCGATCACCACCGTCGATCTATATCCGATGGTCAGAAATACTCACGCCCATGTAATGAAACCCTAGCTTTTACTCTCTCTCCCCCTCCCCGCGCCGTCCGCCCCCCCCCCCCCGCCCCCCATTCCTTCCTCCGCGGTCGCCCTGCTTCCCCCGCTCCGCCCTCGCCGGCTCGCGCATCCACTCTTGGCGAGGCGTGCGGCCGTCGAGCGGCTAGTAGCGGCGCCGACTCCGCTCGGGCGCCGCCTTGACCCTCTTCCATCGAGGGTCGGCGGCGGGCGGCCTGGGGCCTCGGATCTGCCCCCGCCGCTCCCCTTCCTAGTCCCCTCTCCCTGCCTCGATCCGCGCCTCCGCCGCTTCCGCCCGGCTCGCGGCGACCGGATCCACGGTCCACCGAGCGACCCAACATCGATCCGCGCTACCGCCGCTTCCACCCGCGAGCCCCTGCTACCGCGGCCTCCTCCGCCATGCCGAGTTGCCGCCTTCCCTCCTCGTGTGTGTGGGTCTAGGCTCCCTTGCCCGCGCCGCCTCCTCCAGCCTAGGCGCGGCCGGGGTCACCTCCTCCCGCGCCCACGTGCCTCCGGTTGTCGTCGCCAGGGGAGGTGGGCTATTTCTGTTGTGTGGTATTGCGCATGTGGTTCTTGACGAGAACAAAAGGATGTGTCGTGGTTCCGGGAACCGAGGGGACACAGCGCGGACTGACTCCGAATGGAGAGCCAGGAGACTCGAAAGATTTTTATACTGGTTCGGGAGTGAAATCCCTACGTCCAGTGAGTGCGAATGGTTATATTACTGGAGGCCTTTCGACCCGTGGTGGTGTTACACAAGGTGCAAGTGAAGACTGTGAGGTTCTACTTGTCCTCCTCTGCAGCGGGCGCTTCCCTTCTTTTATAGGCGTAAGGGGGAGCTTACGGTGCTTCGGGATATGGCAGGAGAAGGAAGGAAGAGAAGCAAAAAGAAGGTAGAATGACATACGGGATCCTCTTGGCAGGAGTCCTTCAACTGACCAGATCATCCTTGGCACGTCCCTTGCACGCGTGGTATGGTCGTCCTTCAAAGTCCTATAGCTATGCCGCGCCAGGCGTTGAGGGCACAGCTCGGTCGTCCTTCATGGTCCTCCAGCTACATCACGCCAATCATGAGGGTACTAGGCACGAAGCCCCCTTCTCCTCTTGGGATCAACTGTAGTACAGGGACGTCCCGTTCCGTCCAGTCCTGACGGGCTGACACCACTTCCCCGCGTGCCATGGTGGCAGGTGAACGTGAGGGCTGGGTGAGTAAGTGTCACATCGCGACTGTCGTAGGCCATGATGTCTTCCCTCGTTTTCCTGCGCCGCAGGTACAAGTGTGCGCGTTAGCAGACGTGGGGGGCGATGTGTGGTCCTTTCGGCTGGGCCCACAGTCGGTTCGGCTCCTGACAAGGCTCTATCCGCTCCGCCCCGCGCGACCGTATGGGGCGAAGCTCGGTCGTTCCGTCTCGCATGATCGTACGGGACGAGGCTCGGCCGTTCCCTCTCGCCTGACCGTCCATCTCGCCTCGAGCGCTCGTTCGGGGTGAAGCTCGGCCGTTCCGCCTCGCCCGACCGTTTGGGACGAGGCTCGGTCGTCTCGCCTTGTGTGCCGGTGCGGGGCGAGGTCCGGCTGCTTCCACGTGAGTTGGGCCGAACGGCCTCCCTCAGCATGGCAGCCCTTACAGAGCCGTCGGTGGGCCGCAGGCCGTCTTTCCTGGAGGCGCCCTTATTGCCTCCCCGTCAGGATGAGCAATGATTATGACCATGTTTCTTCATATCTGTCTTTGCGATTTGGGAACAAAATCAAATTATCTATGTATCTGTATGTATTAATGTATATGGAACTCGTATATTCGCTTTGTTGGGCTGTGGTGTGATCTAAATGGGCTGAATCTTCGTGCCATTGGCTTGATGACGGACGAGATATGGGCATGCGGTGGATTTGGGAAGGGGCTTCGGTGGGTGGGTGGGTTGTCTGGTGAAAAAAAAACCACGAAAATTCCGATGGAAGGCCTCCCGGCCACGGCTGCCAGCCGAGAGTAAGGGCTTGTGTAACCCATCTAAGAGGACCACTGGATTAAATATTTGATAGGACTGGTGTTTAGATCTAACGGTGGGTAAACAGAGTGGGTAGAAAACTGTTGGGTGGATATTGTTATTTTTTAACTTGCTCTTTTAAGGCATTTAGCAAAGTGAAAGAAAACATAAAGATATATTTGACATCATAGTACAATTGTTTTGAGACGTACGTGCGTAGTTACCCGTACTATGTACTGTACATTCAACGAATCCAGAATACTATGTATCAGATCTGTCGGATCACATGGGGGTAGGGGGACCCAACTCAACCACCGTTTGTTCTGGACATGAGGCCTGCCTGCGCTGCTGCCATATTGACTCCTCTAGCAGCCTAGCAGGGTCGTCGCGTCCTGCTTTCACTCCCATCATTCGTCCATGGCCACCTACCTCCATATCCTCCCTCCCTCCCTCCCTCCTACTCTCAGCAGAGGATTGCTACCTACTTCTCCATAGAATCAATCATTGGCAACCCATCAGCTAGCGGATTGATCAGCTACTCCGTCCGTCGTAAAAAATCAACCATCGATTATCAGGTACTTTTGATACTTGATCCTAGCTAGCTACAGTAGTACTAATTATTCGATCGCCGCCCGGCTAGATCGAGGTAGATGTTGCGTTCTATTTCATTCTTTCTCGAGAATCAATCAATTCATATTTGAAATGCTCTTTATTAGCGACGATGGTGCTGCCCCCCGATCCGGTGAGTCTTGCCTTAAAAGCTGCGGTCAAGATCAAGAACGCGGTGGCGCAGTTTAAGAGGAACGACAGGGAGTGCTCAAGGATCTACGACTTCGTGGACACGCTGAGCATCCAGCTGAGATCCCTCCAAGAGGCGCCGATAAGGGACGCACCCGAAGGTGCACCCCACCATCGTAGCGCCTCAAGGATGCCCTGGAGAGCACGGCGGCGGAAGCAGAGCGCTGCAAGAGCAATCGCAGCGCCCTGCTCCGGATCCTCACCGCCGACGACATCGCCGCCAAGCTGGACCGGTTGAGGAAAGACATCTCTGATGAGATGCGTGCGGCGGTTGTTGTTGCCACCACCAACACCAACTCGGAGGTGCAAGGTATGCGCCGGGACATGGGTCAAGGTTTCGTCTCACTGCACCAGCATGTGGACGAAGTTTTCTACAGTGTCCTTGCTGCTTTCCTGCCCGTCGACGACCAGCAGCAGGTACCACCGTACGTACAGTGCGTGCTCATCGATCAGAATCCAAGATTATTATTACGGTTCTATGCCTTAATTGCTCAGCTAGCTGTAACACTGTACTAAGTATGTTTCCTTTCTGTTCCGCTCGACCGCTACATCAGTTGGAACGGTCGACACAGATCTTGGGTAGTGCTGATGATCCAGCCAGCACTGGTGCGTATATATATACTTTCTTCATCTTGATAGTTCTCGTTCACGAAGTTGGTTTGGAAAGCAATAAACTTGCGTTCGTTGTTGGATAGCTCCTCCCTCTTTCGAATCGATTACTTCATCTTCGTCCATGTTTGATTGTAAAAGACACTTTATTAGCGACAATAAAGCTGGGGAGGCCTCCTTTTCTTAAAAAAAAACAACCTTTTGATTTGATTAACTAGCAAGGTGGCCGCGCAGGTAGCTTGTTTTTTTTTAATATTTTCACTATGTTTTCTAACAGAATATGGTATTACAATACCAATTATTCTTTTGTATACAAAACATATGAAAAATTGTATCATAGGCCCTTGATTGAATTTAGAGTATTAGATTAGATATTTATAAATCCAACAGCGTAGATATTTTATTTTTCCATCACATAGAGAAATGTTGTTGTTTTAATAGTATGTCGTAAAAAACGACATTAGCGAATGTGGTGCTCCGCTTCAGAAGAAGGTGCTGGCATTATCTATTTTTCGAAAATAAAATTTTATGTGGCCCTAGCTAATAGTACATCTTCGTGCGAGATCATGCACATTTTTTCATTAAGAAAGAAGCAAACAAATTTACACCGAGAGGAATCCAGCGAGGCAAGGCTTGCCAACCACACACCGCGACTACAACTTAAACTTAGGGTTTATATTACATCAATGATTGATGATCCGGGTAGAAGATCAACATCTAACTCCCTCGAAAAAGCTGGCACCAGTGAGGCAAGACAAAGAAAAGCGCGGAAACCGGCCAAACTCCATAATCTAGCTTCATCCAAGAATCTGGACAAGACCTCATGAGGCGAAGAAGCACGGCTGTTAAGGCCACGCACGTTCCAAATGAAAATGTTTTCGTTCCCCATAAATAACAATCTGCGGCCGCCACAACCAATAGCTGGCCTCATGTCACACATGGTGACAACACCTCCTCGTCCCCATCAGAGTTGGGGAAGAGTTCCGCGCGTTTTGCTGCCGACAGATTTCCCCCCAAGACAGCACGGCAGCCATCCGCCGTGGCAGCCCCAGTAAGCACCTGTGTGGATTAGCGCCGAGCTTCTTAAGCAAAACATATTACATCTGTAAAAAAATTATCCTACAAATGCTCTTTGTGAAGGACATCGTCGACAACGAATATGTTGCCTACTCCGCCTTACACGTCACGATAGATAGCAGGGCAGGAGAAGAGCAGATAGGGTGAAGGCTAGAGAATCGATCCTGTTGACGATGATCATCTACATTGATCCATACCACACCATCTTTTAATTTCATTTAATACCTTTTTATATTAAAATAATATAGGAAGGAGTTGGGAAGTTTTTTTTAGGGTTCATTAGAGTAGTGCCATTATAAATATTGAAGATGAGACGTATCATTACTATTTAACTATTTGGATTATGATGTTAGTTATCATTATTTTTGAGTAAAATCCATCTCTGGTCCCTAAACTTGTTTTTGGTGTGTCAACCCGGTCCCTAAAGTTTTAAAGTGACCATCCCGATCCCTAAACTTGTCTTGGTAGTGTCAACTGGGTCCCTAAAGTCTCAAAGTGACCATCCCGACACGAAAAAATTACAAATCAGTCACTGGTTTTAATTTATTATAATAATACATTTATATTAATATATATAATGAGGTATGTCCATATATCTCAGGTATACTCGCATACCTTATGCATATACCACCACAAATGGTCTAGTATCATTGCATACTCTGTGTACATACCTTTCAGTTCGATCAGATACCCTCAAAATGTTGAAATATACAGGTGAGTTAGCGCACCGCGTTGAATACTTATTCAACGCCGGCCGCTCCCGCGACCCCAGCCAAAGAAAGGTTACAAATCCACAACAGTAAAATACTACACCCGCAACTGTAAAATCGAATGGAAAATCCACCACAATCGGAAAAAAACTCCCTAAACCCTCGTAACAGTAAATACTACGTCCGCAACCGTAAAATCGAATGGATAATTGTCTGCAACTGTAAAATACTTCATAAAACCAGATGGTATATCCCACAAGCGTAAAAAACATTAAGGATTGATTTTGTAACCGTAAAATGAATGGTTTAATGTGCAGAGGTTCTCACAAATGTAAAATTGCAATGAGAATTGATTCGTAAATGTAAAATGAATGTTTTTCTACATAGTGGTTTCCACAAAGATATAATACTATACCGTGACTACAAAATTGCATGAAGAATCTATCACAACTGTGAAAACGCTTAATAAACATGTCCTCTAACCATAAAATATTGTTTCCACTAAGTAAAATCCGACTACATTCTTGCAATAAGCCCACAATAGTTGACTCTCATTCCATAAACATAAATTGTTATTTCTTTAAATTGTAAAAATATGGTCAACTGAAAAAATATTCACTAGACTAATGCACTGTGTCTAGATTTCTAACCGTAAAAGTTTGCTCATTGTAACCATAAAATCATGTGTTTTAGCATGTTGACTCAACCCCTATTATATAATAGAAAAAAATCGTCTCACAGCCATAAATGATGTTTCACTTAAACAGAAAATTATGTATTTTTTCAGATTCATCTCAAGTTAGTAAATAAATCAATTATCCTTGTCTAAAAGAACTTCTAGTATTAGAACTAATCATAAAGATTTTCTTCTAACATTACAATAGTATAATTATAGACCTATCAAATTCCAACCTAAATAAAAATTTAAGGTCGACATTGATTTTTGCAATAGTAATAAGAATAAAACATTGGACTAACAAATCAATTATTTAAGTTGACACAACTCTATAACCGCAATGAAGTAGTACATTTATTCGATTTCTACGACAATAATAAGTAAATGTATATAACTTTATACTCAAAGATTGTATTCATTTTCTAATCATCGCATCAATTTTTTACACTCATAGTCAATAACAATGAGAACCCCGTTGTGGCCATGCACATTTGAGTACCACATCGAAAAATGTTGGAAACTCTTTGGTGGATCACCATAGCCATATCCAAATTAGCAAGCGTAAAAATGCAAGAAGAATAAGCCGCGACTATCAAAAAATTCATAAGCATAGGCAGAGATATCTTGCAGCTGGAAAAATGGGTTGCAGTAACCGTAAAAGTGTGTGTTTTAGTAAATATTAGTTCCCACAATCATAAAAATGTGTGTTAAGTGTCGTACCCGTAAAAAGGCATTGAGCATGGTTATACTAGAGTAAAATTATAGTTTGGAATTGAGTTGGACAACTGTAAGGTAGTGACCACTCAACCATAAGTCAATATTTAAATAATAACTTGTGACTGTAAAGTGCGCTAGTATTATCAACCGTAATTGAATACTTTAATAGTACCGTATATGTTGTTGTAACTTCACTGGCTATTCGTGGATTATTGGTTCTCGCATGAGTGTTATAACTTTGTTCCGTAAATGTAAGACGTGCTTCTGGCAAACGTAAAATAGTAGAAGACGCTGTGAATTGATATAATTTATCGTAAACAATAATAAATATTTTTTCCTAACTGTAATACTAGCTATAACCCCACAACAATAAATCATCTTCTAAAAACGTAAAAGAGTTAATTCCGCAATCGTATAAATAATCTTTTAGTCATGCGACGAAAATAAATATTTGTTTCCTAACCGTAATACTAGCTATAACCCAACAACAATAAATCATCGTCTCAAAAAACGTAAAAGAGTTAATCCGGCAATCGTAAAAAAAATTTTTTTACTCTTGCACCGATAATAAATATTTGTTTCCTAATCGTAATACTAGATATAACCCAACAACAATAAATCATCATCTCAAAAACGTAAAAGTTTGCTCGTTGTAACTATAAAATCAAGCGTAAATAATTAAATCAAGTAGTAATAATAACTGAGTTGGTACACAATGTTTGCATTCATAAAATGATATAAACCAAGCAATAGCAAATTGATGCCGGTACATTTTAGCTCAACCCATCCACCAGTTTTACGACAAACAAGAGAATCAACCATCTCCACTGCCGGGAGAGAGGTGCTGCGGCTGTAGAGGTGCGATGCCATCTCCGGCCGGAGAGGTACTGCCGTGCTGCAACCGAGAAGGTGCGCCACCATCACTACTATCAGATAATACCTGCTAGCATGGAGAAATTGAAAGAACACCGAAAATAATCACGGGAAGAAATTAAGCATTTATTAAGAAAATTCGTAAGGTTACAAGGCAAAATACATTGAAAAGAGTTTTAGTAGCACAAGTTGCGGTAATATATTTGTTTTTGTGAAGAAGTAATAATATTTCAAGCGCAATCTGCAAGTCTAGGTGGATGTGTATATGCCATCTGAAGAAGACAACATATTTTAATGCAAGAATTAACAACCATTGTTTGAGAACGTGCATAATGATAAGAACTTTTGTATAGTGCAAATCATTAGAATGATAATCAAGTAGTTTTTTCAACAATTAAGAATGATATGCAGGGAGTATTCATGTACTGTAAAATCAATTTGAGTATATATTGGAGAAACTGTATATATGGAGAAGCTGTATGACTAAAAGAGTGTACAAGGGAACTGGGAAACTAGATGAAGGGAACATACATGTTGAAAATTCATAATAGACCTGATCCATTCGAGCTGCACACGAGTGGATATGTCTGCACAAAAGATAATTACACTGGTGCTTCTTTGTTCCTTCCTGCCTTTGCTGCAAGCACATGCCCACTAATCTTTGCTAGTTCAGGTTGATATTAACTGAAGGAATAAAGCTTGGTGAAATCAAAAGGGTAAAATTCAGAAACTTAACAATATAAATATCTCTTGGTAGCACTCGAACTCATTTCTATCTAAAATATAATTTAGGAATTGGGAATTCCAATCAATAATCTACATATAATAATATCTCTCTCTTTTGTCCTATATCCGGCCACTAATCTCTTACGGTTGACTAATTACTGTGTCGCACAATGTCAAAAAAACCACTGTTAAGAAAATAAAAAAAAAATCGAACCGACTAGTGCCAGGTTTGAGAAATAACAATATCAGAAACGGATGCATCTTCAACTCGCGGCTAGTGGCAGTGACCTTGCAGCTGCAGTTGTGGCCGTGGATGGGAGAACTGGCATGTTGTGGCTGCCCAGGAGGACCAGAATAATCATCAGATGAGCAATTGGATTAGGCAGTGCAGTCAATGAATTAGTAGTAGTGGCCAACAATAGAAAATAGGATGGATTGTGATCAATTTCTTACGCGCGCAGCTATTTAGCTGATCCACACACCAGGAGATTTGCTGCTGATGACTCATCAATGACCGAGTAACTCGATCCACCATACGCCGTTGCAGATCTAGAGCATCGAAGCCGCAGTAGGATCCACCATACACCATCCCAATTTCCCTAGATCTGCATGAAAACAAAACAGAAATCAATGGCACATCGAACATGCATGTGGTGGTCTGGTGGAGCAGTAGGGTCCATGGAGGATTTCTTGGACACCGGGGAGGGGCCGCTGGGGAGGACGCCGGTGAGGGGTTACCTGGAGAACAGGGAGGGGCCGCTGCAGCCTAGACTTCAATGCGGATCCACCGACGCCGGAGAGGGCCGACGATGCCTGGGCGGCCGGGGAGGATCGCTGCTGCCTCCTACGCGGCCGGGAAGGAGCGCTGCCGCCTGGGCGACAGGGAGGGGCCCCTCCTGAGTGGCCGGGGAAGGAAGCGTCGTCGCCCTGCCTGGACGCCGGGGATGAGCCGCAGCCGCTGGGCGCTGGGGTGGGGCGCCACCTCCTGCCGAGCGCCGCCGCCTCCCGTCGAGCATTGGAATGGGCAATCGTGCCGCGTGATCTGAACGGGAAGAGAGAGAAAGAGAAAAGAAACGAGTGACTAGGGTTATATACTAGCCTGAATTTACGTTTTGAGGAGGTGGCGAGCCTAGTTACAGTATACATGTTTTTACGGGATCTGTCTCTACATACTTTTATGATTGCGGAGATTTTTCTCTCTGTACTTTTACGGTTGCGGGATTTGCTTATTTAGGTCGCCGGAGACAGACGGCGTTCCGACGGCGCATTGAATATTATTTAACACGCTACGCTGGTTGCTACATAGTGTATATATATATTACTCATAGGAGCAATTGTCAGTGTGTCTCAATTAAACTAAGCTAGTATGTATCATTATGCATTATTATTTGTACGACAGGGTTGCCAAAGTGCTATTGTTGGTCTGACTTGGAGGCCGCGATAGCATCATCATCAGATAGATATAATAATAAGCACGACAAGAACAATATGCTTGGTGGGGATAGCTCTAGTTGTGTCTACCAGGTACACGCCCTCAATATGCTTGCATTGTTTACTTATTTTTTTCTTTCTGGGTTTCATTGTCTCTCTTATATGCGTATGTACCTTTACAATACGCTGAGACAAAAGTATCCAATATCGTGGCACCAAGTCATGGGTCGTTTGTGTGATTGCGTCATCATTTTTATTTGCTCGATCTCTATACAAAGTATAATTTCTTATACTTAATATCTGCAGGCTAAATTAGGCAAAGAACCAGTTGCCATCAAGAATTTCGTGTTGGATGAAGGAGTAAGGGCGTGCTTCGTTCGTGAACTCCAACTTGTTCTAAAGCTCCAGCATCCAAACATAGTTAAACTTCTGGGGTATTGCTTCGAATACAAAGAGAGTTTAGTGGTCAATGCCTATAATGGTCGTGTTCGATGTAACAAAATTGGTGGTCTCGGTTTAATCACCAGTCGTTATCAACAAAGCTTCGACGAATTTATTACCAAAACAGGCACAGTGTCATTCATTCACTGAAGTCTAGCTTGATCGCAATTCACTTGTCCAGCAATTTTCTGTTGGAGTTGCCTCCACATAAACGATTTGTATTCTGCAGGGGAGCACGAGCATGTTGTTTGGCCCTCTGTTCTCAAGATTATTCAAGGAATAGCTGAGGGCGTACGCTACCTGCATCACCAAATTGTTGTGCATTTGGATCTGAAGCCAGAAAACATCCTCTTGGACGCTGAGATGACTCCTAAGATAACCAATTTTGGAAAAGCTAGAGAACTGGAGCATGGTACCAATGAGATCACTGTTGAGAACTTTCAAATTGGGTAAGATGCTATTCTAAAATACTATTCCCTCCGTCCCAATTTACAGATCGTTTGACTTTCACCAAGTTTGACCGGTTCGTCTTATTCAAAAAAATTCATAATTATCATTTTTTTTCATTATGATTTAGCTTAACATATAATATATTCTTTAATTATGATTTGAGTTTTTCTACTTTTTCGTAAATATTTTGAATAAGACGAGCCGGTCAAACTTATATAAAAAAAGTCAAACTACCTATAAATTAGAACGGAATGAGTACTGATAAACATAGCTAGTAATAAGATATATAAACAGCATGCATGTAGTCGGTCCGTACGTGGTTTCTAATTTTTGAAGCCATTTGACTTTTGACACTCAGGAAATATACGGCTCCGGAACTGTCTACGGAACATACTGCGCCATCCATCCCCGGCAGGTTATTTGACATGATGTATGTTCTTCTCTAATTAAGGATCAGAGGATGAAAATCTTTTTATCCCTATCATTCATTTTATCTTTCCGAGGTCACTAATGTTTTGTTTCCATGTCATTTACTTTTTCTGAACTCCGACGACCCCATCCTCAGTAGAAGCAAGGCGTCGTCGCAACAACAACTTAAGGCGTCAACCAAATCCGATGTGTACTCGTTTGGGGTCATCCTCCTCGAGACCATTGGGCTCAAGTGCAGCGCTCCATCGAAGGATGACAAGCGTCCCATAGGTCCCCAAGATTGGGTAATAATTAATTAGGCTGCATGCATGTGGCGCTGGAGCTAAGTATTAATTACTAGCTAGACACACAAAGCGCTGCACACATATTTATATTCGTATCTGTATTTATATATGATGCCTATCACTGCACACACACAGGATATGAGGCTGCAGGAGAGTGAATTGAGGGATCTGTTTGATCGAAAACGAGTTACTGGTGAGCCACAACAGAGGGCGGCAAGATGGTGCGTCATGGTGGGGTTGATGTGCTGTCTACCTGATCCGGCAAACCGACCCTCCATGGGGAGGGTTATTGACATGCTTGGTTGGTGCATGCAAGAGGGTAAGATGGCATCTCTTCTACTCCGTATATATCTTGTAGCAGTATATGTGCAGTCATTTTGACACATATATAGTAGGTTATTCTACGAGCACCATAACAACCTTCGCGCGCGACGACAAACGGAAGTACAAGGTTTTAACTGAAGACATGCTCCGCCAACTCCAAGAGGATGCGACCAAGGAGGTGATGCAGACGCTGGAAACCTCCAGACGGGGTCTCGCCGAGCTCCTCCTGCGGCACTCCAGCTGGTCACCCAACGAAGCCTTGAACACGTGGTGTGAACTCAAGGACGAACTCAACAACGTCGCCATGAAGCGCAGCTCCGAAGATCTCCAGTGCAGCAATAACTGCAGGGGTAAATCCATTCCTGGCACGATGATCTCCGCGGGCTGTTCCCACTACTGCTGCAGGAAGTGCTGGCGCCAGGAGGTACACGAGGCTCTTGTGGGTCGGCGGTGCGGGCTGTCGTTGCTCAAGTGCCCAGAGCCGTCGTGCCAGGTGCCCGTCACGCGGGAGCTCGTGGAGACGGTGGCCAACGCCGAGGACAAGGACGAGTACAACTGGCTGGTGCTCCGGTCGTACGTAGATGACAGCGGCGGTAGGATCAAGTGGTGCCCCGCCGATTGCGGCCGAGCCGTGGAGTTCCTCGGCGGTCGTGCTACTGCCGATTCCAAGGACGACGGCGTGTTCTGCGGCTTCTGTTGGCGGACCTGAGACACTGTTGGATCCAGGGGCGGAGCCTCTCAGAGACGAAACTGTCTGCTTTATATGAAATGTTTTTTTAAAAAAAAAATCGTGTATCCAACCGGTATCAAAGGGTGCCCCCTTAGAATCGGTTGGACATACCAACTGCACTATGTGTTTTAATATATGTATATATACTATTACTTATGTGTTAGATGTATTTATATATACTTATGCATTTATATGTGCTTTTGTATTGGTGCGTTTCTACATATATATTAATACTATATATATTTATATAAAGAACAATATATTTTTACAGGGAATATATATTTACATATAATATATACAATGTAGTATTACAATTTCCAAAAAAAAAACATGCATTTGGAATGTTCATTGTTGGTGGGATACACAAATATCATGTCCATCACTGTGTGTATGCCCGTGCTTGCCACGGGAAATATGATGTGCTTTACGTTTAAGATGGAAAATCAACTTAAACTACTCGACATTTTAATGAACGCACTGGCATAGGACTCAACCAGCATGAAGCGTTGAAATTTCTCAACCCTGTCAATTTAAATTGTTGGCGGTTCAAACATTAGTCATGGAAAATATACATACAGATGTATTCCTTCTAAATATTTCACTATATATATGCACTCTACTAAAAAACAGGCTTGTGTGAGGATAACCATATTGCATAGAGAGCGTAGTTCATGCATGTACAATATCAGTACAAAATATAATTTGTAGTACAACTTATATAAGCTTGTAGCTTATGCAACCCTGCAATCACACTGTATCGGCACATGGTAAGCACATAGACCACATGTATTGCCACATATATACAGGAAGAACTAATAACGAAGAAATTGGCATGGACGGTTCGATTATGCATGTGACACATCCAGGGCTTTCCCGACTCGCACATCCATAATCACTGAGAGACATTACGTTACCCATCTTCACATATCTTACCCTTATCCTTTTCTCTGATTGTCTTGGTACAAATAAGGCCAAAATGTTCCCACCAGGAACCAGCACCCCACTGGAAACCTGGCGCGGCAACGCCGCGCAACCTGTGATATGATGGGGCCTGTTTTTTTAATGAAAGTGCAATATTGTTGTAATGGAAGAAATAGGCTAAGGAAGATAAGAAAACAATTAATGTTAGTTTGTGCTTAGATTCATAAGCAATCTTTGAAGGTTGGTGTAACTATTGGTCTATTCACTACGACCTCAAGGCCATATATCCTTAGATCATACAGTTACGGCCAAATCATTTAAAAGTAAACCGAAATGACGACTGAACTTTGGGCTCCATTAGTTCTGATACAGTTTTGATCAATATACTTCATCTAACTTAAACAAAGTTAGTAGAATATTTTCGTAGCTTGCAACTTCTTGTTTGCAATATTATTGCTGTAAGCTCATCATGCATCAAGCACAGATACATCAAAAGCTTCTTGCATTGCAGAAGTGACTTATCCCTAGCAAAAGCACTATATCTCCAGCTGTGGTAAAGGATTGCTGACTTTATATCCAAAATATAAAACAGAAGTTGTGGCCTTCTAGACAAGTGAAAGTCAAAGTATGATTCTCGTTAGTAAATGTACAACTTAAATATAAATGAAGAATAACATTTATAATATGAAGAATTATAACATGAAGAATAATTGACATATAAATTGAGAAGGTAATATCTGAGGCAACAATCATGACAATAGAGTGAAACCTCATTCATTAACGTCCGCCTCATGACGGAAATTACACTTGCTAAAAGCTGCATTTGACTCTGATATTTGTCTATGGGAGAAAGTTTCTCAAACAACGTGACTCTTTTCCAAAATCATGCACAGATATTAATTGAGTTGAACTACAGGGAAGGTGGCTTGAATACATCAGTATCGACTTTATTTGTTGGAACAATATTTCCAAATTTGCCTATAAATAATTATCAATATCCTCTTTTCAGTTTCAGTTTGGACCTTAAAATCTTGTATACGCATACAGAAGGAGGTTTTTAAGCACGCAGTTTTCACCTTTTTGTATGAGAACAGTTTAGAATGCTACTGTTGAACTTTAGAAGCAGACAAAGGGTTTGGTCAAATCTGTAGCATGGCTGGTTTCCCTGTGCTCTCTTTCTCTCCATTTGATTTGATTTTTTTTTTTTTGAAAAAAGCTTCATTTGATTTGATTCACTGAAAGTGAAAGGGCTAGATAGAGTGGGGACCCCGGATAGCTCAATAACGCATACCTTGGGCCAAACGTACAAGGTACTCATGGTGTATGTACACATGGTGTATGTACAGATAGACATAATACCATGAATAACATCTATTTATAACACTGTTATGTGCACCAATTTAGCTTTAAGATTGTAATCAGCAACCTTTGAAAGTCTATTTAGGCAAGAGGCTGTGTACTGGTTGTGTCTGGCCCTAAAATTCTTACTCGAGTTTCACTAGTATACAGTCTTTCAATATTTAATATTTTCAAGGGAATATTAGCAATCGACCACTTGCTGGAACTGTTAGAAGGGGCAAGACCGACAAGGAAGATCAAATGCGAGAGCAAAAGCTTCATCATTGGAGTCCTGCCAGTAATTGCCTTTTTACTAGTTTAAAGTTAATAATATAAATAATAGGATTAAGTATAATATTGTTGGCTTTGCTAACTTATCATCACTCTTTGAATGTTACTCGATCTAGTAGCTAATAGATTTCTAAAATGGATATTAGTAGTAAGGATAATCATTTGGTTGAAAAGATCCTCTCGACAATTTATAAAATAATTTTGGATGCGTGTATTTGTCTGTTATGCAGTGCATCAAGCATCATGCACATCTTATCCCATATATTTTGTGTTGGTTTTATTATTTGCGCTTGCTATTTGTGTGAACGTATCTAACACATGTATGAATGTAAGGCAGCAGCAAACACCTGGCCATCGCTGACAGAGGCAAGGCAACACCGCAACAGCATTAAAAAAATGATTCATGATTGCTGCAGGTACATACTATGTAATTGTAATAATCTAATTTAATATGGGATATCTTTCTTTTTCATGTGACATGATTTTTTCAACTTCTACAACAATTTTATAAACTGCAGGTCGTATAACAGATATCACTTGTGGAAAGCATTTTTAGCAAGCAAATAAACACAAACAATGAGCAAAGATAGACCGAGTGGTTGTAATTCATTGATAATATTGGAGATCCCACGATGGGGCGGTCCCACTCTCCAGCGCCCCGTGCTCCGGTGGCCCGGGCGGTTCTCAGGTCATTGTGCAGAGTACAAGGGCTTATGCAGGAGAAGAAAGAAAAATTCAAAGGACTATATGAAAAAAAAAACATAAATGAAGGGGTATGGATCCTATATAATATATTTTAGAAAATTTGCGGATCCGAAATTGCATTTTCTAAGTTGGTGCACCTGCACCAAACTGATATCTTCACATAAACTGATGGACCATTGATGCATTTAACTGTTTTTTTTTGTTCTGATTCAGAGGGCAAGCCGCAGGCTGCGCATGAAAGGAAGCAGCGCGGGGAGGCACCTTACACCGGCGCGCATGCATCCCGGCAAGGAGGGAGGCATAGCCTCCGTCGCCACCAGTGGCGGAACCAGGAATTGGCCTAAACCCCGGGCCAAATTTTGACAACAAAAGCATACCAAAAAAATAGGTAAATGTACATAAAAAGATAGAAAACATACAAAAACCATCATTGTGAGGCGGCATCTTCTTCATCAATTGTTGTAAGTCCAGGAGTAGAACCTACTGCAAGAGAGAGAAAAAACATGTTTTAAATACTTGAAACGGCCAATAAAGATAATGTAAAATAAAAATTAGAACAAAGATTTTGTAGAACGTAAATACCACTAGAACGAGGTAGATTAATCTTGCGATTTCTCATACCTTGATAGTGCCTTAATATCTTTTCATCTTCAATGTTGGTAAATATGTCTCTCTCAATATAGCACACCATACGGTGATTTAACCAATCATCAGCCATCTTATTCCGTAACTCTGTTTTGATGATATTCATAGCTGAAAAGGCCCTTTCCACAGATGCAGTTGCCACCGGCAATATCAAAACCAATTCAATGAGACGATATACTAAATCCAAATCCACATGTTTTCCACTCTTAACCATCAGCTCTGCAATCTTACCAAGGTCATTACAACTTGACCATTCGGGGTCACCTCTCACTTCACCAATAAATGTCTCAAGCTGCTCCTCCAAACATACCAGATTATATGGGGAAAAATCTGTGGTATATATTCTGGCAAGGTTAACTAACTTATTTATGTCAAAGTTTGCAAAGGAATTCCTAGGATCAAGACATGCCATGCATCTCAACAGATGTGTAGATCTTTCACCAAAACGATTATTTAACTCCACAATAAGCTGGTCCAGTACCACATTATAGATTTCATGATGAAAATGATGTTGGTAAGTTACTAACTGGCCTCCACGACCCCTCGAACGACCCCTAGCAACAGTTGTTTCCAACATATCTGGCACTATAATATTATGCTTGACACAAAATTGTTTTGTAGCTTCAAAAACCCCTTCCCAGCCATGTTCTCTAAGGTCATTCACCTTCTGTAATGTGACCCCAATCAATGATACAGCACAGGACTATGTTTGTGTCTTTCTTTTGCAAGCATTGTGATAAATCATTGGTCTTACCCAATAATTTTATCATAAGATACATAATGAGCACAAATTCAAAACTCTCCATTTGTTTTAGCAAACCTGCTGCACATGTTTTTGTTGCTGATGTAGGGCCATCATCACATATATTCTCTAACACTTCCAATACTGCTTGCCACATGAGTTGCAGACGGCACAAAGTTTTATGATGTGACCCCCAACGAGTATCCCCAGGTATTGCAAGATTGGTTTCTTGGTTTTTGCCTCTTCCAGAAAAAATTTCATCATTTTCTAATCCTCTCACTATATTATCATGGTGTTCTTGGGCTAATTGGTCATGTCTCTTACAAGATGCATTGACAGTGTTAACAATCAAAGTGGTGTAGTTGAAAAAATCAGTGACAGAAGAACAACACTTAGCAACTGAAACAACTACTAACTGTAACTAACGTGCAAAGCAGTGTATATAGAAGGCATAGGGATTTTCATCTAGTACCAGTCTTTGTAGCCCATGGAATTCACCTCTCATATTTGATGCCCCATCGTACCCTTGTCCTCGAATGTTATGTATAGATAAACCATGACTAAGTAGTATAGCATCCAAAGCTGCTTTTAGTGCCGCTGATGTTGTGTCGGGAACATGTTCAACACCAAGAAATCTCTCAATCACATGCCCTTTGCTGTTCACATACCTAAAACAACAAAAAACGGCAACAATAAATGGCTATCCATTATCAAAAAGAAAAAAAAACAGATCTCATACGTAAAGGAGTAAAGGAGAGTCAATAACTAACCTTAAAACAACAGCCATTTGCTCTTTGATAGATGCATCACGAGACTCATCGACGAGAATAGAGAACTTTTTATCTCCAATGTCATCTAAGATGGCTTTAGTTGTCTGCTTAGCACAAGCCTCACACATATCTTTTTGTACATATGGTGAAGTAAGTAAATTATTTCCAGGAGCATTGTCAAGAAGGTTTTTGACACCTTCATCTCTCATTTTCAACCAATCAGTCAATTCAAGAAAGTTTTCTTTATTGGAAGAGATACGAGACTCATCATGGCCACGAAATGCAAGAGCTTGCAATAAAAGAAATCTCACAATAGCCAATATCACAGTGAGGCGACCCAAATATTCTGCTTCATTTTGTTCAGTTATAGTTGACATCACATGTTCCACACTTTGCCTTTGATTCCTAAAATCCTCACAATGCTGTCTAGCTTTATTATGCAAGCTGTCCACTTTTCCCACGTGCTCTCTAAATATTTGTCTTGCATTTTTCCAATTAGAAACCCCCTCGCTTGTGAAAGCATCAACACCATAATTTTCAGGTCTTGGTTGCTTAAAAAGGTAACAATAGAAACAGAAAGCTGCATCTTTGCTAACACTATATTCTAACCAAACATGTTTTTTGAACCATGATTCAACAAAGCTCCTTTTTCTACCACTTTGTATCTTTTTTGGATACACATGACCAATTGGTTGACATGGACCCCTTATCAAATATTCTCTTCTAACAGCATCTCTAATGTTTATGTCATACTCCTCAATTGGTTTTCTAAGTCCAGGATCAGCAACTATTTCTAAGGAATTAAACCATAACTCTTCATTGGTAGCATGAGTTCCACTAGGAGTATCAACATTATTTTCAGTAGGGGCATCAACAATAGGGGCATCAACATTAGGAGCATCAACAATAGGGACATCAACCATAGAGGCATCATTATGAGTATCAATACTAGCACCTGTTTCTACTGATTG
Organism: Paspalum vaginatum; assembly: GCA_030272315.1. Taxonomy (NCBI): domain Eukaryota; kingdom Viridiplantae; phylum Streptophyta; class Magnoliopsida; order Poales; family Poaceae; genus Paspalum; species Paspalum vaginatum. Next base: position 34,089,299 of record CM059019.1, on the reverse strand, counting down.
TTGAAGATTTATGTTGACATTTTCTGGTGCTTCTGTTGGAATGACAGGTGTTATCGCCGGAGCAAAAAAGGATCTCAATGTCAATGTCCTATGTCTTTTCATTGTCTACCTCTAATCTGCAACCATAAATCAAATAAATTTGCTCAGGATCCATCATAGATTCATACATTCATACAATTCACGTACGGTAGTACACAAACACAACATAAGCTGATAAGCACCATTTGCTGTTAATCTACCTCCTTAGTCCTTGCTTATCGCGGTGAGGGCGTGAGCAGTCCTGGGCGTGAGGCAGTCCGGCACTCAGGGTCTCAGGCACAGGCAGTCAGGGGGAGCGGCCGAGCGGCGGAGGCAGAGCCGCAGTCCGGGCCGGGCCGCCGCCCGCCGGGGCAGAGCTCCACCGGACCACCGCGGTCCACGCCTCCACTGAGTGCCGACGGGCGCAGCTGCGGAGGGCCAGAGGCGCCAGGCGCCAGGCACAGGACGGCGGGGAGCCGGGGAGGCGGCCAAGCGGGGACCGGCGTCCTGGTGAGCGAGCCGAGGAGGGCCAGGAGGCGCGGAGCAGCTGGACGGCGCCACAGCGGGTCGGGGTCGGGTTCCCTCGGAGCCGGAGACGAAGGCGCCTAGGCGGAGCCGCGGCCCGCGGACGGCGCGGCGAAGAGCCGCGGTCGCACTGGAGGCGGCGTGCAGGCGAGGCGCGGAAGGCGGGGGCCGGGGGGCGGGGGCGGGGGCGACTGCGGCACGGGGCTAGGCAGGCGAGGGGCGACCGGCGAGCGAGCCGAGCAGGGCCGGAGGCCGGAGCCGAGGCGGAGGCGCGGAGGCGGAGCGGCGGACAAGCGGGTCGGGGTCAAGATCCAGATCCCCGGAGCCGGAGACGGAGGCCGCGGAGGCTCGGAGGCCGAGGCGAAGGCTCGGAGTCGGAGCCGCGGCCCGCGGATGGAGCGGCGGAGAGCCGCGGACGCACTGGAGGCGGCGTGCGGCGAGGCGCGGAAGGCGAGGGCCAGGGGCGACGGCGGCGCGGGGCCAGGCGGGCGAGGGGCGAGGGCAATGGCTGCGCGGGGCCAGGCGGGCGAGGGCCGAGGGGTGAGGGCGACGGCCGACGGCGGCGCGGGGCCAGGCGGGGCGGGCGAGGGCAACGACGGCGCGGGGCCAGGCAAGCGAGGGCGACGGGCTAAGCGGCCGGCGACCAAGCTGGGTAGTGGTGTAGTTGGGCTATTGGGCCAAAAAATTTTGAGGGGAGAGGGTAAACAAATTTTGGGCCAAACCCCGGGCCACGGCCCGGGGCCTGTTTCCGCCCCTGGTCGCCACTGGATGGGTCCAGTGTTTTCTCGATGGAACGCTCGCACAGGTTCAATGAGAGAGGGCCGGACGGGTGACCGGTTACTGCCGCTGGAATCGGATTGGACGGACGATGTAAAAACATGTGACGTGGCCTACTTCACATGGCCGGGATTGAACTCTGCTTCATACCGACGACGCGGGCCCGTAGGCGTCGCCACGCGCACGCAAGAGGACGAGCGGCTGCGGTGCTGCACGACAAACTCTTAAGGCGAGCTGCTGCGGGGTGGCGCGGTGCCCTTGCGGCGAGCTGCTACGGGGCCGCACGGCACAATCGAACGGCGAGTGGCTGCGGGGGCACCGTGCCTCCGCGAGCCAGTGCAATGTGGTGAGGTGACTCGGCAAGCGGAATTGGGGACAGACACAGCAGAGATGTGAAATGCCCTGTGTGCCCTTTCGAATTTTTAAAAAGAAAAAAATAATAATTTAGTACTTGGTTCTACCTCATTTTGGATACTGGTCCCACGTATTTTTTAAGTACTAGTCCCACTCAAAAGTACTTGTTGATTAATTTTTAAGCTATTGGATCTCTTGCAATGAGTGGCTCACGTTAACGCCAATAATTATAAAAGTTGTATTTTTATGTACCAGTCTCTTGCCATTGAAAAACAGATGGTTGACACGGAGGATAACTTAATTGCTCCTTGAATCTTATGACCCAAAAATGATGGTTAACATTTTGTCCTCGAAAAATTGTACCATTTCGCATCTTCCAAATGAAGAAGGGGTGATGGTTTTTTGTTTTTGCTAGTTTTTTAATTACCTTTTTCCTTCCCAACCATTTCATGTTGATGAGTGGCCATATATGAAGGTGGCAATGTGATCACGTCCGGCCCGCTGTCGAAAGAAAAGATCGACATCTTGGTTCTCCGTGGTGAGTTCTCCAAAGATGAGAATGAAGACCGGAGCGAGGACGAGTTTGACAACCACATCGTGCAAGGTCGAGACGGGCAAGCAGGTCTTGTAGGGACTGTGAAGTTGACCAATGGAGAGGTCGAACTTAGCCAGATCCATTTCAAGGAACCGTCATATGGGAAAAATGTCATCATGGCAGCAAGAGTTTGCAAGGGCAACAATGGGCATGTTTGGTTCTGGGTTCTGCTTGCCTCGCCTTGCCTGGCACAAGCGACGAGGAGCTTGCCTGACCAGGAGAGCGGTTCTTGCTCTCCCGCGGAAGCAAGCCAATCCTCGCCCGCACAGGCCCCGAGGAGCTCTAGCCAACGAAGCAAATGTATGGATTCGTTCCCTATCCCGGCTGGACAAGGCAGCACACTGCCTTGCAAGAGAACCAAACATGCCCAATGTTTCTTTTCGGGTGAAGGAAGCCATTCATGAATCCTGTGGTGGTTAAGCACCACAGAAATGAAGGTACAAATTGAACCATTGTCAGGCTTATTGCTTTTATTGTATTTATTATATATGGTCTTGAACATATATTGTTGTGTGGTCAAGCCTGATCTATGAAAATTTAATATTTGCAGCGAACGAGAAGAGGTACCCTCCAAGATTAGATGATGACGTTTTTCGTTTGGAGGAGATTAGCAAAACTGGACCTTACCGCCAGAGGCTTCAGAAGGAAAACATCTGCACAGTGCAAGAGTTCTTGAACGCGTTTAACAAAGATCCCAGCTAGCTTCGTGAAGTAAATAAACAAAAAAAAAGATTCAATACTCTTTTGTATTTGTTTTGCTTTGTTTGACTTTGTTTTTTTTTATTGATTGGCATTAGATCCTCGAAATGGAAACTAAGAACAATTCTTGGTTAAATCTGACCAAGCATGCTATGCAGTGTGATCCTCAAGGCAGGAAGGAGCTCAAAAGGTACCAGAGTGAAGAGGGGACTGTGGCGCTCTTCAATTGTGTGCACGATCATATGTGTGCCAATTGACATTTGTTTGTGGCAACTAAAGTTTCTGGGATGTAAATATTTATTTTCCTGAAAAGTGGGGTGTATCCTTTATTATAAAAAGCAATTTTCTTATGTTCAATAAGCTAGAAAATCACATGTCTATACTGAGATATATTTAACAAGCAACTAGCTAGATACTCCTTTTGGATTCTTCATGTTAGTCATCTCACCACCGGATCTTATAGAAAACATAAACTTATGTCGATCCATTTAGTAGAATCTAATCATCATTGACAATAATAACCAATGAATCTTTTGTGCTATCTTATAAATTACCGGGGGCAGATCTAGAGCCTGACCCTGACGATTTCGGTAAAATTAATGATAAATCGTTGTTATGCACTGCTCTACTGTAGCGAACACCCTAGTGTGCAATGGCGAAGACCCCGATGCTCTTGCCGGCTAGATTTGACTATGCAAATTATCAAGATTTGACAATAAAAAGCAGCCTAGAGTAAACCCCAACTGCTTACTCCAAAATTACCCATTTATGTGTTGGTGTTCTCTACGCACCAAATTATGTACATGGTGACAATTATAGCCATTAATAGAGTGCTGTAGGTTTTTCCTGTGAATTAAATGCACCAACAACCCCTAAACTTGTCATAGGGTTCCACTTAGGTCAATAACAATGGAAAATGTATTTGTGAGCGGAGGGGAGTGGATGGGAGGAAGAAGAGAGTGGTGGCGAGGTGGATGCAGGCACCAACAATGGTGGTAGTGAGGCGGGTGCCAACATGGGAAACGAGGGTGAGATCATGGTTAGGTCTGGCGGTGGTGGGAAAGGAGGGGAAGTTGGAGATGAAGGAGGGCCAAGCAATGGGGAGGGATGACAGCAAAGGAGGGCCAATGACAGAAGAGAGCCGATGACCAAGCAGGGGTGCCGACGGTGGGAGGGAGGGAGGGACAGTGAAAAACAGTTCACTTACACATGAGTCAAATGTGAGGAAGAGATGAGAAAGCTGTTTTGAAGAACGGTATGGACTCAAATGACACCAAGCCAAATTAAGGACCTTGATTTCTGAATTTCTAAGTTTGGGAATTTATATAACACATCATACCAACTTTAAAGACCTTGTATGTATTTTACTTCAAAGATAATTATTGATCCATAATTCTAAAATATAGGTGTTTTATTTTTCAAATTTATTTAACTTTGACAAAGCTAATAGAAATGCATCACCATTTACAATACCAAATTAGTTTCATTAAAAAAAATTTTGTTAGTACATTTATTTGATATATTGTAGCTCCTATAAATTTCTTAACCTTGTTTAGAATTAGAGAAATTTAAAATGAAACAAAACCGAATGAGACCTACTACGTCTCAAAGGTCAAAACAGTGGGCGATTGTTTTCTTTTGTTGACACTATATTTGCAAGGCTTGGTGAAATTTTGACCTCCAAATAAGCTCTCCATGATTTAACCTTAACCACTTTGGCTGAGCGAAGATTAAATTTGAAACATGGAACCAGTTTCGCACGAGAACGGCTACCTGTTTAATTACTACTGTGAGTCGCTTGTCCTTTCCGCCGGCATCATCTCCCTCTAAGTCTCCGCTCTCCGGTCTCCCTCCCCTCCCTCCCCTTCCCTCGACTCGAGAGAAGAGGAGGCCACGCGCGATTCCGCGGCCAACCTCGCCGCGCCGTGGCGACGTCCGCGATGGACGGGGCCCACGCGCTTTGGGCCTCCGATTCCCTCCCGCCGTGCACCTTCTGCCCCGGCCGCACTGAAGCTGCGCACTCAGCTGCTGCCTCCGAGTGCCGCCTCCTGTCCTATTCCTATATAACCTCGAGGGTCCATGCGGACGGCAGCATCTCGCGTGCTTCGCGCCAGGGCCACTTGTCTCCACGAAGCACGGGACATGGAGCGGGAGCGGGAGAGGGAGAGGGAGAGGGGGATGGTTCAGCAGCCACCGGCGAAGCGCATGAAGCTGGTGCCGGTCGGCGTTGGCTCTGGCGGCGCCGAGGTGGCGTCGCCGAGGAGCCAGGGTCACGCTGCGGCATACCCTGCTCATGGTGCTCTTCCTGGTGCGAGCGTAAGTGTTCGTTCCCACCCACCGACCTCGTGGTTCGAGAGTTTCTTGGGTGAGCTGCTTCTTCATCTTCCAGTCTTCCACTTGTGCGCGCAGGAGGAACACCGTGACGGCCAGCATCTCCCAGATCGGCCGTATGGTTAGTTGCTGGGAGTTACCCTCCATCCTTGCAAGAGTTAATAGTAGTGTTTCTTGTTTGATTTGGTCAGCCGCCACCTATGGTGCAGTGTCGCCTCCTGTCATTGGAAACGAATCTGCTATAAATTCGGCTTTCAACGCTGTCAAACAGATTGGGGGTTCACAATTAGTACCTCCTTAAATTTACCGAATTGAACCACTGCAAGGCACTTAAATCGCAGTATGGTAGGAGCAGATTTAGCCAGACATCATAAAAACACATAGGAGTACTTTCTTGTACCCGGTGCTTTTTTTTTCTTGGCTTCATTTGGCACGAGCAGTGTTTTCCTCTGTCAGACTCTCTTTCTAACATCTTATCCGCCCTGATTTGATTGGTCCTGTGATTTGACAGCTTCAGAGATATGTCGACCGTACCTTTCACAAGTATCATGTAATGATTTCTAGGTAAGTTTTTTCCTGTCCCTGCTGCACTGCGAGTCTCTCCCTTTCTTATTACCATACGTTTTATTTCCTCAGACATAATTACATAAAGATATCAGCCATTTAGCTCTTAGAGTCTTAGACTATATATGGTTAGCACAACAACTGCATGTAGGAGTTTTTGTGAGATCGCAAAATTTTTTGTGTGTAGGTCCATATCAGCTCGCTCAAGAGAGGCATATTGGAATGATTGCTAGGTGTGAGTTTCGAAATTTTTTACTTGCTTTCTCTTATTTTCCAAAAATTTTCTCTTGTGTGTACTTTGTGGCGCTATTTGTATTTCTAGCATTAAATAATGCATGTTCTACATTTACTCCTTTTTTTTCCTTATTAAGTACGGAGCATCATTAGTCAGCAGATGAATCTGTAAGATGTAACTTCTTTTCCTGAAATAAAGATTTGCAATTTTTTGTAACTATTTTACTCAACTGCTCCCTGCAGCTATGACCAAGTTGAGGAACATAACATTTGTACATGTATTTGACACCAATCATACACATCAAAGAGCATATTTTGCATTTGTTTCCAAAAGTCAGCTGAGTTTAATGTTTCTCCTTTCCTCTTTGGTCATAGCAAGCTGGTTGGTTTTCAGGAGCAGATTGAGGGTCTGCGCCATGAAGTGGTTAGATTATCTCGATACCTTCCATAATGATATATGTTAACCCTTTTCTGGGATCCTGTTAATGTGCATGTGAACTCATGGTAAAACTCCTGTATAAAAATTACAGACATGTTTGTCACGTCTGTGTTCCAATCGCCATGCTGATCAACAGGCAAGGTAATAAACCCAAGAACTTGTTTCAACCTGAATTGTACAATGCTTGTCCTGTTTCACATTCACTTGTTTTCAAGTTGGCATTTCCATTTATTACTTTGCATTCAGTTTAACAAGAGAAATAGTGTTCAACGTCAATTTCATGTTGCTGTGTGAGAGTAAATAAGTATGTGCATGCCAAATTTAGAAAATGCCAAGTGAATATATTACTTCTTGATGGGCTTATTGCAGTTTTATCCTTGATGGTGTTTCAGACTAGAGGGAAATGAGGAGCATGTCGCTGCTAGTGGATCAAACCCAAACAATCGGCTGTGTTTCCGGAATGGTTTGAAGCCATCTGTTTACACGGATAAGAACTTAACCTCTGAGAACGATGAAGCTATCAAACTTGTCATGCTTGAAGGTGACAAGGTGGTAATATCTGGTGCACTTTCGCAAGCAAAAGTTGAGATCTTGGTTCTCCGTGGAGATTTCTCCAACAAATGCCGGGACAACTGGACTGAAGAGGAGTTTGACAAGTATATAGTACAAGGTCGGGAGGGGCATGACCTTGTGCTGGGGACTGTATGGTTAACCAATGGAGAGGTAGAACTTAGCCAGATCCGTTTCAAGGAAGGGTCATGCAGGAAAAAGGTCATTATGGCAGCAAGAGTTTGCAAGAGTGAAAAGATTTTTGGCCGGATTCAGGAAGCCATAATGAATCCTGTGATAGTTCTGGACCGCAGAAACAAACGTATGAGTCTGGCTTCGCTTATTGTCAGGTTTATTGCTGATTCTGTATTTATATATGGTATGGTACTCTAGTCTGATCATTTAAACTTGTTTTCTTGCAGCAAATGAAAAGAGGCACCCTCCAAGATTAGATGATGATTTATATCGCTTAGAGGAGATTGCCAGGGATGGGGTTTACCACAAGAGGCTTTTTCAGGCAAAAATCTATAAAGTGGAGGGCCTCTTGAAGGCTTTGAATGAGGATTCCAACAAGCTTCGTGGAGTAAGGAATTCTATATGCAATATCATGTATGCCTCTATTTTGCAGCTGTTTGTTCACATTATTTTAGTTTCTTGTCATGCAGATCCTCAAGATGGAAAAGCAGCAAAATGCTTGGTCAAAACTGACAGAGCATGCTAGGGAGTGTGTTCTTGAAGATAAGCAGGAACTCAAACGGTACCAGAATGAAGAGGGGAATGTTGTGCTTTTCTTTAATTGCGTGCATGATGTTGTTGGAGCAGCATTCCCGCGTGAATATGTTGCATGCCAAAGATTTGACTTAGCTCAGAAGGTAAACACTGAACCTGTCATTTACCAATATTACTATCTGGATTCTGAACGATGTTCAACATTTATTGGACTTCCGATACTAAGCAGATGTTCTTGTTGCAGGCTTTAGTGAACAAGTGGAGACGTCATGCCTATGACAAACTGGATGGAATTTCACCTGATTTTGTGTTGAGAAACGATATTCCTGAGCCGATTTCTTCAAGCACAGATTTTGCGGCTGCATCTTCTGTTCTAGAAGTGGGTGCATCACGACAAATTTGCTCTGCTAATCAGCTTGCTCCATATCAAGGTTGCTCCACGCTTTCGAAATTCTGACTGCCATTACATTGCTCACTATGACTGATTGTCTGATGCTGGAATTTCTATTTAAACATCCAAGGAACTGGAGGAGCTGAATATTTGTCCCACAACGAGCATATAATGGGACCAATTTCCCCAATTGTAAACTGTGATCCCACCGTTTGTGATGGTCTAAACACACCCCATTACCAAGGTATTGTACTTCAAGAAAAAAATTGACTGTTCCTTCCTCAAATTATTCCTTTCCATGTGTATTCCGCATGAGTTATTCTGATACAGTAATTTTTGACCTTATCAGGAACTGGAACAGCTGCAAATTTGCCCCAGGACGAGCTTGTAGATGGACCCTTCTACCCAATTCCAAACTATGGTCCCACTATCACGGATCCTGATGATCTAAACACACAGTACTGCCAAGGTACTTTACTTTAAAAAACGACTTGTGCACTCCTCAAAAATATTACCAGGGCACTGATTGTTCCCTGAGTGACCCTGTTACGGTGTTGTCTCTTTTGGAAACATTTCCTTCTTATTTTGCCTCTCCATATGTGTTCTGCATGAATTGTTATAGTTATAATACTATGAATTTAAACTTTACACAGCTATCCTGACGAAATGATCTTGAAACTTTACAGATCAAGGAATTCCACAGCATGGTCAGCAGCAAATGATTTCACCCTGTCCGCAAAATCCCCAATGCCTGATGGACTTCCCTGACCCAGTTGAGGTGATGCATGAAAACCCGCCCTGGTTTTTTGCATATCCATTGCTTCCAGGACTCTTTGTTCACATTCAGTACCTGCATGAATTACTCAGCTGGGTGGGCCTCTGTTTCTGCAGTTGGAGAACTTCGACCAGTATCCGGACTCCGCATCCACCCCTGCTCACCTTAAGTTTGGGCACCTTTCTCAACCTGGATCAGCCGGCCCTGCTGCTGCACCACCATGGACGATGGCACTGCCATCAGTCTCTGAGCAAGATCAGGGACCCACCTGCTCTGGTTTTCCAGGATCAGGTTACGCCAACCACTTCCGGTAATGAACATACAAATCCTGGACAAGGCAGTCCCAGGCTGTACACTACGTAGCAATGCCCTCAAGTTTTTGTTGGTAACTGTAGAATGTGATGTACATTATGGGTTCTCTATCAATGGACAACGGGTGATGCTTCGATACTGATCTGTTTTATGCCTTCAAATGTACAGTTGGTGATAGGTTTGCCAGTGGAAACATAATTCTATGTATTGTAATGATTTTCATTTCCTTTAAACAAACAGATTTTTTTTTCCAAGAATGTAGCCAGTTGCCAAAAAGATGGGACACTTCTTGAGGCCTATATAACCTAAAGACTGCCTGTACGAAAGGCCACACACTGCTCGACCGAAACAACGGAAAATTGTGTAGTTATCTCCTCATTATGAAAAAAAAGCAACAATCTAATCACCATGCCAATTTCCAGTTACGTTTGTTAGCATCACGTCTCTATGAAAATACCAGCAGAAGATATTTTAACTTTTGAGCAGTGCTTCCGTTTCCATAGAACCGTCCTGCGGCAGCATAGTCGGATCATGATCCGAACAAACAATGTGCTGAAGTTTCTGATCGATCCCTCACTCTGTCAGGCAGAAAATAGGATTGTGCTCACTACTTCATGTTTCTCGAGGCAGAAACAAAACAGGTGAGGTGAACAGGAGGAACAGAACATGAACAATGAACGAGCTTATTACTATAGACCACGGAATGTCTCCACTGCCTTGCTTGAGAGGGGGTAATCCACACACACACACACACACACACCGGCATCGCATTTGGATAACTGATCTTGTCGAATGGCACAATAAGTCAAAAGGATAGCTTCCCACTTGCTCTTGGCTGGCTTTAGCACAGCGAAGTAGAGACGACGACGATGCTGCTCTGCGATCTCGACGCGTGAAGAAGATCCGAGCAAGACTGCAAGAGGCTCAAGAGCAAGACCTGGGGTCAACAAACTATTGTCACAAACGCGTTAATCTTTGTCATATACTGAACTGCGAACGCGCAAACATATACAACATTTAGTTTAACCCCTTTTGGCATCCATGCTGATTGCTGAATGAAACAAAGGGAGGGAAAGTAGAATATCAGAAGATGTAGGGATAATACCAGGAAGTACTGAAGTAGGAACGGGCCTTTCGCTGTATTTTCAGGCTGCCATCCTTGCAAGTACCAACTTCTCTGATCACCAAGATAAAAATTTGTTGTTAGAGTGTTGCTTTGTTGACCTTTCATCTACCTTCCTGGCTCTGTAATTATATATTTTTTCCTTGAAGAAAATCGCGAAGCTCCCTCCGCATTTCCTCCTACATTGCCCGCAACTTCTCGTGGGTAGCCCGGCATTGCTGTAACAGCCTTAGCCTGGATTTCATCACTTCTCTGCACTCGGTGGTATATATACATGCCATGGACGATCATCTTTTCTGATCCTCTGCTCTGCTATATTTCGCCTCTGGCTGTGTTCTGGATGGGGATACTGTAGGGCGCCAGCAATAATTTGTGCTACTTCCAAATATTGTCTTGTGCTTTCGAAGGCATGTGATTTACTAAGTTTTATGGTAGTTGAAAAAATAGGAGCTGTCCGTCGAAAAGAGATCAATAGGTGTACCATGACACCGGTACAGAAGGTACCAAATAAAAGGGTCTGGTATGAAAAATGGTAGTACCGGTACCTTTATTTCTTTTATTTTTAATTCCACAAAGGGTATAAAGGCCATTAAAAATTATTAGGTTCCTCTACTCCTAAAATGCATATCTTTGTGTACCCTTGGGGCTGAATTTACCTAGATTAGTAAATAATAATTACATTACAATTTACAAGTTTTACAAAGGTTGAAAAACATTAGAGCTGTTCATCGAGCTAAACCTAACGATTTAGAAATTGGTGGTACTAGGTGGTACCAATGGAATGATAGTAGAAAATACCAAATCCATAGGTTCAACAACAGAAAATGTGTGACCGACACCATTTAATTTATTTTATAAAACCCCTTTATTAAATCAATGGCCACAAATAATCTGTGTGGAATGCCATCGGATGGTAACAAAAAGAATTTACAAATCACAGGAGCCCGAGATGGCTCTATGATTTATGATCATGGCCGTATCATATGCACTTAGTTCTACTTGGCCATTTTCGATGGAGGATTTTGTTTTTTGGCTACCAAGAGTATCACATCGGATTTTATCTGGCACTCATGTATCCGTGAAGTTTTATCTCATTTCTATTTCTTTTTTATAATTACCTTGACATGCCACTAAACATGTTGATGTATTATTGTATATAATTAGAGCGAAACTCAAATCGAACCACTGAAAATGCCCTGATATAACATATATGTAGATAGATAGGTGACATATTAGTGTGCCACGTAAACTAAGTTTGTAGCAATTTTAGGGATTTAAACCTCGAGTAGTGTATTTGATAGGTTTAGAAACCCAAATGCTTGGAGGTCAAAGACCTAGCTAACACTGTAGAACAAGTTTATTAATAACCGCTTGTTATTGTCTTAGCTAAATTAAACTATTATTTACTGTCATTAGTTTCAATACGTTATAGGTCATACTTAATTTTTTTATCTACAATTTTGTTTGTTCATCTTATTCCAAAAATTATTCAAATATTTTAAAACACAAGCTATACTCAAATTACTTTTAGCAATAAAACAAATCATAAAAAGAATAAAAAACAGTTTGAAACAGAACGAATAATCAAAGTTATGAAAAGATTATCCGTGTCATACATTTGTGATCGGAGAGAGTGCTACTTAAGCACCATGCAAATAATTATAAAATCCATTGTAACCCATGTCAACAAAGACCAAATTCTCTCAGCTCGTTTGGCAAGTAACTAAGAAGGGGACGATAAATTAGTGATAAGAGTTGATAAATGGAATTAAAACGTACAATTGATCTTTAGTCTCAATCTTTTGTTGATTTGTAAGAATTAAGAGAGAATTTTAGCTAGAGTTGATTTTTAAGTCATTAACGGTCTCTATGAACATAACTTTTATCCAAATATTTTAGGGGGGGTGGGGCGGCTAACGCACGATCATGTGTGTTAGCCTGGCCGCGCACACACCTTTTTTTGAGAAAGAATCAATTAGCATGTTTCAATTTTTAGTAAAACAGTTCCAACTTTACCACACTTTTGCCCTGTACCATGTTGACTTCCGCAAAGAAGAAAAAACACATCAACAGAATTTACGATTAGGCAATAATATTGGCATCATTAGGCAATAATAGTGTAGTGATTTCCATTAAGCAAAAATACTAGTATCATTATAAAAAAATACAATTGTGGTTTTGCCTAATGAAAAATACGATTTTGCCTGATGAGAAGACAGGGAGCGGGCCGGGGGAGGTGAGGCTCGCCTTTTTCCTCACAGGCGGGGTCGGCAGCCATCGAGGTGGTGGCTCCCAGAAAGAGTGTGGCGGCGGCGGCGGCGGCGGCGGCGGTAGCCAGAACAGGCCACCATGGCCGATGATGCCTCCTCCCAGCGCGGCGGATCTAGCCGCCACGATGTTGAGGCGATGAGGAGCGCGGCGCTTGGGGATACAGCCGTCCACGCCATCTCCAAGGCGTAGCGGCGGACCTGATCGTGCGAGGAAGGCGGGGATCGGCAGAGGAAGAAGAGAGGAGTGAGGGTGGGCGGCGGCAGAGGAGATGATGAGCAGCGGTGGCGTGGAGAAGAGTGGAGAGAGGGCGGAAGCGGATGCGCGCAAGAGGAAGAGAGAGAAATGAACGTTGAGGATAGATATGTGCATACAGATGGATAAAAGTACGATAGACCGTAATGTAGTCTTTATCAATATTTTATAAAGATAATTGATGCTATGGAGGAATACTAGGTATTTGTTCAGCTTGAATTACAAGAGTACCTCGCTACTGATGAGAAGATTGCTAGTACGTTGAAGGGAAAACCATTAGAAATCATCAACGAGTATGTTCAGAGATGGTTTGTTAAACATTTTCCATCTCTAATATGATTTCACTTTTATTCTTCCGGTGGATGTATAAGAATAATAATGCCCATACGGTGCACTTAGTTCATTCGTTCTGGAACAACGAGAGCCCCTGTAATTTTAATATGTTATCTAGTTGGAACCTTGTTATGTTATCTTTGTAAATTTATTTTTTTTGGCGATAATTGCTGGCCTTATGTCTGATTTTATACGAAACTATCCATAATATGAGCATCATGTTTATACTTCTATATTAAATGTGCTAGAAAGCAACCAGCAAGATCGATAAATTCTAATAATAACCAAAATGCTTATCCTAGCCCGGCAAAAACAACCAAACGGCTGAAGTAGCAGCATACCTGGAATCGGCGAGCTTGCCCAGCTGAGCTATCACCTAGACAGAGCGCGCGCGCCGTTCTGCCTCCGCCCGCCGACCTTCCCCGGCCGGGGAACGGATGGCGTTGTCGTCCACGCGCTTTCGCCTGAAGCGTGTCCCACTCGAATCGGAATTTTCCATGCCCTCTCGCTCTCGCCATCGCCACCAACCTGAGCCGCCCCGGGCGGGCGGCGTCAGTGAGCTGCGCGCGCGACCTGTCTTCCCCCGACGAGTGTCTTGCCTACATCTTCTGATTCTCTATAAAGCGAGGTCCACGGCTTTGACGCTTGCGTAGTTCGAGGCAGGCAGGTCCACTTCCCCCCAAAGAAGCACGAGACGGGGGGTCAGAGAGGGGAGCGGAGGGAAGTCAAGTGCGGTGAGCCGGTGAGATGGGGTTGGAGGGGGAGAGGGGGCTGGTTGAGCAGCCGGCGGCGAAGCGCATGAAGCTGGCAGTGCCGGTAGCGGTCGGCGGCGGCGGCGGCGAGGCGGTGTCGCCGAGGAGCCGGAGGCTGCGGCAGACCCTGCTAGTGGTGCTGTTCCTGGTGCGAGCGTGAGTGCTCACAAGCCCCAATTTATCAAGCTCCCATCGCGCGTCGGTTCTTGAATCACTTGGCCGCGTTTCCTGATCTGCGCGTTCTTGCAGGAGCGCGAGGGCCACGGTGACGGCCAGCGTCTCCCGGATCGGCGTCATGGTGAGTTCATCTCAAACTCATGCTTTGCGACAATCGGTATTGTAGTACTAGTTATTTCTTGTTTCATCTGCAAATTCTAGCAATTGACCTGTGCCCAAATTGGGTGCAACAAACTGCCTATTTGCTCCTTAAACCGGCAAACTGAACAGCTGTTGTGGAAGCAGTTGACAATACAGAGAAAGGCTCTTGCTTTAGTTAGCCAAACATAAGGAACCCATAGTAGATCCCAAAAACAAATCCATACCACTAAAGACATGTCTATATTGGCTCCCTGCTTTTGTTACATATATAGCAGTGCTTTCCTCTGCACAATGCGCATGCTCTGATTTGATTGGTCCTACGATTTCACAGCTCGATCGTGCCTTCCGAAAGTATCATGGAATGGTTTTTAGGTAATCTTTTTTTTCCTGCCTCTCCTTCTCTGTCTTCTTTTGTTATAGTGACAGGTTTTTTTTTTCAGATTCAAAGAGAAAAGCATGATTTTCTTATAGTATTGCAGTCACGGCAAATATTGTGTGTAGGGATATTTGTTAGAACACGAGTCTTTTTACGATAAAGCAAGATTATTAATTTTCAAGAGCACAAACCTTTTGTATAGGTCCTTGTAATAGTCGTGCTTAAGAGACACATCTTGGATCCATTGGTAGATGAGCCATGGCTGCCCATAAATACGATCAACTAGGGTGTAGGGTTAAGTCTGTTTGGTTTCTCTGACATTATATACCTCACTTATACATTTTCCCTTGTGAAAAGTCTCTACTCAGCAAATAAATTTGGAACTCTTTCTCTCTACCAAAAGTTTTGCAATTCTTTGTCATTATTTTACTGGATCTGTTTCCTGCAATTGTCATTGCTACTGATTTTGTTTTATATAAAAACAATTTTGTTTGCAATATTTGTTGATGTAAACTGATTTTTATCCTTTTTGTTTTATTTGTCCACAGTAAGCTGAACAGTTTTCAGAGGAAACTGGATACTGTCCAGGGGCAGGTTGAGGGTCTCCGCCAGGAAGTGGTTAGCTTATTTTCTCCATAATAACTTACATACATGTTATGCCTTTCTGAGGAATCCAGTTTATGTTCTTACGAACTTGTAATAACAGTATGAATAAAATTTGCAGAGACAATTGGCACGTCTGCATTCCAATTGCCATCCTGATCGACACACCAGGTAAGAGCGAACAGTTGTCTTAGCCAGAAACACTAGTACTTTGTATCTCAGTACGTCTGTACCTTGTATGAATTCAGCTTATGAACATCCCCAGATAATAGTTGACAACGTCCACTTCATGTTATGTCCAGGACAAAGAAGTCCGTGTTAAATTCATAAAATGATATCTGAAATTCTCTGTGTTACATCCTCTGTCGTAATTCCATTCATTGTTGGTGTTTCAGATCGGAGCCAAACCAGGAGCATGCTTCTTCCAGTGGATCAAACATAAACATTCATCTGCGTTTCCAGAACAATTGGAAGCCACCTATTTACACGGATAAGGACATAATGGATGAGAACAATGTGGCTATCAAAGTCGCAGTGTTTGAAGGTGACAGGATTATCACAACTGGTCCATTTTCCAAAGAGAAAATTGAGATATTGGCTATCCATGGCAGCTTCTACAAAAAATTCCAGGACAATTGGACTGAAGAGGACTTTGATAAGCACATAGTGCAAGGTCGAGATGGACAAAGGCTTGTGCTGGGAAATGTGTGGTTGACCAATGGAGAGGTAGAACTTAGCCAGATTCGCTTCAAGGAAGGTTCATGCAGAAGGAAGTTCAGCATGGCAGCAAGATTTTGCAGGAGCAAAACAATTGCTGGTAGGGTTCAGGAAGCCATCATGGAGCCTGTTGAGGTCAAGGATCGTAGAAACGAATGTATGATAAATGAAAATTTGTTGTCAGATTTCCTTTGTTATTTGATTTGGTTTATGACTTTTGACAGGTTTTCTATTTTTATTTGGTTTGGTTTACCTGTGAAAATTGCTTCCTTGTTGCAGCAAATGAGAAGAGTAACTCTCCAAGGCTAGATGACGACGTATATCGCTTAGATGCAATTGCCAAGGATGGAGCTTACCACAAGAGGCTTCAGGAGGCAAATATTCACACGGTTCAGGACTTCTTGAAGGCCTTGAACAAGGATCCTGATGAGCTTTATAAAGTAAAAAGATCAGTTACTAATTTAGTCCCTTGTGTTGTAGCTATCTGTTAGGTTTATGTGATGTTAAAATAAGTTGTTTTGTTTTCTTGGATTGCAGATCCTAAAGATGGGAAAGAAGGGAAAGTCCTGGTCAAAAATGACAGAGCATGCTAGGAAGCGCATTCTCGAAGATAAAAATGAGCTCAAAGCATATCAAACTGAAGATAGGAATGTGGTGCTCTTTTTCAACTGCGTTCATGATCTTGTTGGAGCAAGATTTAGTGGTAGTTACATCGCCTGTGAACAATTTAACACAGATCACATGGTACACACTGAACTCAGAAACGTGTACTGCTATTGTGGCGGTGCTGGCCTTAAACAATCTTGAACTTTTGATGATACAAAAGTATGATGCTCTGTATCCAGGCTTCAGTAAAGAGGTTGAGAGAGCATGCGTACAACAGATTGGAGGACATTCCTTACGATTATATAATGAAAGGAGATGCTCCTGAGCGAATTTCTTCAGGCACCAGTGCTGCTGCGGGCAAGTCTGTTGCACCTGTGGACACAGTGCAACCAATTTCTTTTGCTGAGCACCCTGAGGCTTATCAAGGTACCAGATCCTGAATTTTAACTGCTCTCTGAGTTTATGGCTATGTCTAATTGCGTGATGCTGCAATTTTTGTTTAAATTTTCAAGGAACTGGAGCAGCCAGAAATTGGTCCCACGATGATATCAACCTTGTTACCCAGCCAACTTACCCATGCGCGAACTATGGTCATCCAAACACACATGACCACCAAGGTACTTCACTTTTAACAAAAAAAAACGCAGATGCACGCATGTTATCTGTGTTAGTATTCTGATACAATGATTTTCAAAATTTGCACAGTTGTTTTGATACAAGGATTTGAAATGTTACAGGTCAAGAAATTCCACCACCTGGTCAGCAGCAAGCAACTCCGTCATTCATCCAGCCTGACTGGCAACAAGGCACGCAAGGCCTGACTGACTTTCCTGACATGTTCGAGGTGATGCAAACAAGCTCCCTAATTTTTTGCATATCCTTCACTGGCACAATGCTCATCTTGCCTTCAGTGACTGCAAGAACCTGCATAAAATTAGTTTCGCCGGCAGACTATTAGTCAGCACATGCAATAGCCTAACATCAACATACTACTGAGTACTGAACCTGCATAAAATTAGCATCAGCGACAGAACATTAGTCAACACCTGCATGAACTTAACATGACCGGGCTGCTAGCTGGCTCACAGCTGCGCATTGTTTTCTTTTTCTTCAGTTGGAGAGCATGGCGGACGTGTCTAGACTCTGGGGCATCAACCTATGATCAACTCAACTTTGAACAGCATCAGCTTCCTCTACCCCATCAAATGGTGCCTGCTGCTGCACCTGCATGGACGCCAGCAGCGGCAGTGCCACCGCCGCTCACTGAGCATGAACAGGGACCTGGCTGCTCATCGTTTCTAGGATCAGGTCTTGGCAATGACTGCCAGTGAGCACACAAGCCCTGGTCCCTGGACTATGGGGTTTCATGCTGTACAGTTTAGATAGCTGTGTACTATAATCCTCTTATTGGTAACTGCAGGATATGCACCTAGTGATGTTGAATCTGTTTGTTTCTTGGTTTGTGTACCATGTGGATTACTAAGCCAATTTGTAATCCATGATGTGGTGTTTGTACTTTGTACTAGTATATGATGTACACGTCGTAGTACTAATATGGTGTACAGAAGTAGCTGTTCTGTTGTATGATGTCGCGTGTTTGCAAATGTACAGGCGATAAGGTCTGAAACAAAATTCTATGTATAGCTTTGTTTCTCTAAAGGAGTGTACTTTTCTTATACATACTTGACCGAACTTTCCTGTCCACTGTATATTCTTTTTACTCAAGGTTACCAGGGAATTGGGAAAACATAACCACAGAACTCTAGATTTTAGTATTTTACACGGGGTTTCCCAAACAGTCCAGTGGTGATCGTGTCAAAAGTTTTTTTTTTTTTGGCTTATTAATATAACGAGGCTAGTACAAACTCAGCCCTGTATTTAACTAGGTGAAACCCGGCATGTTCAAGCTCAAATCTGTATCATGATGCAGAGACAGAAATTAATGAGCGCAAGCAGCACGATAATGACAAGGCAACAAAAGCAAATGACTCGTTTCATCAAAAACATCTGACCAAACAATCTATTTTATTTTTTAAAAGGCATTTGATAAAAACTCGGTCCGGCAATGACAGGCAGATGTCAGATGCGCACCTACACACGTTCCAGCAGCGAAACACTACACAGACGCATTATCAAATGGATGATTTACGATGGTTAAGAACCGTCCCGGCGGTAATTTCGACCTCCTAATATACAAGGCCCCAACTTATCCGATACCATAATGCTACCAAACTATACATACATATACCCTACTGTCCATGCAATGATGATGCATATACTCAGGAACATCCATATCCACAATTCATCTCCATTATCCTAGAGCCATGTCGCCAAGTCGCCATCTTCTGATGGAAAATCAGCAGGTTGTTACAACAAATGCATCATGCTCGCTGCAAGGCCTGTTTGCTGGAAGCAACAGCTACCTTCTCCATTGGCTTTGGGTTGCTCTTCATAAGGTTTTGTCAAATATCAGAGACAAAACTAGCCCCTGCACGAATTGGCTCCTCCTGGTTCGCTCCTCCTTCACCTCAGGGAGCAAAGGCTCCTCAGCACTGTCAAATTACAGACGTCAGTAAATTATAATGCATGATAGTTTCTCAGTCATAGATAAAGATATATGTTCGTATCCAATTCACTATTTACCAGACATATTCCACCATATACAAGGACACTAATCAAACTGTCCACTTACACTATGAATCAAGCAAATGCATAATTGGGACTGATGCCATAACCTGGGTCTCCTACCTATTGGCTTAACATCGGCAGTCTGTTCAGTGTCACTAGCTCATTTTCTATATATATTACTCCCTCCATCTTAAAAAAACAAGGCATATAGATTTCTAATTGGTTTCTCAAAAAACAAGGCGTGTAGGCCATATAGACCTAATTGCCCTTGGCACATGGAAGTGTGGCTGCTGCCCTCCATAAGATTGAGCGTAAGCAGGAAGCAGGATTGTTGGCAACTATCACTCTACCTACCCACTTGCTGTATGTAGCCTTGAGCCTTCATGCGTGTCCAGCATGCATTTAGCCCTGCCATACTTAAATGATTGATTCACCAGGCATGCAGAAGTCCTACAATCAAGGTGCTCTTAACACAACCACAGCAGCAAACTGAAAAGTATACACTGGCCACTGGGCACCCCTGTGCTAATAACTGTGCAAAAATCTATATCCCTGGTTGTTTGAGATGGAGTATGCCTTAAAGACTGATCAATATAAACATATACGACTTTAAATTATTTCTTTCAAGAAATTTAAAAACAAATGAACTACATTGCATGGAGACGTACCTCTCTACTGGCTTCTGCTCTAAGTTATCACTTCCTACCTCCGTCTCATCCAATGCCTCTTTCTTAGCATCCTTAGGCAAATCTGCTTCGAAGAACTTACCAACAAAAGAGGACAGTAGAGGATCAGGCACTGTGCTGATCGGGGCAGCACGTGACGACCCATTTATCCTCTCATGTAGGTTTTTCTTTAATAAGGCGAGTGTTGAATAACGTGACCCAGATGAACCTTGCTGATTTCTCCACTTATCCTGCACATGAATTTCAGTAAAGGGAGTAACAATGAATGTTTGATCCAATTTCCAGAGTTTAGTCAACAACAAATAATACATAGAACTCGAAGTTTATATTAATGGAATCAATTGACTTATGATGCATGTACAGGAAATGATACCTTCAAGAAACCTCGATGCTGTGAGCTGATATGGCCTACCAAGTTCTCAACCTTACCTGTGCAAATTGGGCACACCTGAAAGAACGAAATAAATGAAAATAAACGAACTTGGAGCATAATTGCAATCCATTATTTATACCATAATTGCAATCCAGTATAAATAGCAGCTTGAATAAACAGAGCTTGAGCAGTTTCAGCAACAGAAACAAAGGATACCCTAGCACCACAATGAAATTAACACAACTACAACAAAGATTGCTTGCACCGGAGCAGAATGGGATAACCAAAATTTTCTAAAGATATCCATTTGAAGATGCAAGCTACCCGGTTAATGCAGCTGTCAATAGACTTCAGACCACTGGGTGCTGCAGTTGCTAGCATGCATAATGTTTCAACAAGCTGAATAAATGGGAAAACGAAAAACCACAAAGAACTACTATAAAAAACCACAGTAAATAAGCTCATGTCCTGACACTCTAGGAAGCACTTGCACATAACATAAAGTGGGAAATGATAACTCAACCGCTCATGGTATACCATCATCTCAGTGAAAACTAGTGAAAGAATCAAGAGAAGAATGAGTTAATTAACCCTTATATAACATAATTCTTAGTTCTTACCACAAGACAAGTGAGTGAACGATAATAACATAAATATTATCCACGCTAAAATCAATAATCTCCGGATCACAGAAGAAATTTTCACATGTACTAATGTGCCCTTTCCTTCCAATAGCAGTACTATTGCAATTGCATTGCACGAGCACTAAATAGTAAGAAATTGTAACATAATTCTTAGTTCTTACCACAAGATGAGAGTGAAACAATAAGAACATAAATATAATCCACGCAAAAATCAATGATCTCTGGATCACAGAAGATCTTTTCACATGCACTAATGTTCCCCTTTCGTCTAATAGCAGTCCTATTGCAATTGCATTGCACAAGCACTAAACAGTAACAAAATGCACAAAATCACAGCCACAACAAATATAAGAGACCCCGCGCAAGCAGGAGCTCATGCACTTGGGCTGCCCCTTTACAATGCCAACAATCCATCACTAAATAGCAGAAATAAGAAAATAGCGGGTGCTGCACATCATGTCATATTTTGGGCTAGAAAATATTTAAGCAATAAATGCCCTGCTAATGGCAAACTAAAATATCCAAAACTATGAGAATCAGGCCCAAAATTGTGAAACATCTGACCCATCAGTCAAGCCTCACAACTCTTATTTACACCCTTATCTAATAAAACTCAAGGATGCAGCCATGCGAACTATCGCCAATCATATTCAATGCTTTGGACATGATAGGATAGTGACTTCTGGTTTTGATTCTCGGATCTTGTTATTGCTCACTGTCAAGTGAGAATCATTATCCTGAACCATATCACTTGATCTTCAATTAATGGTCTAATGCTTTATTGTAATCACGTGACACTTAAGTTGATGGTGACTCTGTTTTTAATTCATTAGTTTGTTATTATACTCATAATATTGCAGGACAATATAAAAAACAACAGAACTGGTATTTTATTATTAAACCAGACTACTACAGCGGCAACTTCTTCAGAAGCATTAATGCCACACTGCTGTAATTGTGACCAAGATTGTTAGGGCATTAACACAACATGATTGCCGAAAACCAATGCACAAATATTTACCAAAAACTGATGAAACTTCTGATTTGTAAAATTGTAACCAGTTAGTACATATGCTTAATTCATAAACCCAAGTACAAGTGACACAAACTACAACCTATATCATGTATTCATGTCAACCACATGAGCATCACACCAAACATCAATATACCCATCACAATGGAGGGATGAACACTAGATAACCAGAACATGCATAGCCCAACCGAACTAGGAATATTCTATTCTCAACAAGGAAAAACAGCTAAGGAGAAAACCCAACAAAACCACAGAAATATTAATAACCCTGTGGCCCTAAGGGGAAAACCCAAGTTTGCAAAGAGAATACCAACAGCCATGCAAGTCGATATCATTCCTTAAGAACATGGGCCAATATACTTCCCCAGACATTGAGATCTTCTAATTAATTCTTAGCAACTAAAAAAGAAATATGCGCCTGAAAAGCAATTGATGGGGACACCACATTGAAAACACACGAAAGACTGTACTGCCTCACAGAACAGGGGAAATAGTGAAAGGCTACAACAAGCAAGTCAAGCATCCAACCAGTTAGCAACTTGGAGAGCAAACGTTTTGGCTGATAATATGATTAAGAGCAAGAGTCAAACTTTTCACAAAATAACACACACCAAGTAATCCTGCAATTAAAAAGCATGAATTTCAAACATAGCAGAAGTGCCTAACATAGCACCTCAAAGGATATATATATATATATATATATTAAGTTAAAAACTCTAATTCCTAACAAAATCAACAGGATATCAGGGTATAACAAACTAGAGAAAAAACTTCCATGGCTAAAGGCAGCTGAAACTAGCTGATACGCCATGCACAGAAGCACATTAGATACCTAAAAAACCCTTCTTTACAACTGAAACCATAACTTAACACACGCTACACCCTAGACATCCTAAAAAAATCCCAACATTGCATCTAGCATCGTACCTTAACAGCACAATAAGAAGTCCAAACACTCTTTCTATACGCACAGAAGCAACTTGAAAACCCAAAGCACATATTCGCAACTAAAACCATAACTTGGGAACTAAAAGTAGGACCAAACACACTTGGTACATGAGTATAAGAATCTTCCACAGCTAGAAAAACGCAACATTTGCAACTAAAACCTTAACACAATAGCTAAAAGCACCCCAAGAAAGAGATTGGTATATAAGCATAAGAAACTTGTGCTCTGGAACAATCCTATCTTGGGAGACAATTTTTTTGCGCTGAGACTAGAAGCAGCATAGCAACCTTGGTATGCAAAGAGACCTAAATTACACAGCCCAAGATTCCACATTTGCAGCCACTAGTACGAGTTTAGCTATGTGAACTAAAATGAACTGAAACATGCAATGATATACGAGCAGATGTGCCTTACACACCCCCCAAATTCCATCTTTACAACTACCCTAGATAAAAGCAGCTCAATCACACACTGTACAGAAGGACCAGCACCCTAAGCGCCCAAAAGGTACTCTCTTTGCAACTAATATATGATCTTCAAAGCAAAAATCAGCTCAAAGACGCAGGCATTCCCCATAATCTATAGAAATTAAAATTCCAAACATGTCCTACGGAACATCAATGGATAACCAAACGCCTGCAAATAGAAGAGCTCCTAGAAACTAATAAAAACTGCATCTTTCCCCAAGAGTTGAGATGAAATTACCCCGGCATTGGCCTCCGCGTGGTGCTCCTCGTCCATGTGGCACCACAGCCCCAGCGCGTCCCACTCCTCGCCGCAGAACGGGCAGGGCAGCTCGTCCGCCAATCCAACCCCCGCCGCCCGCTCCTCCTCCTCCTCCTCGTCCTCCTCATCGGTCCCCTCCACCTCGTCGAGCCCGATCAGCGCATCTGCCGGCACCACCAAAACCCCGTCAAAAACCTCCACCCGAAATCCACGAAATTACACACAGTAGGCACAAAATCCTCGAGATCCCAACGAAGGATCGGATATCCGGCTCACCGAAACGCGTCCCGCCGCGCTTGCTCTCGGCGGAGAGGCGCTCGAACGTGTCCATGTCCATGGCGGCGCCGCCGGCGCGGGGACGGGACTCTTGGCCGAGCCGGGGGGTCTCGCCCGAACTTGAGCGGGCGAGCGCGAGGGCGGCGCCGGCGGCCGGCTGGATGAGGCGCCTGTGCTAGGGTTTTTGCAGCGGGTGCGGGGAGAGACCGACAAACGGAGGGAGGAGAGAAGCGTGGGTGGCTGGGGAGGCTGGGGTATTTGGGTGAACAAGGGGAGCTCTTGCTTAGGGAGGAAGGCGGCGCTTTTGCGTAAAGCCCCTTGTTTGGAAAACTGTTGTCACAGTGATGGGCTGATGAAGCCCAACGCTAGCAACGCAGTATACTCTTCTTTCGGCAAGGGCCGGCCCTGCCCGTTTTTGGCAGTTATAAATGCTTTGGTGTCTTCTTATTATTATCTGGCCCTAATGCTTCATCAAGAAGGCATTACTTTTTATTAGCCCTTTTCCAAACCCTATTTCAAAGAATAGGCCCTGCATTTTTCACATCTGACCCTTGTATGGGGCGCAATTGCCATGGCACCAAAAAATATACTCTGCCGCAATGCATAGTACTCTACAGGGCCCGCAATGCGGTGTCACATTGAATAGCGCCACAAGGCCTATGGCGATGGGTGGGATGGCGCCATAGTGGCAGCATACAGAGGTGTGGGTCCTGTTCTTTCTCTCTACTTTCTTCCTCCTCCATTTGCCCCCGCCCAGCACGCACTCCTCTGGAGGATTCATAATACATATTGCACTTGCCTTGGTCTTCTCTCCGTCTATCATTGTAGATGAGCTTAGTGGAGGAGAGACCCAATGCCTAAACCCATGAAAAGGTGTCATGTCCTCCCTTTGCCATGGGAGAAGCCTAATCCTCAGGTCATACTTGTCATGACCATCAAGCCACTTGAAAAAAAGGACAAGGCTTGCAACGGTACTCCATTGTATGCTTGGCCTTCACATGGCATGTGCAAAAAAGCTCTACTCGCCATGTCTTCACGCCAAGATTGCTTCACCTTAGCTAGAAATCCACAACTACACAATGGGGAAGACAACACAAGAGCATCTTTGTTGAAAGGGTAATCATTGGTAATCATCCCAAGAGCTCAATTGAGCCCTATAAACACCAATAGCAGTACCTAAACAAATTACTCAAATCATTAGGTTATCTAAGTCCATTCTTCACAAATAAATGAAGGTGTGGTTTCAACAATAACATTGCAAAAGAGATTAGAACCAACATAGCTGTTCCTATTTGGGAACCGTATACATCATAATCATAATGCTAACCTTCAAACTAACCAAATCTCATGGGGCGAAAGAGGGCAATACCTTGCTCTCAAGAAGAGGCCATCTGCTCCCAGAATAAATCATCCCCCACACCAAATAAAAATTTTGGGCCAGAATCTACTCAGCAATGGAGGGGGAAGAGAAAGGAGAAGGGGGAGGACACTACAAGAAAACATACCCTCTAGATATGCTTTATTTATATAATAGACACGTTTTATTTCGTATCTACATAAATGTTGATATGTTTTCTAAAACGTGTCAGGAGCGTTTTCGCAAGCACCGTGTCAAAACTCGTAGAGACGAATTATTAAGCGTATCTATAGTTAATAAAGAGACATTCGATATAAACGTTATATGCATGTTTAAGTATTTTGATACACTTTTATAAATACATTTATACAACGTGTCTATTGATGTTGTTACATTTTGTCAAAAGCTTCAATATGTGTTTAAAAATGGTAAAAAATATTTATTGCTACAACATAGGCTTTACGTGATGCCTTCCCACCACTGGACCACAATATCGCATATGAATAGTTAAGTGATGCACTCCTTTTGTATTTACCGTTAACGAATTTTAAATTTTCAATATCACGTAAAATAACGTCTTTGTGTGCCTATAAACGCGCTTGTTTGATACGTTTTATAGTGCGTCTCAATTCTATTGACGGTTAAAAGTATGTCTTAATTTGTGTTATTTTAAGATATTTGAAATTGTATAAACAAATTTATTTACATGCATGTTTGTTTGACACATTTGTTGTCGTGTCTAAATGCTACTGATGGTTTATGTTGAAATATTTTAAATAACATGACAATAAGCGTCACTTCGTGTCTTTCAGGGTCTGTTTGGTTAAGTGCCAAACCTTTGACATGCCAAAATTTTGATAATTTTGATTGTGTTCGAATCTAGATAAAAATTTAGTTAAATAACAAATTTTTATTCCAATAGATCATTTGGGCCATAAATAACTTATCCGAACGTGAAATTTATTTTTTAATCAAATTTTAGTCTAAATTCAAACACACTCAAATTTACCAAATTTTTTGCGTGCTAAAGGTTTGGACCTCAACCAAGCAGGCCCTCAACACCCTAACATGTCTAACATCGTGTCAATTTAAGACATTCCAAAAAACGTATAAAAAGCATCTTTATCTTTTTTTAGTGACGCTTTGGCCAGCGTTACTACCAAAACATATCTAGAAAGCCATTTTTCTGTAGTGGGAGAAGAGAAGAGAATGAATGGGGAGGAAGAAAATGTTTTGTGATGCTAGTGCTTCATACTTGTGCTGATGATCTATATATATATGTGTGACGGAACCACCGATTTAATCCGAGCTAAGTACATCTGCTACCACATGGCTCGCAGTGCATTAGACCGAATTAAACTCGGTAGTCCGTCGAGCTATCCAAATGGGGCACTCGATGTAACCATCACCCAGATATGCCGACATCACACATGTTAAGCTTTCGAAGGAGCCACAACAATTACAATAATCCATCATTTCATACATTTGTTACAAAACATTTGCTCAAAATGAGATACAATCATATTGAAACAGAGTTTCAAATAAACTCGCAACGGAAAACGTAACATAACATGGATATAATTATGCAGTGGAAGTAAAACATCGATGTCATGACATTGAGCCCACCGTTGTCTTTCTCGATCACAAAGTTCCTGAAAAAAAATATAAACAACAAAGGATGAGTATGTGGGGTACTCGTAGGACTCGATGTCATGATATGATATTGAGCCCACCGTTGTCATTCTCGATCACAAAGTTCCTAGAAAAAAATATAAACAACAAAGGATGAGTATGTGGAGTACTCGTAGGACTTTATCCATTGGTGGTATCAGCCTGACACATTTGAGAGTATCCAAGGATTTTTGTAGACTTGACTCTAACCCGTGTAAACTTACTAAGAGTAGGTCCTTAATTTCAAATTCCATTCTATTTTAAGAGCAAAAGCTTAATTGATCCATCAATTATTATCATCACGATCCATAATTCATATATCTCAATATTGCAATACATATATCATCATAAAGTAATTTGCAGAAATGTAAATATACAAGTACAAGCACGTAATATTGAAAAGCATGATTGAATATATAACATATTAAAGTTATTAATATCGGCATTCTCACACCTGGTGATCATCAGCGATTCGAATCGATTTTTAATTCTCGGGAATAACTATCGTGCCAGGGTATACCCTTACTGGCTATCGCGTTCTCACATAGAGTTCCGATCTTAACCTGTCTCATCCCAAGATTCAAAGCGCCCCCACCTAACCCTTGGGATGTGCCCAATGGCGAGCCTGCCACATCTCGGTCTCTCCGCCATGAGTACAAAGCTCCCCAAGCTCAGCTGCTTCCATCCGGTCATTGGGCAGCACCTCGAAAACTTTGGATGAGCTTAGGAAAGATTTTCACCAGTCACATATTCTGGGTAAGCATTCTAGCAATGTTTTGCCGATCAGCAGATGAACAGCGGATGAGCCTTGAATGACTCAGGTGGAGCCAATGATACAACAACGCACACCATAAAAATAAACTTATGCTCCGTCTGGTCTTATCTTTGCATCACATCATATCATATTGCTTTCGTACTTAGAGTTTTTGAAAACCATTTTTGAGCAGTGCCCTATCATCTCGTGAGTAAATATCTTCACTCGACTTCTACCGTCTAAGCATGGCTAAGCATAGACTTCGACTTATTAATTCTACTTAGGACATCAGGAATTTATGCACGTGGAGTTTCATACAACTCTTGAACATGATGCACAAACAAATGTAGGATAGTGGGACTCTAAATAGGTGTAGATGTCTAAAGGGCCTACCTTTGTTGTTGAAAACTTGAACAAACTAATCTAAAGTTAGTTTGACAGATTGTGGGGTTTTGCCCTAGGCAACCCCTTGATCCCTTGGACGACTCCTCCATCCAAACACGACTAATGGGCCATCCAGGTCATAGTTTGACGGGTTGTGGCGTTTTACCCCAGGCAACCCCTTGATTCCTTGGACAACTTCTCCATCCAAACACGACTGACGGGCTCTTTAGGTCATGCTTGGGGCTTAATTGGTCTTCTGGACCACCGCTGTTCGAAGTAGCTCTATGCAGTTGCATTTTCATCACGTACCTATAGCAAGCGTTACTATATGAATGATGTACTTGATGCAATACAAGGGGCATGAAAACGAGGCACATATAAAATAATCATTTTGAAAAAGATGATTAATAAACTACTTAAGCAAGAAAAACTTTTGTGGTCATATGGCAAGCATACAATCAAACAAGCATACATACATAACTATCAAGTTACCAATCATAGAGCTAACATGTTGCTGTGAACCGATAAAGCAAGCAATAGTTATTTAGTTACTAAGATAGGTGTGGTCGTGTTTATTTCCATTTAGCAAGTCATATATATATATATGAGAGGAACACATGATGGATTGCAAATTCCAAGACACTCTTATTAGACCAAATGTAAACAAGCATTGAACAAGCATATAAGTGAATAAGTCATGCATAATTTGTCTTGTTTTGAGTTATCTTTATTTAGCTACATTCAAACCATATAATACTTCCATGGCTAAGGATTTGTAACCTAGGCATATGAAAATGGAATATGCATGTGGAGCATATAGAGTTATCCATCTTTTATGGTTTCATTTTGGTACTTCAATATTAAATATACTAAGTGAAGTTCACAAGAGCAATCAAGAGTTCATATCAGTACACTATGCCCCTCTTTTCATTCCCTTTACTTCTAAGCTTACTAAAGTAACTATCAATGGACCCCTCAAATAAAGGCATAAAAAATGCATCAAAACACACACAATCATACTTGTACAGTAACATGGCTGCATGAATTTTGGAGGGATCTTTAGAGCATACTAAATAGCACTTTTCTATTTTATTGTTTAAATGACCATAGCATTTGTCATTTTCAAACACATAGCAAACAACAAGAAAAATATTTGGAACTTTATTTCTAGACTTCACTGGACCAAATGAGTACAATATACCATGGATTTTTTTGGATAAGTTTTATGTAGCATGCATTTCCATAAATAAAATGTACTACTTAATAGAAGTAGGGGTAGATCTGTAATTAACAGTGAGTGCTGGGGTTAAAAGAAGTACATATGAACACATATACTTAAACATGGTCACTGCCCAAATTTCACGATTTTTGGAGCTCATTTGGCCCATTTTTTCTAATTAAATTCTAAAACAATGCATGCACACAAGCATGGGCAAAATAGTCATTTCACATAGCAAGGCCTAGTCCACTGCGTAGATCTATTCATAAGCAATCCAACAATACAAGTTTCATATTTTTATGATTTTTCTACAAATTTATAGAGCATTTCCAAGTCATGTGCCAAATCTAGAAGGCAGTACTGCATGGACCTATTCGTGATTTTCATACTATCCAGGGGCCTGTACCGAAAATCCTCAAGACTCAGTAAATAGTATCAAAGCGAAGCATGCAAAAAACGAAACTCAACAGGGGGTTTTTCACAAAATAGACCCTCTTCTACCTCTCTCCTCCTTCTCCTTCCTTCGGCCGCGAGTAGGGAGGAGAAAACAGCGGCGCTCCGGTGGCGGCGTGGGTGCGGACTTGGAGCCAAGATGGTGTGGGTTCACGTTCCCAGCGAAGGGCTACCGGATCCACAGGTTCTTGGTCATTGGGAAGGAGGAGGTGGCGACGGCGTCCAGAGGTTGGCGGTCGCGGCTCGATCCATTGGCGCCGAGGAGGGAGAAGGCTGGGGTTGGGCACATGAGCTACGCAGGGTTGTGGCGAAAGCGATGGTGGGTTCATGGAGGCATGAGAGGTGGCTGGACGGGGCTCTCCACAGCGAGGTCGAGCTGGCCATGGCGGTGCTCGGCGACATGCCTGTTGGGGACGGAGCTCACGGGTGAAGGGAGCCACGAGAACCGGCTGGATTGGCGGAGGAAGGTGAGGTGAGGCCGTTTCTCACGTCAGCGGTAGGGGAGGATGCGTCAAACGATGGGGTGGTGGAGCTCAAGCTGCGCCGTCCATGGCGGCGGTACCCTCTGTATGGAAGATGTAGAGGTGCAAAGGGAGTGCGAGGAGCAGAGGAAGCTAGAGAAGGAGGAGGTTGACGCTTGCTTCCATCCGAAGGGACCGGGGAGAGGGAGCTGCTGGCCGAGCGGGGTGTGCTGGCGGCCATGACGTAGCGCGGGCAGGCGCTGAACACCGCGTGCGCGTGAAGGAGAGGGAGAGGTGGCAGCGGTATGGACCTAGTCCATAGACCATGTGCTAATGACAAGTGGGTCCGGTTGAAGAAAACATATATGATTCGTTGGACCGGGTTCGTGGAAGGAGAGGCACGTGGGACCCACAGATGCTGTCCACTGGCCAGATCCTAAGCGCGCTGGGTGGGGCCCGCGGGTCATAGAGACAAAAAAAGATAAGAAAATCGAAAAATAGAAAACTAGGCTTTGACCAAGAAATTAGGTTTCTGTATTTTGCTTAATAGAGAGATTAGATTACCGATTTGGAAATACCCGAAATACGAGAAACGTTCTAAATTTTCTTATCTGCAACTTCATTATAGGCCTTAGTGCCGTGTTATGTATGATTTATTGGTTTAAATTTGAATTTAAGTTACTGACCTCAAGTTTGACCAGGGTACAATCTGAACTTAAAATTTCCTAAAGACCATTTTATGCCCAGTTTCATACAAAGTCTATTATACAAATGTTGTTCGTAATTTCATAATATACAACTTTCATATATGAAGTTTTGTATTATTAGTAACTTTGCTTCAAGGAAATTTGAATTTACTGCTCAGCTCAAGTTTAGCTAGATTTCACAAGTTTACGGTAAATGACCTAAAACTCTATCCAAACATTTATGCATTTCACAACACAAAATACAAAAGTGGTTTGACATCAAATCCTCTGCAAGTTTGGTATACAAAGTTTACTTTGATTCATGTTAGATTTTTAAACATAAGCACAAATGTGTACTAGGGTTAGGTCAAACTATAGTTTTACTTGGTGCAAAGTCTTTCTTGTTTCCAACTTTTGAACTACCGGATGAAGTGCAATTAATTCAAGGTCAGATGCATTTGAGAAGTGATAAGTTTAATTTCATTTTATAGTCAGGTAGATTTTGAAGTGTCATAGTGAAATCAAAAGTAATTTCAAATTCAAATTTGGGGAAAAACTGAAAATGCAAGTTTAGGAATTATTTCAAGTATGAATTGTTTTGACTTGGAACTTTTTGAACCTCTCATCATGTGATTCGAAGATGCTCTTAATAGAAAAGTTTAAGGTCACATATTAAACTGAAATTTTTGTATTTGATGTTTTGCTCAAAAGCTAATATAATTTGAACTACCCAACCAACCAACGCGAGGTTTGTCTTTTGCATATGAAAATTTTGACTTAGCGATCTTTTCACCTAGTTCTCATTGCTCTATAAGCTCTATTAAATTCTAAATCACAATTATCATGTGTAAAATTATGTTTTATGGCCTTGAGATGCCGGGGGCATCACAATATAATCAGCTTAAAAGAAATATTTTGCATAGGGAAAGTGGCCCTGTTTGGCCGACGCCTAGCTCCGCTATTTTTTTTACCAAAAAAATTGTGAGGAAAGTCCCCATAGTAAAAAGGTTTTTTATTAAAGATTGAGGTTCCCACAGAAAGATTGAGACGCCTAGCTCCGCTATTGTCTGGTTGCCTTCATTCAGGCTTTAATAGTTGATGTTGTGAGTCTTCTAATCATTTAGGATACTCAACAGTACGTTTAATCTTTATTTCAGGTGTTTGCTTGATAGATCTATCACCTTCATCCATTAATCCATTATTATATCAAAACCTTGCGTTAAATAATAGCAAATGTCCTTATATTCCATTGGTAATGAAACACCTTAACCCTTGGGTTAGGAACTATAATCCTTATCTTCTACATACATATAATTCATCATGTATGGATCTCACGTTGGCCCGCTGACCAATCCCAAACCATATAACACCATGCCTACGCTAGTTTTGTCATTCTGTTCCTAGAAACATATTAAGCTCTATCTGAAAGCCTAGCAAAATACTTGATGTGAAACATGTCTCAAATTCATCCGGATTTTGTTTTAGAACCGAATGAATATCTCACTACTGGTAGTTCGGGCTGCATTAGAAATTTGTCATGTGGGCTGGTAATATACGTAGACTATCTGAAAAATATTTAAAACAGAAAGCTCTCGTAGCTCAGTTGGTTAGAGCACCCGTTTAGTAAGCGGGAGGTCTTGAGTTCAACTCTCAATGAGAGCATACTTATTTTTTTCTGCCATGCAACCTTTTTTTACTGTTTCTTTTTTCTCTTTTTTAGCCTTCGATATTTAACATTTTGACACCTGCAACTTAGCCAATGTGACAATCACACATCATATGCGTGCATCCATGACACATGCTAAAACACAATTTACTGAAAAGATGTAGAAGAGTGATTGAAATTGTCCGAGGACAAAAAAGACTAAGGGCTCGATTCCTCACATTTTTGTTCATTATCTGGAGAAATATGAAACGGAGTTCCTTTTGAACAGTTACACGGAGACGATTTTAATGCTGATATATATTCACTATCAGTGTCATCTGCTATTTTATTATTAGTGAAGTCCATATTTCCCCCGGATCTCTCAAGGAGTCTAGATGACCCCCTCCAACTCAAAAATGAGACATTGGTGGACCTCAAACTCACGAAACCGTTTAGCTTTACCCCTTGGCAGGGTTTTATTTTCAGACGAAATTTCAGCGAAATATCGGAAATTTTTTCGTTTTCGCTCTACTACGGGAAGAGAAATTTTGGAATATTTCAAGATTTTTCGTTTTGAATTTTAAAAATTCAAAAAGTTTGTAAAAAATTCAGGAAAAATATGATTAAAAGGTTAATTTGGTTGGTTAAAATCACGATTTGGGTTCGGACCCGTGAACACCCTAAAACCCGTTTTCTTTTGAACACCTTATCCACTCACCCTACCCACCGACAACAGCATCAACTCGGTCCTTCACCCTCCGCGCCCCTACCCCACGCGCTCTCCTCCTTGGTCCCCGGGCAACCGCCGCGCGGAGGCGAGTTTCTGCGGTGACCTGCAGATTCCGACCAGGGAGCAGCGGGATCCAGTCGGCCGTCGTCCGGTCCTGCGCGTCCCACACCTGGGCGCGTGCCGAGCGGGAGCCGGTGCATCCCGAGCGGAAAACCGCTCCTTCCACTCGGGATCCGCCGCCAAAACGCTGGGAAGGCCACGGAGGTAAGCTCAATGCCTGATTTTGATACTTTTTCAAGTGGATCTCTGGTGCTTATTTATCAACAACATTCATGTGTGCAGTACATAACCTAGGGTTATGATTTGTCAAGATGATTTGTTAGTTTAAATGCCTACAATGCACACTCCAATGTAGTGGATATATGGTATATTAACTATTTTGTGCTTAGTTGAGTTCAATATACGTGGTGGAGGGTTGATGGCACATGTACTAATGATGAAAATAAGGTCGATTGTTTCATGACTTATGTTTTTAATGTTGTATTTGTCAATGTTTTTGTGGAGTTACATATATATTGTGCATTATAAACTGTCAATATACACATAATTAGAGGAATTTCTGCCAAAATTTCAAAATTTTCCATATATATATACATTTCCCAGAATTTTTTAGTCATTATCTGTATTTTTCTGTCCAGATCACCAAACAAAAATTCGCCTGGAAAAAACAAAATTTCGTCTTCTGATTTAATTTGCCTTTCCGTTCGGAAATTTCAAAATCTGCGGAATTTCACCCGAAATTCCGTTTTCGCCCCTCACCGTGATTTTTGTTTGCACCGAAATTGTTAACCCTGCGTCCCTGCCCTTGGAGACGTTTTAGGGTGATTTTGACCAGGCCGCCTGTCGACGTCACCCTACCTGTGAAACGTGGGACGAGCCACGTCAACCCCAGCCTATTACTCCCCCTCTCACTCTCTCACTCTCATCCTCTTCTCGCCCGCCCGCCGCAGCCATTCCTCTTGCCCGCCGCCACCACTCGCAGACGCCAGAAGCCCACTATTGCGGAGGAGGAGGAGGAGGAGGAGGAGGGCGGCGTCGCAGCATCCGAGGACGAGGAGGAGCCGTCCGATGACGAGTTTGAGTTCCTCTCCGTGAGCCGAGACTCGTCGGTGGCCGCATCTGGATGAGGAGGCACCAAGGGCCGCGTCGCTGGGTGGCTGTTCCAGCTGGAGCAGGCGCGGACCTCATCCGTCACTTCCACATCCTCGTTGCCATTGTCCTCCTCGGTGTCGACGGGGGACGCGACGCTCAACAACGCATCCATGGACTCGTACTGCTTCTGGGCACCCGGGTCGTTGCAAGCGTCCTCGCCTGCGGGTCCCATGCGGAAGAGCGGCTCCACGGGCTCCGTCTCGCAGTGGCGCCGCATCAGGGACCTCATCGTTGGCCGCAGGCTGCAGCGATGGCAATGACAGGTTCCTCTTCCTCTCCGCGCCGCGACACCGCCCTCTCTTCACCTTGCCCGCGCCGGCGGCTTTGAGCGGAGGCGGAGCAGTGGCGCATGGTGCGGAGCAGCAGGCGCGGCGACGGAACAGAGCAGCAGTAGGAGTGAGGGGCAGAGTAGAGGAGCAGCGCATGCGAGCGGAGCATAGCAGCTGTGGCAGACACGACAGTAGAGCATAGTAGCAGCGCGCGGCGGCCGGGTGCGAAGCAGCAGGTGAGAGATGCTTCCACGAGGGCTCCACTTGCCACATTAGCCAAAACCACAATCAAAACCACTCTGAACAGTTGCGGGGAAGGGGGGGGGTAATCTGACCGATATCGAGAGTTGGGGGATGTCTGTTGTGTGGTTTTTGAATTAGCGGATGTTTTTCGGACTCTGAGACAACATGAGGGGGATAAAATGGACTTCACTCTTTTATTATCTAGAGTTAATACATCCTTCAATGCTCAAATTTTAGTATAATTTATTAACTGATCATTGCATCATAAGCTTGTGCAGTAACGTTTAGAAACAAAGGCAACTAAACTAAGTAATGGCAAGTAATAAAAGCAAATAATGATCGAAAGCAATATATAGGTAGTTCAAAGCTTGACCAGAGCTGGGGCAGGGGCCAACCCTTTTCGATCGAGAGTAGCTAATCGCATAATTAACTGAGATCATGACCTTTGCTCATGAGCCAAATGATTGTTTCTCTAGTACGAGCATCATCAACACTTTAACAGTACAAGTCCAACATTACTGTTGAATTGTGTTACCTCTGCCTTACAAACAATGCAATTCTTAGCTATAGCTGCATTTTTTCTAGCAGACCTGCTTATTTTTCTTATTGTAAGTTAGATATACTACAATTTGAGCTAGGTGGTATGCGAAGTAAAGATGCAAACGGGTTTACTCGCAGACATTGCGGCACGTCATTTTTCTGCTGTCATGGCGTCGTATGGCGCTTGATCCCCTGAGTGCTTATCAGGCTATCCGGCGTCCACTATTGATGTTCTATGTTCTATCCGCTGGCTAGGAAGATTGTTGTCACCGGTTAGCCTATCTCACTGTCTTTATTTCAAACTACACTGTGTCTACGCTGTACAAACAGTGTTTTGCAGACATCGGACTAAAAAACCACATCGGACTACTATTTGGACCATTGCTAATGGGCTTAGCTGGCTGCTGGCCCATCTGGTTCCTAGGCAATCGGTTTGTCCCTGGCCGCTAGAGGCAGCAGAGAACCGCTATCCAACGGACCAACGCTGGGCTAGACACTGAAGCGCGGACAGTCGGACACGGTGCCAATCCCGCATTTCCTAGTGCAGCTTTCGGAAGGTGGAATGAGCATCTGCCTTCCAGTGTTTTCATAATTGTGCAACCAATAGCAGGAACCAGGACGGGAAAAGACCGTGGCCACGGGCCAACTGAAGCTTGCAGACTCGAGAGGCTACAGGCACACTGCGCGGGATGGAGTGCAGCTGCCAGGACACGCGTCAGTGCATAGTTGGCTGGCCGGAGTTTAGATGTGTTTGATTTAAATTTTCAAACAAGTATATCTCTCCAACTGTGTATCCATTTTCAAATTCGTTTGAACGGTATTGCTGTATAGAATTAATGCAACAAAATGAGATCCAATATGGATATGTTTTAACTTTTTATTTACAAATGAACATTTGGAATGTACCTCATCAACATTTTAGGTACAGTGAGTTTACCTAAAATGTTGAATTATATTTCATACATTGTTGAATCAAGTTCAATAATAATGTTGAAGCATGTGTAAAGAAACCAAAATCTAATAAAAATAATTGCTTATTTACCAGAATAAATAAAAAACAAAAAATTATCTAGCTGCTCCTACGTTCTGCTTGGTGGGCTAGAATAATGATACTAAATGGGCTTATTGAACCTAAGGTAGATTAACTATCTTCCATAGGATATATAGGGAGTCCCTGCCAATCCGGCATGCAGAGTGCTAAACGTGCACTCAAGCTACTAGCGTTCCTAGACGCAAGACGCTCCAACGTCGAGGAGCCAAGGAAGTAAGTGGAAGGCTCCTTAGTAGTTCTTTAGTTGTTCATGCGTTCTGTTTGTTTCGTTAATAATTGGTTGTTCAATTAGGACGCATATATAACGATTCGGTGAAAGTATAGGCTTTTGAATCTTATTTTCATTGTCCATGCTATTGACTTTGGCCATACCTCATTTTTGTTCTGTCCTCCGCCACCGAATGCCACCTGTATCCCTAACAAGGAAAGTCTGAATTTTTTTTAATTTGCCAATTCGAG
Organism: Paspalum vaginatum; assembly: GCA_030272315.1. NCBI lineage: Eukaryota > Viridiplantae > Streptophyta > Magnoliopsida > Poales > Poaceae > Paspalum > Paspalum vaginatum. Next base: position 34,052,207 of record CM059019.1, on the reverse strand, counting down.
TTGCAACTGCACTCACAGTAAATCGCAACCGGAGACTGGACTAAGCAGCAAGTTGTACCTAGGTGGCTGTCATAGGTGTGTTCACCGAATGCATGTGGGACGCGTCGGGAGGAGGTGTGGACATACTGGATCGTGTGTGCAGTATAGTTGTGTGTGTTGCTACTTGCTACGGGTGAAATCTATAAGGATATATTTGACTCGATATATTTTCTATTTAATCCATCGCCAATTAACTACTCTCGCTATCCCATAATATAGCAAATTTTTATGTTTTCCGAACTCACACATTTTTTATCGTTAGCTAATAATGTTATAAAAATGATTTATTTTCAATAAAAGAATTTGTAGTTATGATACTTAATTTCATGTTGAATATACTAACATTTTGTTCCTGATTCATAGTCAAAGTTTAAAGGGATCGGCTTAGGACAAACCCAAAAGTGCTATATTTTGGGATGGAAACGGATACCAATTGTCATGAAAACTTTGTATTTCTTAAAATACAATATACTCCCTCTATTCTAAATTATATTTCATTTTAGTTTTGTTGTCAAGCTTGCATATCCCATTACTTTGTTAGTGGTCATGTACTTCTTCTCTTTTTCTTTGTACAAACAAAATCAGTCCTACCTCAAACCCCTTCCCTCTTTGTAACACCTTGCACTTAACTCTACTGTGTGGCTGCTGGTGGAGGAGCTCCTAGCATCATTTCAAGGTGTGATCCATTTCTAGAACTGGTTGGCAAAACAAACCGTCCCTAAAAACATTTCCTCTCTGAGAATCGAACCCATAACCTCATGCCACACGACTAGACTACACCATCACTTATAACCAACACAATGATGCATACATTTTGTATTTACGTTATTGAATCAATTTATAGAAACGGTTGGTAAGGTAAACCGTCTCTAAAATCTATTTTTAGAAGTGGTCGGTAAGGTGAAAGTGCACATTTTTAGAAGCAGTTAGTAAGATAAAACACCTCTAGAAATTGATTTCTTCAAAAGGTTGCTAAGATGAACCGCCTCTAAAATCGATGTCTAGAGGTGGTTGGTAAGATGAGGCGCCTCTAGAAATGAACTAATTTTAGAGATGGACCACCTTACCAACTGGTTCTAGAAATCGAATTTTAGAGGCTAAGGGTGAAAACAGGATGAGTACCTAGGTCGGACTCGATATAGATACCAAAATAGGTCGATTTTTCGAATACAGATACATGTATTGTTTTACCCAGGATGGATACAGATACTACATAGATAGGAGGTCATCGGATACATGATACATATGGAGTGAGCAATACTTGTCAACTATTGTGAACACATTGCTGGATACATAAACAATTTAGAAGTATTTCCTTTGGTAAGATATATAAAAAATGATCATAAATGCATACTTTTAATACTCTACTTCTTTTTAAGAATTTATATTGCCTTCTTCATCTTTCTGAAATCTCTCTAGGATTGATCTTCTTCATCCTCTTCCAAATATTCTTCCTATTAATGTTTGACTTTTTTATATCAGAAGTCATATTTGTGCCTTGATATTATTTGTAAGATGTGTTGTCATAATTGACTTCAAGATAACTACTACTCCCGCTATCCCAAATTACAAGGTTGTGCTCGATTAGCGTGCAGCCGCCGCCGCCGCCACACATCCCAAGCAGGACAGTAGCCACAACAACCCCTACTCTTCCGCTACCATCCATAAACTGCTGCTTGTTGGCTGCTGCCGGTTACAGCGCAGCCAAACAAACAGGTCCTAAGGGGTTTTGGCCCTCATATTCCCCTTCGTCTCTATGCATATAAAAGTTGATGTATCTAGTGCATATACAAAACACATACTTTGAGTATTGCATGAACATATTTAACTTCAACCCTTTATAATCTGGGATAGAGGGAGTACTTTACTCTATATCCTTTGTTGTAAAGCGAATTCTTATACTAATTCGCAGTGTTTGTAAATATAATAGTTAATTTGTGGTTCTATTTCTATATGTTAGTTGCATAAACAATTCTAACATAATTATTTTGGTACGATACATAAAGACCAAAAATGCATATTTTAGGACATTCTAGATCTGTTTATGAATTCATCCCATTGTATCTTTGTGAAGTCTTTTTTGTAATTTATCTTCTCTTATTAATATTTTTCCTTATTTATTTTAGATTAATTTCATCATCAAAAGGATCATTTGGCCCTTGATATTATTTGTAGCATTTGCTGCCATGATTGGCTTTTAAGCTAGGTACTAATAACATTTCAGGAATTTATTTTCATCTTATTCTAAGTATTCTTCCTTAACATCTTTTGGCTTCATTTGTTTAATAAAATGCTCCTTTTATCCCTTGATATCATTTGTAATATTTTCTAGCACAACTGACTTCAAGCTAACTACTATTTGATAATTCAATTTATGTGGTTTGTGGTAAAGTGAAGTGTTTTACTCATCCATAGTGAGCTATTCATAGGTGATATAGGAACTAGAGTCCACCGAGTGTTGGGCTACCATTGTAGGGTGCCAAGTGTTAGGAGGGTACTCAGAGTACACATGCCCAAGCACTAGGCTCTCGCCTGGGGCATAAGGTGCTTGGGAATGGAAGACAAAATTATCCGAGCACTCCTCAGGCTCTTGTGCTCATAGAAGACAAGTATAGGGCTCTTAGGGACCCCTCTTGAGAGCCCTAGGGTGCATTAGCCATGTATCCAACCTGATTCCCATGTAGCAGATGTTTATCCCTGCGGCATGGAAGTCTTCCCACGCATTTAACGCGAGTAGACACACACCCTGTTCCATTGCTCCACTCGAGTGTCCATGCCACTCATGCTTCGCCTGTCAGGCGCCTGATAGGCCCCTTAGTTGGCGGCATGGGATGATATAATAATTAAACTTATGGTGCATTTTCCCTATTTTAGTTGCATAAACAATTGTATACACTTCCTTTGGTAAGATATATAAAGACTAAAGGCATATTTACGGCTTTCTTGATCTATTCAACCCCTTCTTTATGTTTCTAGAATCTATTTTAGGAATTCTTCTTCTTCTTCTTCGAAATGTTATATTCATTTTTATCGTAAAAGGCTCCTTTGTCCTTTGATACTATTTTATAATATTTGCTATCATGGTTGACATCATACTAACTACTACTTGATTAGTTAATTTGTGTGGTTTATTGAAAAAATGTTTTAGTTATTCACAATGAGTATGCATATAGTTAAATAAATGGTGTTTTTAAATATATTTGAGTTCTTAAACATTTAGAAAGTATGATATACTTGAAAATGACTACAAATATATACTCTATGTTTTATAACATTGTAGATATTTCTAGGGGTTCATGCCCTTCTCCATCTTCTTGGAAGTCTTTTAGGAATTCATCTTGTTCTTCATGTTTCACATATTCTTCCTTATTGGTTTTGTATCTTCAATGCCATTTGTCAAAATGCTCTTATGGCCGATGATATCATTTGTAACAATGACTTGAATGATTGGCTTAAAGCTAAGTACTACTTGATCAGTCAATATATATGGTTTGCTAAAAAAGTGCTTTACACATTTAAGGTGAGCTACGAATATCATTTAAATCAACTGTGCCTTTCCCCATATTTTAGTTTGTAATGAAAATGCCCCTAAACCTAATGCTTTGGTGCTTGATATGATTTTGTTGGTTTAATGACAACAAGGATCGTTTGGGACTAATGTATTTGCTAGTGTATTTGTCTAAGTCAGGGATTCAAGTGATGGACTTGGGGTACAAACAAATGAAAGAAGTGACCAAGGAGCACAATATAAGACCTATATGATCACCAAGAAGACCTAAGAGACCTGGCGGTCTGGTGGCTATGCACCAGACAATCCGTTAATAAGGAGGAAGGCCAAAGTAGAATACTTTAAGGTTGGTGCAAATTACATGCACCGAACAATCCAGTGATCAACACCAGACAAAAATGGCCAAAGAAGGAGAAGGAGCAACCATGTAGAAAATGTGTGCACCAGATGGGTTGGTGATACACTAGATAGAAGTGCCAGAACGCTAAAGACTTGAAGACACAAGATCATGTACTATTTATAAACACTAGACAGTCTGTTTATACACAGACAGCTAGTGATCGCACACCGGAAGTTTCCATGGCAACGGTCGACTACAATGACTAGTTGGGAAAAAGCACTCAGCGGACGGTCCGCCGATCACTATGAGCAACAACCTTTTCTCAATGACTATTTTTGTAATTTATGATATAGACACACCCTTGCCTGGCCATCCTAGTATGCTTGGAGCCCTAGGACTTCACTCTAGTGTTGAGACACATTCTTCAGAGCTCTAGCTTCACATAGTGCTTATGTAGCATAGCTTAGTGCTTGCTTAGGCCGCTTAGCACATTTCTCTTGATTGTGATCAATGCTATATAGCAAGTTTTGTGAACCTCTTGATCTTGGTTCTTTTGCACACCATCTTTGTAAGTGCGGGGCTTGTAAATCTTATGAGACTCTCTGAGTGAGTGGTTGCCACCATACTTGTGAGAGGGAGGAGAACCCTAGTTTCTTGTCCAAATCTCACTATAATGAAAAGAGTGGAGAGGTTTCATGAGAGTTTCGCGGAAGTCCCTATTTGTGCATGGAGGAGAATCAAGACTATAAATGGAGTCACCCGATCGGGAGCTTGGCCCTTGCGTGGACACAACATATCTTGATCCTTGCGCAGATCAAGGCTTTAATCCTAACATGGATTAAGGTTGACAAGGCCCTTGCAAGAGGCTCCAACGAGGACTGGGGGAATCTTGCACGGCTTCTCTATATCTCAGTAAAAAAATTTCAAAATCTTCATTGTTGCAGTTGTCAATGGGAGTTTGCTTTTCTAGTGCTTTCTTTACATGGAACACTTACATTCTTGCAATTGTCCACTAACATTCTTGCATAGTAGTGCACATTGTTATTTATATTGCATAGTTTGTTAAGTTGTCTTTTAGTCTTAGTTTTGGAACTCTTAACACACCCCTCTTAGGACGCCATAGTCCCACTTTCATAGTTTCCTAAATATTTGAAAATTGTTTCATTAGATAAAGGTATTTAAAAATGACCATAATACATATTTTACCTTTAGTAACATTGTTATGATGGATACTATGTGATGCTAGTTTGCCCACAATGTCTTTTCCCCTTGTTTGACTCTTTTTTTCATTTGGTGCGTACGTTTGGTATCAGAACAAGTGTAATGCCTGCTTGGACTATATAATAGTCTTACTAGTATGGTTGAGGGAGGCCATGAACTACTCAAGGGTGCACATATGACTGAAGTTAGTTTGTCCCTTACTCCTAGCTTGGATGCAAGAATCATAATGTTGATGCCAAACAGTTTGATGTGTGGCTATCCCACCATACTCAATGATGAAAAATATTGCTCATACACATGTGATCTCTTTTTTTATACTAATTCCACACTTTATCCATGATGCATCTTGGAGTGGGTGCTGCGCATATTTTTACAAGAACATTTGTTCTAGCAACAAAAGCATCGATGCCACCATTAATAGAAATCCATGTCAATTATTTGAGAAATAGCACAGCTACTAAGAGCCGGTAAGAATATTTCCTATATTTACGTATATGCTGGGATTGAGGCTCGATCCATGCCCTATGTGGAACCAGGCCCATGTTAAGGTTAGCTTCCCAGTGCAGCCCAACATTGTATTTGGCTAATGGTGTATTGACGTGGACGGTGGGGCAAAGCCCATTGATCTACGGGGGAGAGGAAAATCTCCACTGAGGTTTGGAAGGTGCTCGCGTATTTGTTTTTGCTCTTGCGGCTCCTGCGTGCGTGCTGACATGCCGCCCATTCTTTCCGTGTCGTACTTCTCCGGTCACGAAGTGCTCTACCTTGGGAGATTAAAGTAGGCATAGGTCTGAGGGATTCACAGTCGTGTGTATTGGGTGCATGGGAGGAATTACCCCCATGCACAAATGGAATATTTTGGACGTAAACCCTGACTCAACCCAAAAAAATTGACCCAACGCGTTTGCGGAGAGGACATGGGCCAGCCTAACCTGACGCTAGGAGCGAACCGTCCTAATCGCAACCCTGTTCTTGACCCGACCTGATTCGATATTTGGACAGGTCTAAGGGCGTTTGGATTATTGCACTAGATAAATAAAAGCTGACTACTAAAATCTCGTTTGTAGCCAAACGTTACTAGATATTGCATGAGGTTTTATGAATCTGGGCATTATCCCATTATCCCTCCATGACTCGATGTTTGTGGATACCAAAAGTCGTGTTTCGATGAAAAGACAAGAATGCCCTATGAAGATCCCACGCGGCCTACACCCGTTGGCTTCCATCGCAGGGGCTATGACTCTGTGTGCAGGACCAATGTGCTGCAAATTATAGAATTCTTCACCCAAACACTACATGAATAAAAGTACAATGAATCTAGATTCTAGGCACGCTACAGGATTCCAAAAATCTAGTGCATACCAATCACAACCTAGGTAGGAGAGGAGAGAAGTGGCCTGGTTACACGAAAGATAAGGAGGTCATAGTTAAGGTCGAGGGCCTGCTCTTATCGAGATTGAAATCAAAGGATGAAGATGAGCAGTGCTGGGATGACGAGGTCGTCAGAGGGGCACCTATTATGGTGCACTATGGCCGTCGCCATACCTCGCCATAAAACATTTTACTAATACCTTATAGTTTTGCATCTAGACTAAAACATCAAATTGGTGCAATGGTAAGGCTTAGTGTTACAAAACGCTAGTCTTGAGTTGGATTGGACGAGGATAGGTGGTGGCTACACAAGCACTAGTGGGAGAGATAGAAGCTCCATATGGCCGGTGTGGACAAAGAGACATATGACGCCAATTGATAGATGGCTCACCCCTCAACTAGATGTCTTAGGCTGAATCCAATCGCTTCCGCATCCCTCCATCCTCTATTACTATTCCAACTATCTCCCTCTCTGTTTTCAGTGCAGAACAGTGATATAACAGTGCGGCATTTAATTTTGGGACTCCCGTATGGAAGCACCATTGGATTCAGCCTTAGAGCGCCTCCAACGGACCGGCTCCAAGCTAGCGCTTATTGTTTTTTATTCTGCATGCAGGGAGAAAGAAGAGATGCCAGAGTGTGTGGTCGCTCAGCTCGCTCGGTTCCTAGTGGATTTACAGTCCTTTATTCTATTCCATTTTCAAGGTACATCATACTTTTATATATATATATATTTATCTATCTCGCCTAGCTATTTCTGTCCACTGTTGGAGACGCCCTTGCCAAGCAAAATTTAAACCATTTCATCTCCGATCATTCCCAGTCGTGAGCCAATTGAGCAACTCAATGCCCATCAGAGCTGATAGAAAAATCGATCCTAAGCTAAGCATGATGATTCAATGTAAATTCAAACACGGCCGTGGCGCCTAAATGGTTCGATTCCTTGATCTGCAGAAACGACTCGGGCAAATTCAAATGATCCAACGGCATGCAGCCCGAGAGGCTGGTCAGAGAAATCGAACAGCTGAAGCTGTTGACTTTCACACTGTACAATGCACCGTCGGTGGGGGCCCGGATTAACGGTATCCAACGATACAAAGCGATCTGAATTGTTTGTGATATCAACGGTCTGGATCAATCATTCCGCAATCGCGAGGATAACCAAATGATTGAGCGCCTGCAAGCCAAGAAAGCAGGCGGGGAACTCACTTGATTAAGCAATTGTTTATTGGGTACACTTGTATTGAATTAGAGAAGCAAGCAAATTTACAGTTATGTTTTCTCATAGCATTGTTCTTAGAGGCTAAGACCCCATTTAGATGCATCAAACTAACTATTAGCTATACGAATTATGGAAAATCAGTTTGGATCCAAACATGTTTAGACAATAAATTAGCATATATGTATAATCTATTAACATCTATTAGCGGGTTGGATGTAGCTAATGCTACATTACTAATGAGACAAATTGGGCATCTCTTAAGGGTTCCTTTGAAACGTAGGAATTTCACAGGATTGACGTAGGAATTTCACAGAAATCAGTTTAAAAACACAGAAAAAATGTAGGAACAGAAAAAATTTCCTTTGTTCCAAAGAGGACCCTAATTCATCAGGGTCAGGCCCACGTGGCGGCCTTGGAAATCTCCTGCAGCAAATCAATCACGAACTCACCATTCACCACACGGCTTAGACCCTCTCCAACCGATTGTCTAAATAAATTTGTCTATCACTGTTTCAATCACTTTTCATATTTATCTACAGTAACATTACAGTGTAGTTTTGTATTATGCACAACTCATATAGACTGTCCGCTGGAGACAGGCAGTGAGACAAACAACTCATTCCAGCCTTCTAGCACGAGCTCAACTCAGACAAAACAGAGCCGGTCCCAAGTCACTTTCCTATGGCCCACCCATCAGCCTCCCGCCTCCCCGCGGGCCCCACCCGTTTCCTCCGTTCTCTTGTTCCCCTTCTCCCCAGACCCGCGTGGGCCCCACTCGCCGGCTGCCCTCTCCACCCAAACGGCTACCTCCCCCTCTTTCTCCACTGCGCGCTCTCCCCAACCAAACGTGCACCGTTCGATCCCCCGCCCGACGGCCAGATCCGACCCGCTCCCCCGACCGTTGCGCCGCCACGTCAGCGCGACCCGACCGTTGGGGCGGCCGGCCGCTGCCCTGCTCCGCTCGGGCGTTTCAAAAAAGCGGCGAAGAAGCCGACGGGATAAATACCGGCGCTGCCACGCCCTGCGCCCCACCAGATCCTCCCTCCTCCTCGGTGCGCGAGCCCATCGATTGCTCACTCAAGCCACCCACGAGCCTTCCCACCCTATAATTTCCCGGCGCGATCCGTCGGGGGAATCTCTTACCCGAGTTTCCGCGGATTACATGGGAGCGCCAGCAGAGTGGGTGTGCAAAAATCCCTCCTTTGCTTCCGTCGATCTGAGCAGAGAGGAGCTGAGCTTTGAGGGATCGAGCTGGTTTCGCCTGTTGGTTGGTTGGCGGCGAGTTGATTTGATTTGGGGGAGTCAGCCATGTCGCGGCGGCTGTCGCTGCCGGCGGGTTCGCCGGTCACGGTGACGGTGTCGCCGACGCGTGGCAAGCCGGAGAGCCCCGGGGACGGGGTGGTCAAGAGGAGCGGCGGCGGGATCGGGATCACCAGCCCGGCGCCGCGGCACTCTCTCGGCGGCGCGGCGTCGTCCGCCTCCGCCGCCACGATGCAGGTCTCGCCCGTGCGCCGGAGCGGGGGCAGCCGGTACGCGTCGCGGGACGGGGGCGTGGACGGCAGCGCCGAGTTCGTGCACTACACCGTGCACATCCCGCCCACGCCGGAGCGCACGGCGGTGGGCTCGTCCTCCGACTCCGACGGCGGCGCGCCGGCGGCCGTGGCGGAGGCGAGGGAGGGCGGCGAGGCGCGCGAGCAGAGGAGCTACATCTCGGGCACCATCTTCACCGGCGGGCTCAACCAGGCCACGCGCGGCCACGTGCTCAGCGCCTCCGGCGACGGCGCCGCGGCGGTCGCGGCGTCCGCGAACCTGTCGTGCAAGATGCGCGGCTGCGACATGCCTTCGTTCCTCGCCTCCGGCGCCGGCGGCGGGCCCTGCGACTGCGGGTTCAGCATCTGCCGGGAGTGCTACGCGGACTGCGTCGCCGGCGCGGGGAACTGCCCCGGGTGCAAGGAGCCTTACTCCGCGGGTAGCGACACCGACGACGACGACAGCGGCGAGGACGACGAGGCCGTGTCCTCCTCCGAGGAGCGGGACCAGCTGCCGCTCACGTCCATGGCCAAGCGCTTCTCGCTCGTGCACTCCATGAAGATTCCTAGCAGCAACGCTGGCTGCGCCGGCGCCGGCGGCAAGCCGGCCGAGTTCGACCACGCGCGCTGGCTCTTCGAGACCAAGGGCACCTACGGCTACGGCAACGCGCTCTGGCCCAAGGACGGGCACGGCGGCGGTGGCGGCGGCGCTGGCTTCGCCGGGTTCGAGGAGCCGCCCAACTTCGGCTCCCGCTGCCGCCGGCCGCTCACCAGGAAGACCAGCGTCTCTCAGGCCGTCCTCAGTCCCTACAGGTAACAGATCCTTCTCAATAGAAACAAAAATTGAATTTTGAAAAAAAAAATTCCCCTCTCAAAGTCACTAAATTCTGTATTTTTCACTAAATTTCGGTGCAGGCTACTGATCGCCATCCGTCTGGTGGCGCTGGGGTTCTTCCTGACATGGCGCATCCGGAACCCGAACCCGGAGGCGGTGTGGCTGTGGGCGATGTCGGTGACGTGCGAGGTCTGGTTCGCGTTCTCCTGGCTGCTGGACAGCCTCCCCAAGCTCTGCCCCGTCCACCGCGCCGCCGACCTGGACGTCCTCGCCGAGCGCTTCGAGCTGCCCACGGCGCGCAACCCCAAGGGCCGCTCCGACCTGCCCGGCATCGACGTGTTCGTCTCCACCGCCGACCCGGAGAAGGAGCCGCCGCTCGTCACCGCAAACACCATCCTCTCCATCCTCGCCGCCGACTACCCGGTTGAGAAGCTCGCCTGCTACCTCTCCGACGACGGCGGCGCGCTGCTCACCTTCGAGGCGCTCGCCGAGACAGCCAGCTTCGCGCGCACCTGGGTGCCCTTCTGCCGCAAGCACGGCGTCGAGCCGCGCTGCCCCGAGGCCTACTTCGGCCAGAAGAGGGACTTCCTCAGGAACAAGGTGCGCGTGGACTTCGTCCGTGAGCGGCGGAAGGTGAAGCGGGAGTACGACGAGTTCAAGGTGAGGGTCAACTCGCTGCCCGAGGCCATCCGCCGGCGCTCCGATGCGTACAACGCCGGTGAGGAGCTGCGCGCCAGGAGAAGGCAGCAGGAGGAGGCCATGGCGGCCGGCACCCTTCCTGGAGCGTTGCCTGAGGCGGCGGCCACCGTCAAGGCGACATGGATGTCTGACGGCTCGCACTGGCCTGGCACTTGGATCACCGCCGCGCCTGACCACTCCCGCGGTGACCACGCCGGCATCATTCAGGTGATCGATCGCTTGCTTTATTGAGGGATTGGTATATTTCGCAGTTTTTTTCTCATCTGTAGATTTGGAATGCTTGATGGGTCGCTGAAATTGCAGGCAATGCTTGCGCCTCCGACGTCAGAGCCGGTGCTGGGCGGGGAGCCGGCGGAGTCTTGCGGGCTCATCGACACGACGGGCTGTGGACATCCGGCTGCCGATGCTGGTGTACGTGTCCCGCGAGAAGCGGCCGGGCTTACGACCACAACAAGAAGGCCGGCGCCATGAACGCGCTGGTGCGCACGAGCGCCATCATGTCGAACGGGCCCTTCATCCTCAACCTCGACTGCGACCACTACGTGCACAACTCGGCGGCGCTCCGGGAGGCGATGTGCTTCATGCTCGACCGCGGCGGCGACCGCGTCTGCTACGTCCAGTTTCCCGCAGCGGTTCGAGGGCATCGACCCCAACGACCGGTACGCCAACCACAACCTCGTCTTCTTCGACGTCGCCATGCGCGCAATGGACGGGCTGCAGGGCCCCATGTACGTCGGCACCGGATGCGTGTTCCGCCGCACCGCGCTGTACGGGTTCAGCCCGCCGCGCGCCACCTGAGCACCACGGCTGGCTCGGGAGGAAGAAGATCAAGCTGTTCCTGCGGAAGCCCACCATGGGGAAGAAGACGGACAGGGAGGTCGACAACGACAAGGAGATGATGCTGCCGCCGATCGAGGACGACAGGCTTCCAGCAGCTCGACGATATCGAGTCGTCGGCGCTGCTCCCGCGGCGGTTCGGCAGCTCGGCGACGTTCGTGGCGTCCATCCCCGTGGCAGAGTACCAGGGCCGGCTCCTGCAGGACACGCCCGGCGCGCACCAGGGCCGCCCCGCCGGCGCCCTGGCCGTGCCCCGCGAGCCGCTGGACGCCGGCCACCGTGGCGGAGGCCATCAGCGTGATCTCGTGCTTCTACGAGGACAAGACGGAGTGGGGGCGGCGCATCGGGTGGATCTACGGGTCGGTGACGGAGGACGTGGTGACCGGGTACCGGATGCACAACCGCGGGTGGCGGTCCGTGCTACTGCGTGACGCGGCGCGACGCGTTCCGCTGGCACGGCGCCCATCAACCTCACCGACCGCCTGCACCAGGTGCTCCGGTGGGCGACGGGGTCCGTGGAGATCTTCTTCTCCCGCAACAACGCCCTGTTCGCGTCCCCGCGGATGAAGCTCCTCCAGCGCGTGGCCTACTTCAACGTCGGCATGTACCCGTTCACCTCCGTCTTCCTCCTCGTCTACTGCGTGCTGCCGGCCGTCTCCCTCTTCTCCGGCAAGTTCATCGTGCAGTCGCTCAACGCCACCTTCCTGGCGCTCCTGCTCATCATCACCGTCACGCTCTGCCTGCTGGCGCTGCTGGAGATCAAGTGGTCGGGCATCACGCTGCACGAGTGGTGGCGCAACGAGCAGTTCTGGGTGATCGGCGGGACCAGCGCGCACCCGGCGGCCGTGCTGCAGGGCCTGCTCAAGGTGATCGCCGGCGTGGACATCTCCTTCACGCTGACGTCCAAGCCCGGCACAGGCGACGACGGCGACGAGGACTCGTTCGCGGAGCTGTACGAGGTGCGGTGGAGCTTCCTGATGGTGCCGCCCGTGACGATCATGATGGTGAACGCGGTGGCCGTGGCCGTGGCGTCGGCGCGCACGCTCTACAGCGAGTTCCCGCAGTGGAGCAAGCTGCTGGGCGGCGCCTTCTTCAGCTTCTGGGTGCTGTGCCACCTCTACCCGTTCGCCAAGGGCCTCCTGGGCCGGCGCGGCCGGGTGCCGACCATCGTGTTCGTCTGGTCCGGTCTCATCTCCATGACCGTGTCGCTGCTCTGGGTCTACATCAACCCGCCTGCCGGAGCCAAGGAGCGGATTGGTGGCAGCGGATTCAGCTTCCCGTGACTGGTAGGGAGTATTTCCAATGTCTGAACTGTATTTCTGAAGAATGCCCACATGAAGGTGTGCTTGCTTCATGGGGTGATGTTACTTGTTTAGTAATTACGTAGCTGTGATGGTGGATTCTTCAGTAGCTGATGAGCTGCTGGCTGCTATTGTATCAAGGTTGCAGACTTCGTTTTAGTTGCTATGTTGTAACTGTATATCGTCACTGATGTAATGTCACATTTTCGTAATGTTGTTTGCTCAGATGAAATGAGATGGATGAGCAAATTCTCACAGTGGCGCGCCCGTAGTATGCAAATGTGATATGGGAATTATGGGATGCTTATTTGCAAATTTGATGTGAAATTTCTGGGAGCCCGTAAGAACCGACCAAAAAATGCTCAGCAAACAGACCAGAAATCATGAATTTTTTTTATTCCTGGACATACAAATGAAAATGTTGTCAGGAAATAGCGGTGATGTACATTTCAGATTTTCAGTTTCAATGCTGCCTGTCTAGTGGGCAAGTGTTACCCCTCGCAGCACCCGATTTTTTTAGGACCACGATCGTAGCTCATAGATCTAGAGCACCCCTCTCCACAGCTCAGATTAGATCTAGCCCACCCCTCTCCACTTATTTGGTCTCTTTACGGTTCTTTATTTGGTCTAAAAAAACTCAGAAGTTTCTTATTCGGTCCTAGCTCAAAGTTTTGGTTAATTTAGGATTTCTGTCCATTTAGGTTATTAAAGGTGTTAACGGTAGGATAAAAAGACGAAAATGTCCCCTTTCTTGACTTTGACTGTCCAGATTTTCAGGAATGACACAAATTTGGGCTAATAATTTGGTCCAGCCTAATTATTTCAAGTTTTTGATAAACATTGTTTAACATATTTCAAAAAATGGCGTCCCTTTTAAAGTTAGTTAATCATGAAGTATCGTGTAAATGCCAACGGCCGGTCTTTTTTCGAAAGGGATGCATATATTAATATTGATTAACCGTACATCCTCATTCTACATGAAGGACCCTGAAAGATAATAAAATTACAACGAGGTCCGTTATCTTCTTCAACCTTCGACGTCCTCGCTCCCGTAGTCGCTGGTTGCAAAAACCGGTCGCCGCCTCCCCTAGCGCCCGCCAGCCCCCGAGCCGCCGCCAGCCGCGCGTGCCACTCCGCTTGCCATCCGGTGCTGCCGCAAGCCACTCCACCAGCCGCCCTCCGATGTCGCTCTACCCCCGCCTCCGCCCGCCTCTTCCCTCATCGACTGTTGTCGCCTCACTCCCCCCCGTGCGTTGCCGGCCTCCGCTCCACGCGCAGCTGCCCTCGTGGTCGCACGCCTCCGCCAGTGCGACGCCGGCGCTCGCTGTCGCCGGCCTCGGCTCCGCGCGGGGTTGCGCTTAAGGTCGCCCGCCTCTGCCCATGCCCCGCCGCGCTCCCGTCGCCGGCCTCAACTACGCTCGCGGTTGCGCCTGCGGTCACCCGCCTCGGCTCGTGCCACGCCGCGCTCCCCGTCGCCAGCCTTGGATGTGGGCGCGGCTGCGCTCGTCGTCGCCCTCCTCCGCCCGTACGACGCTGCACCGCCGATCTCCGCTCCACGCGCGGCTGCGCTCGCCGTCGCCTGCGCGAGACCCCACAGCCCGAGCAGGGCCGCGCGCGGACTTCGCTGCAGACTGCTTCCCTTCCCTGGGTGGGAGGACGCGGCGGCCAGCGTCTGAGGTAGGGAGGACGCGACAGCCGAGAAGGATGGGGCAGCGCGGCGGCTAGGAGTAGGGCGGAGGAAGAGGAGGAGGAGGGAGATGCCTGGCGGGCGCTGCCGCCCAAGCGGCAGAGGGCATGTAGAATGTTGACGTCTCTTAGCGTAACGGATTTTACTCCGCAAGCGCACGGAGATTCGCTGTAGCCTTTTCACTCAGAGTATTCTGAGTATCGTAAAATCCACAGAGAAGCGGTAGGATAGAGAGTGTAATTGAATATACTCAAGTCGAAATTATTGTAAACTTGGATAAATTATACCAGCTAGTAGTAACAGGGGTAAACGTGATAAAGATAGGTGTATGGTGGGAGAGGTAGGTCTATCAAAGATATCCGTAGAAAAGGTATAGTTGCCTGGGAGAACAACGAGTGAGATAAAGTCACCAAAGTCTAATTCTAATCGGCTGCAAAGGCTATCAGTGAATAACTAAGAAACTCAATTAACCAGCCAGGGTCTTGTGTCGAGCGAAATTCTAGAGTCTCGAGGGTACCAGGGGTAGATAGTTGGTCCCGAAGGAGAGTCTAGCTAACACCTACTGGGCCTCCCGAACGACGGGCTTGGACTACACAGGCACACCACACGCTGTCACCGAGTGGGGCTACCAAGCAAAGCTGTGTGGAGAGAATGGCACGCTATAAACGTGTTCAAGCGGAGCTTGAACAACGATAGATCGTCCTTGATCAGAGGAGAGGATCTAGCCAGAGCCTAGCGCTTAAGTCTAGGGTTGAGTTATATCACCGGCAAGAATAACAAGAATTGAATAACAAAGTTAAACACAACCTATGCCTAGCAAGTGTGCAAAAGAAAGGTACACCACACTCGCAGGAGATAGACTTAGAGTAAAATATAACTGAAATTATATTGAAGGTAATCTGAATCCAAAAGATACAAGAGTTTTACCACAAACTCGAAGATAACTCCGGAGACTCCGAGGCAAAGCTCGACTCAACTTAACTCCCAGGACTATCCTAACTACTAAGAGAATAGTGTAGCACTCTAAGATAGAACTTGAACTCAACTCCACACCTCTACAAATGAGCTCTCGGGGTCTATTTATAGCCTAGAAAGTGAGGGGTGTGACACACTAGGTCGGTAAAGGGGGTAAGTTGGTGGCCGAGCGGCCACCCCCTATGGCCGGGCGGCCATAGGATTCACCGACCTAGGTGATCCGACGCTTGATCTTGCTCCCTCGTGTCGGTTGGCGATTGAAACAGTTGACGCACGTGAAAAGTGTTGCCGAGGGGTGGCCGGGCGGCCACATGTTTTTCCCCGATTGGCTGCATGTTGGTTCCTTTGGATCCTTGACATCACCGATCCTTGTTCCAATACCGTTTGACCCTTGCATATATTGGATGCTCTCTTGCATGGTTGGATCTTCACCATTTTGTGTTTGTTTGCATGTTGGATTGAAGTCGTGGCAACTAAGGTGCTCAAGAGGTTATGCCACCTGGTCGGGGACTGTTTGTGCACTGGAGAGTGGCCGGGCGGCCACACCCCCTGGCCGGGTGGCCATGGCAGATGGCCGAGCGGCCATGGTGTTTTCACCATTGTTGCCCATCTTTGATATTTGATCTGTTTTCAACCATTTTGTGAGTATTTTGGTACCTGCATCCAAATATTCATGTACATCTTGTGGAACTCATTAGTTGTAGGGGTTAGTCCAGATATTTCACATGTTTCACTTCATTTGGTGGATAATTGATGGTTGATATCATGAGATTACGACCGTCAACATAGAACGCGGCGATTGATGGCCGGATCTGGTGGCCGAGGAGGAGGTAGGGAGGGTGCGACGACTAGGTGTAAGAGGACGAGGTCGACGGGAACTGCCACCACGGGGTAAAACTGTCCATTTAATCTACTGAAGTAACGGAAGTTTTAACAGAGTGGACGGAAGTCTCACGAAGGGAACAAAAACTTTGAGCTGGGGTAGAATAGGGAACTTGTGAGTTTTTGAGGCCAAATAAGGAACCACAACTTTCAAAGGGGCCAAATAAGGAATTCTCTCCATTATCTTCTACTAGTCGCTCAACCAGTGCCCCGCCTGAGACGCTCGGCTGCCCGACGCTAACCAAAGTGGAGATCTACACCACGCCTCCCCGACTCCTCCCCTAGCTTGTGGCGTCACCGCCGCCAATCTAACAGCACCAAACACCTCCACCACTAGCACCACCCGACCACCATCCTCCGCCACCCACGCCCAGTGGCGCCCCGCTACCTCGCCACCCCGCTCTTGCAATCTACCACCACTGTCGGACCGTCGGTCCTCCCTGACACCCCCTCTAAACCCAAAGACGATATAGGTAATCATCCGGAACCCTAACCTCGCTAGAGTTGGGGAAGAAGGTTGAGGTGGCATTCTTAGATTGGTTTAACAAATTTCGAGTGCTAGATCTTGCAAAACACTCGGTTGGTGTTAGGCCTGGGCATTCGGTTATCGGTTCAGTTTCACTTCGGTTCCTCGGTTATTTGAGAATTTTGGTCCTCCAAAAACAGGAACCGAAATAGGGTCCTAGAGGAACCAGAACCAACCTTTTCAGTTCTTGGTTCTTGGTTCTTTCGGTTCGATTTTGGTTCTAATCGAATGAATCGAAGGGGGGCGACGGTGACGAGAAGAGAGAGGAGATGGAGAGGCACGCATTGCTTGAGGTCGGCGACGGTGGTGGTGCAGGACGACGAGGCGGCTGCCGAGGAGACGACGACAAGGCGGGTACCGAGGGAGCCGGGAGCAGGGCAAGGATTGATGACCGTGCTGATCGCTGAGGAAGCTAGCAGCGGGCTGGCGGCGGTGTCGCGATGACCGACGGGGCTGAGGCCCGAGGGAGCCGGCACTAGGCGCAGTCGTGTAGAGGTACGCGGACTGCGTCGACATAGCTAGCGCGGGCGGCGGTCAGGGGTTGGCGGAGGGAGGGAGGCCGGGAGCGAGAGGGGAGGTTGGGAGCAGGAGCCGGGAGGGAGGCGCGGGGTGGGGTGCGGCCGTGCGGCGCAATGGGCAAAGGGAATGATGTGCCCCAGTTTCTATAATGGGACTAAAATGTGCTTTATTACCATCCCAGGGTTTGGTAATCATATTCTTACATCAGAGTGATACAGATCCGCCCTAAACGGGTCGGACAGCAAGGGGCGCAGCTTTGAAAATCTAAGCAGCGGAATATAAAAGTAGGCCAATTTTTCTCACGTCACAGTTGGAAAGCAGGTCGTAACCCTTGCTCGTTCTCAGACCGATATATGTCCATTGTATTGAGGAAAAACAACAACAAAGAAAAGATGAGTACATACGTACTCAGCAGCTCACCATCCTCCATAAAAAGTTGGGGGAATGCTAACTCTATATGCAGGATAAATCTAGAGCTTAGGTTAGTTTTGCAGTAAAGTAACTGTATGCAGTGTTTGAGATAGTTGTCAAGTTTTAATCTTTTTGAAAACTGAGTTTTTCCCAAAAAAGTTTGCCACTGGAATTTCCGGTCTAAGATGGCCCATGGCATTCCAGCCAACACATTTTTCATGCATCCAGCATCCACCGCTGAACCAAAAACCATTTTTATCCGGACCCAAACCAATTCCATTTTATTTTATGAAAACTGCTAACTGAAGAATCAAGTCGTAACCCATCCATACTAGTGGACACGGACTATTCGAATATGTTTTACTCTGATCAGAGATTGTACTAATTGCCACAAGTTTGACTCAGCGGCACGTTACCATCGTAATTACCCGAATTCTAAACTAAGCCGTTGCCTTTGTTTCATCATCTGGCAGAACTTTAGTGGTTCGGGCAACCGAGTCACTCCAGTACTCCGCGGTACTTCCGTGACACCCACCCCTCCCCTAGCTCCTTGTGCGCCAACACAGAAGATACTAAGGTATCCACTCCAGTTTGAGCCTGACCAATGCCTCATACAGAGCGAGTGATTATACTAAAAGAGTTAGGCAAAATGAAAATTATAACGGTCTTTACGGAGAACTTAGATAGAACCATTCCCACTTTTCAAAGCTCGGCTGCACGAGTGATCCACCTACCCGGTATTCTCCATGAATCCCAGGACCTGGGGTAACCGCGAGTCACTAAGTTACCCATTCATACCCTGTTCTTTATGGCTATTTCGGCGCGTAGCCGTATTGCGACAAGGTCGGTTGCTAGGATTCTGTGATGCCCCGGGCATCTCAAGTGCATTACATTGGGATCATTAGCTTAATTGCATCATTTCATGGACATTTCATGTGTGGGGCATGAGTGGGATATGTAGTTTGAAGCAAATTAATCTTAGTTGTTCTAAAACTGCTTTGGTATTTGCCTTGTAGCTTTAATACTAATGTGAATTAGGAGAAACTTTATATACCAAATGTGTAGGAAATTTCATGATGGACAACTTTGGTAATTTGTGTTTTGACATGCACAAATTTTTGCATAGAGTTTTGGGCATTTTTCTGTCAACATGAAAAATCTGTTCAAACTAGGCCTATCAAGCAAATTCAAATTCCTGGGAGATAGGTTCACTTTAACACAAAACTTTATATAAGAAAGTTGTAGCTCAGGAAATTCTAAACAACTTTGGTATATTTCACCTTGCATGAAAATGAACCTAAAATAGACTTATGGAATTTTTAATCTGCTGAGTGCTGTTGGTCAAAGCTGAGTCAGACTGTTCAAACTCAAATTTCTCCAAAAATTTCAATAGAACCTAGTACCAAGACTTTTTACAAAGTTGTAGAGCTGGAAGAGTAGAGCAACTTTTGTATTTTGGGTTTTGTCAAATTCGGCCTTTAGGATGTTCAAAAACCACAATTTCTAAAACTTGTCTCAGCAGTCAAACAGAGTTTTTCATTTTTCGCTTTTTCTTTTCATCCCGTGAGTCTATGACATGCGGGGCCCACATGTCGGGTACCCGCCTGCGGTCGGATGTCGACCTCCGCTCGTGGGGCCCGCTGACCGGCGTCCATGAAACCGGTCCACCAAATCGAGGTACAGTTTCTCCGCCCGGACCCACCTGTCACTGACCATTGGTCCATGGACTCGATCCACCGCGCCTGCAGCTCCTTCTTCCTCCTCTCTCCTCCCTCCACCCGGCGCGCGACGCGCCCACGCGGCGGGGCGAGGCCTGCTCGCGCCGCGCCATGGGCGCCAGCGCGCCACGCCGCGGCCACGCGTCGCCCGCTCTGCGCCCCCGCCCGGCCTGCCCCTGCCCCGCCCGGCGTTAAGGAGAAGGAAGCCGAGCTCCCTCTTCCGCCCTGCACTCTCGCCCCGTCCCTCTCCGCCTGCCTCCCTGCATGCCAGAGCGCACAACCGCCATTGGAGGCCACGGCGAGCTCCGCCTGGGCACTGCCCTCGCCTCCTCCTGCCAACCCGTTAAGCGCGCTCTGGTTCCGTCGCCACTCTCCACCGCGTCGGCCGGTTCCTGGAGCTTGCACCCGCATCCAATCCCCATCCCCACGGACGCCACCGCACGCCGCCTCTGCACAGTCGACGCCGCCGTGGAGAGCCACCATAGAGCCATCCCCCGCGCCTCCAACCGTCTACGCCAGACTCGTCACGCCGCCGCGCTGCTCGCACGCTGCCCCGGGGAGCCGTTCCCCCACTCCTCCACCAAATCGAGCAGCCACCCCGTCCTCCGCGTCGCCCAGCTCCACATCCGGTTCACCGGCGTTCCCCGCCCGCTCCGGACTCCTCGCGCGATGCCGTCTTGGGGGAAGGGAATCCCTTCACCGGGAACACGTCCCTGGGGTGGCGCGGCTCCAAGTCCGGCCCCATAGCTGCCGGCGCAGCCCGCCCAACCTCGACCCCGTGCGCCTCTGCCTCTATCGAGAGGTGGAAGAAGAAGGTCGTTTTCCAAAAGCACCCCTGCGCTTTTGATTATTTACGTTCAAGTACGGTGCGCT
Source organism: Paspalum vaginatum (assembly GCA_030272315.1). Taxonomy (NCBI): domain Eukaryota; kingdom Viridiplantae; phylum Streptophyta; class Magnoliopsida; order Poales; family Poaceae; genus Paspalum; species Paspalum vaginatum. The sequence continues at coordinate 34,031,714 of CM059019.1, read as the reverse complement.
ATTCACTGAGTCATCAGACTCTTACGCGCCAGCCCCTGATGTTAATAGATATTCACGCTTAGGTCCCTGACTGTTATGGTTTTTGACTTATTGAATTTCTATAAACAGAAAACTTTGAAAATTCGTAATAAATCAAATAAAAATCAGAAAAATGCAAACTTTGTTGCAGTGTACTCCTATTAAGTAGATCTACAGAATGGGTATGATGGTTGAATAGGAAAAGACCTTTTTGCCCCTGTTATTGTGCATGCATGAAAAACCTTGATAAATAGGAAATGTGGGAAAAATGAGCCTCAAAAATTATAAAATTTCAGCAGAGGCATTGCTAACATGTGTAGACTCTGTATAAATTTTGGTAGCCCTAGCATGGACTGTTTAATTACTATTTTGCCATTGTCTTGTATTTAAGCATATATTAATTTAGGAAAAGGTTGCTATGGTGAAAAATGCTCCAAGTAACTTTAAGGGCTTGATATGAGCTCTAGGTTATGACCATGACTCACTGCTAGAGTAGGAGGTGGTGCATGTAAGGTTTTAGCTCTGATTTGAAAATGGTAGAAATAAGGCCTATTCACGTAAATAATAGAAAATGTGAGACTAGCATATTAGTAATGCTACCATGGATCATATTTGGAAACTTAGGAGTATGTAAACCTTAGCCACTAAGTTGGAATGCAATGTAGGTCTTCACTACTGTTGAGAAGTGCACGCTGGGAATGCTAAGCTAGCTAGGTGAAAAATAGGTGTTTAAGTAAGCATCGGCCATTCCGCATGAGTCAGGACTACCCTATCTCACACTCCCACGTTGTTATGTGTGACAAGCTAAGTTCTCATAAATGATGGCTCGTACGATTTCTTAACGTTAAACAAGTTTCATCACGAAAAATGCATAATGATATCCCATAAACCATGATTCCTTGCATTGCACTCGCATCCTGAAGCAAGCATTGCACTAATACATGCTCCAATTGCATCATGTCATACATATAGATTCCGCGAACGAAGAACCACCGCCGAACCAGACCGTCGCGGAGGAGCCCGAAGAGGAGCTGCACCAAGAGCCAGAGGACCAACAGCAAAGACCCGACTCCGCTCAGGAGGCAGCTACTGACTCTCACGAGGAAGGTAGGCAGGACCATACTTAACCCAGCAAACAAATTATACTTGATGATTACGCATATGCATTAGGAGTTGCTTGGAACCAAATGCATTAGACTCCCTGGCCGCCCTGGCCCTAGCACCTATACCTAGAGTTCGTAGGACGAGTATGCCTAGAAATTGCTAGGTACGAGTAGACACGAGTGTGTGGACTCGTCACGTAGGTGTTTTCAAAGTTACAAAAGCTTACAGTTATATCATTTATTAATGTTGCTCATGAATTAAATGGAGACCGGGCAGAGATTTATTTCAGTATATGCTTTTCATAAGGTTGCACTTTGGACTCCGCCCAAGTCGCATAAGGCCCGTCCGCTGTTCGTCTATTGGTCGGCATAACATTGCTAGAGTGCTTAACCGGGAAATGGGACCGGTGAAGTCTTACCTGGGTTTGTCCGAAGTTTCCGAGGCTCCGCCCATCCACTTGCTGGAGGCCGATGGGCTCGGGGGCGCTTGTACTCGAGGGAGGGCTGACCCAGAGAACTGTGGTATCGCTCCTGAGGGGGCACAACCCGGGGGTTAGGTAGGGGCGCTTTGAATCTTGGGACAAGACAGGTGGAGATTGGGGATATATGTGGGAACGCGATGTCTAGTAAGCATATACCCCTGGCATGATAGTTATTCCCGGGAATTAAAAATCGATTCGAATCGCTGATGCCCACCAGGTGTGGGAATGCCAATGCCTTTGACGTTCAACGTAGTAACTACTTAAACTCTCGGTATTTAATACTCATGGTTTTTGGAATACCACATGATTGAATTGAACTGTTTACCTTACTGCAAGTTACAGTTGTGTTGAAGGTTATACAAATGATGAAAACTTGCTATTTATGTTACACATGTTACTGTTTAAAACTAAAGGCTAAGGATCCACTTGCTAGTAAGCCGCTTCGTGTCAGCCGTAAGCCAAATTATTAAGACCTACTGAGTAATTAGTACTCAGGGTTTGCCCCCATATTTTGAGCGCAGGTATGGAGTTCATGGTGTGCACTTGTGTTGCAGGCGGAGCATGCCCTCATTTAGGATGAGATGACATGAGTGGCACGAGGGCAACATCGGTGGGCTCGATGTTGTTACCTCTAATGCAAATCTTTTGGTGATATCATGGTGACCTCTAAACTTATATTTCCGCTGCGAGAAACTTTCAAACTTGCTACCTTATAACATTATGTTGGACTTGTATTTTATGTAAAAACTGGTTTGTAACTAAAGTCTAATTTTATACTATTCAACTGTCTGTGATGATGTATCTGTTGTGGCTCCATCGGGGGTCAGATGTGTATGATGTCGGTTCCTCTGGGAAAAGGTAATATCGGGAGTCGAATGACTCTCGACGGACGACCGGGTTTAGTTCGGTCTAATCGCACTGCAAGCCAGAGGTGGCAGGTGTGCTTAGCCCGGATTAAATCGGCGGTTCCGCCACAGATTCTTCCCCATTTTATTTCAAAAACCACGTACATATCCACTTTCCCATATCTTTCACATTCCACATCCATAACATAATATCAAGATTACGATAGATAAATAAATGAGCGATCTCACCTATGCGCGCTATATATAAAATAGACTTAGGTGGCTGTATATTTTGCTGGGTTACCTTAGCAAGCAAAACATGCAAGTTTTTATACGATTAAAAGGCCAAGGGTTGTGTTTGCAAAACATAGAAAATTTATGCATCAAGTGGGGATTGCAGTGGGCTTGTCTTTCACTTTATGGAGGTAGCCGATATAACAGTTGCTGCACGTATTGGGCGCAGACCATCGCGCAGTATACCGTGAAGGGTAGGCCGAATGGACTCTCCAGGTAAGCCAGTGCACAAACAATGAAAACATACAATCAAAACATAACATGAGCTCAACATTGTTCTTTGGTATGTGGTGAAAATGGCAGGGGGCCTAGTGTTATCGGGATGGTTAGGGCTTAACGAAGGTGGTGGTTGGGGTGGAGTGTGTTGACGGTCACGCTGGCGTGCAAGGTAACGGTCATTGAGGAAACGCCAGGACAGTGGGCCTGGACGGCCAAGGCGGAAACGGAATTTGCGGGATGGTGGCCGCATGGTGATGTTGGAGGAGAAAGGGTTTTTGTGGAATGACGGAATGAGCGATGATTTTCGGTATCGTCGTCATCTGAATTCAAGGCTCGGGATGGCCAATGCAGGAATCTTGCGGATTCATTGAAAATAGAAGATCAATGGCATCGATCACCAGGCTCACAATATCTGTGAGACCGGTACGAAGCACTGATTGAACGTAGAACGGTGTCATGGTGGCGTGATGGTGTCTTTCAGCCAGAGAAGAAAAATACGTTGAGTGTATGAATAGATAGATCTTGATTTTTAGGTGAATTTTGGTAGAGAAATGGCTAGAATCGGAGTTTAAACAGAGGAGACGTAGAATTTTGAACGGAGGGGGTATATATTTGGAAAAAGAAAAGGAAAAAATATTCCTAAAATATTCCAAAATCTAAATATCTGGAAACTGGTGAATAAAATTGTATTTTTGTATTATGAAAAAACAGAAAATATTTCTAAATTGTTTGCGAGCAGAGTTTCAGGCTGATGTCAACGGTCCACGCCTACGGTGTCAAATATAGCACAGGCTTGTAGGCGGGCCCTTGAAGCTTCTAAAATCATGACATTAATTTGAATGGTAGATATAGATTTTTGATAAATTTAGAAAGAAGAATTAGCAGAATCAGAACTTGTATGGTCGAGAGATTAATTTAGAAATAAATGGATAGAAGGAAAAGAATTGTACGCAGCTTGTTTGTGTCGCTAGCTGGTGACTTTAGATGGCAACTCAATCTCACGTGATCAGGAGATGGGCTACTTACTGGCGGCTACTGCTGGCGTGGCACCGGGGAAACAAGGGACTGGACCCACTTGCCATTCACAGGAGAGGGGAAGAAGGAACATAACATCATACAGAACGGGCCAGCCAGACAAGCGAGGAACACGAGCAGCACTGCTGCTCGGCTCCCTTTGCCGCCGTGATCAGCAGCAGAGGCTCACCGGAGGCACGCCCAACTCAAGCTCCCGGCTACCGTTCTTCGGTCCGAGGGCACCGAGAGGGAGAGGACGACGAGGGGGTTCAGCTCTGGTGGTTGTCAGCGTGGTGAAGGTGGTGGACGCGGAGGTGCTTGCTGCCGAGTGAATCGGACTGTGGTGGCCGGTGCCCGCGGCTAGCGACGCCCGGTGACTCGGGGGCCGGTCACGGTTGGGTGTGCGGCGTGTGTGTGGATGGAGGCATGGCGGCGGGAGCTATTTAGAGCCGGTGGAGGAGAAGACCGAGGGCTTGTCATGATGTGTCGCGGAGATGGGGCAGGGCCAGTGCGGCACCGTGTGGCGCGGAGATGGAGGATCCAAATGGCGTGGAAACAGAGGGAATAGGGAGAGCTGGGCCATGGCAAGGAATGGGTTGTTCGGCCGAGAGAAGGGGGAGTTTCCCCTTTTTCTTTTGGGATTTTGGAACTGAATTTTGGAAATGAATTTTGAAAAGAATTTTAGTGTAGAGTATTTGCGATATTTGAAATTTTGTTGAGCTCACATTAACACACTCAAAACAAATAATCAAACCTCCAAAGTTTTCAAAAATTTGATTTTGAATTAGGAAGAGATTAGAAGAAAATTCTTAATGTTAAATTTTGGGGCGTTACAGGGAGCAGGAGGCAGGCTGGGTTAGGGTTCATACATGGGTAGAGCTAGGCCACATAAGTTGGGCCAACATTTCGGTTGCTTCGATTTTTCGGTTATTTGGGGTTTAGAACCGAAAAATCTTCGGTTATTTTGGTTATTTGGGAACTGGAACCGAATTTAACAACAGTTGTTTCGGTTTTGGTTAGTTTGGTTTTGGTTCAAGTTAGTTCGGCCCTGGTTCTTTTTGCCCAGGGCTAGTTGGTGTTTAGCTTTCCTCTAAAAGAAAGTGAAATAAAAATGTCTTCTACTTCTGATTTGGGAAAGATTTGTGAATATTGTGTACGTTGCTAGATTGGTCAGGTCGTCAACTGAAATCAGAGCTTCTAGATTAATCTGTACACCGTACCATCATTATTCCTGAAACAAAATGCCCTTTGTAAGGCTCTCCTCAACGATGCTCTCCATCCCAATTACTCAAATCTTACTCATCTCTGCACATTATATCAGCTGCAGTGCAAAACAGTGCCACTACAGCGTTTTGAGGAATCCTTTTGAGACATCACATTAGAGAGAGCATAACGAAACAGCAAAGACATGTTGGAAATTAGCTTCGAGGATCGAATGACTCTGAGTAGGCTAAACTGAACCTTTCACATCTCTATTGATGCGCACATCTGGCCGCCCAAAGAGCTGTTGGAACACCGTGCCGCGCTGTAGCTCTCTCACAAGTGACAGGTCATTGAATGTTTGGGCGCGGCAATGCACCTGCTGCTGAGCATAAGACTTCGAGTGCTGCTGGTATTTTGCCGGATCATAAAAAAATCTTTCACATGGAACTGTCTTCTGCTTCTGATATGGAATTCTGCAAAGCATATATGCAATTCTCAGCTAACAAATCAATGCAGTGGGAGTTCAAGAAAAATCTTATGCTGTATGGAACAATTGGAGTGCAACGAAAGACTTCGTTGCAAAGGTTGTAATTAGAAAAAAGGCAGGGACTTTTTTATATTTTCACTTGATTACTGGTTTAATAGTCATGATTTATATATTGCCTATGCGTGTTAAAATAAAGAAAAATGACTAAAGTTTTAACACCATAATGAAATCACCATCTTAAAGCCTGTTGCCAAATTGGTAAGGTGCGTCATCGAGGTTCTTCACCATGTAAATGTAAATTGTAACAACTCCCAGAACGCATGCCATGCGCCCATGCACACGAGAGACGATGCACCCTCGAGGAAGGAGTTCACGATGCGCAGGGGTGAAGCCAGAAGGAAAATGCAGGGGACAAACACACCATATATACACTAGACTACACTAAGTTAGCAAAATTATTATGGGATTCTTTAGAAAATTAAGAGGATTAGGGGGGACATTGCCCTCCTGGAATTGCCTCTGACGACGCGGGTGCCACTCACACGACTTGTTATATGAACATTATCTGTATCTACTCCCTTTATCCTATTTTTTATAAGTCTGTTTGCTTTTTGAACACTAAACTTAACCAACACGTCTTACTTAAAAATCTATAAAAATATAAAAAAATTCAAATCATAGTTAAAATATATTATATGCTACACTAAATCACAATAAAAAATAAAAAATAATTATAATTTTTAAATAAGATAATAAATCAAACATGCTATAAAAAAATCAAACGACCTGACGCAAGCTAACTAACAACTTGTAACATTGCTTTGAAAGGACCAAGTAAAGAGCCAACGACATACTGTACTGTACGTCTGTACCTACGTAATTGATAGGGAAGATATCAATGTAATAATGTTAACATCAACGATTATGTATATAAGGGGAAAAAGGTAGTAGTAGTAGTTTTTTTTTTTTTTTTTTGCATTGCTTCGGCGTTGGGACTACGGAATCAACCCGCCTGTCACTACCCAATGCCACTACCCAATGCCTGGCACTAAGCAATTAGTACGTGGTGCCATCACTGTCACTGTGCAAGTGCTCCGTTCTTTTTTATTGATCGCGTTTTAGTTCGCTTGCAGCGGCAGTAGTTTAACAGTGCTGCGCATTGAACAGCTCAACCCTGCTGGAACGAGACCATTGACTTGTACTCCGTTGCAGGTTGCACTATAGATGGCCACCAAAGCCCGCGTCCCGTCAGCCCGCTAAATGGGCCCAGCACTGGTACGGCACAACACGGTGGCAAGTAGGCTCATGCCTGGCCTGTTGGCGAAATTGAGCGCACTAGGCCCGTTAACCACCACCGGCCCGTCAAGGCCGGTCCCTCGAGGATAAAAAATCCTGCCGATCCCCAATCCCTGAAACCCAACCTTCCGCTCCCAATTTTCCAACCCTACAGCCGCCGCAGCGCCTCCCGTTGCTCGCTCACCGCTCACCCCGCTCGTCTCCTCACTCACCGGCCGCCGCTCTCCGTGCTCACTCACCGGTCGCCACTCGCCTCCTCGCTCACCAACCGCCGCTCTCCTGGCTCGCTCATAGGCCGTCGCACACCGCCTCACTCACCGGCCGCCGCTCACCTCTCTCGCTCACCGGCTGCCACTCGCCTCCCTCGCTCTAGATCTCTGTCGGCCTTCCTGTGTCGATGGTGCGTCGGCGATGAAGGATGGTGGTGACAATGGTCACTCGCCGAGATGTCGCCGCCGCGGTGGCACGGTTCTCTCACGGCCGGCACCTAGTTCTTCCTCACGCGCGGCAGTCGGCATACTCATCGAGGCTGGGCCTAGGCTGGCACGGCCCTTTAATCGTGCCGGCCCAGCACGGTTAGGGATGAGCCGTGCTATGCTCGTGGAGCCACTTGGCACGTCGGGCAGCCTGGCACGGCACGGTTAGCTAATCGTGCCTATCCGTGCCTTGCCCAGTGCCCATGCAGTACAGGCCGTGCCGTTTGTTTGGACATTTATATAGGTTGCACTCGATCTATCAACCTAGCCTATCGATAATTGGACACAGTACAACTTACAAAGCGGCAGGCTAGGTTCCAAAGCCTTAAGCCTCTCGGATTATTCACCATTTCCACCAACCATGGCTGCACGCCGTGGCTTCATTGCCCTCCTCCTCACAGCGATCTTGCTCGCCGGAGCCGTAGTGGTAGTGAATAGCCAGGAGTACACGCCTTACTGGCCCTACTGCTCGACCACCGACAACTACACCACTGCAAGCCCGTACCAGGCGAACCTCTTCCAGCTCATGACGGAACTCAAGGCGGGCGCCATCGCCAATGGCGGCTTCGACGTGAGCACGGAGGGGAACGCTTCCGCAGGCGACGCGGTGTTCGGCCTCGCCATGTGCTTCGCGGACCGCAACTGGCAGCAGTGCCAAGACTGCATCAGCGCGGCCACCTCCCAGTCCCAGCTGACGTGCCCGTTCAGCCGCGAGATGAAGTCCTGCTACGGGTACGGCTGCATGCTCCGCTACTCCAACCAGTCCTTCTTCTCCGTCGCAGACCTCTCCGTGGCATTCTACTCGTGGGTCAACACCTTCGTCGCCGACATGGCCGGCATGAACGCCACGAGGAGGGCGCTCATGAGCCGGCTGTCGACGGACGCGGCGGCGTCGCCGCTGCGGCTGGCCAACAGCAGCGACGTGTTCAGGGACGCCGACGGCAGCTCCCAACCCATGTACGGGCTCGCGCAGTGCACCAGGGACCTCAACGAGAGCGAGTGCACCAGGTGCCTCACGTACATGGTGGCGCAGCTGTCGACCTTGCTGCCCTTGCTCAACACCACCTACGGCAGCGTCAAAGGTTACAGCTGCTACGTGGTGTACCGGATCGGGACAGACCTCGGCGTCGTGTTCCCACCTTCACCGGCACCGTCGGCGCCGGCGCCGGCGCCTCCGGCGGTACCACCACCATCGCCTCTTCCCAGTGGCCGCAACAAGGCAGGGCTCGTGGCCGGTGTTTCTGTGGGATCCCTGCTCCTTGCCGTCGCACTGGGCGTCTTGGCTTGGCGCCTTCGGAAACGCAGCTGGAGAAAGGGCATGGCTCCAGAGCGAGAGCTAGTAGTAGGTGATGTGTTTCACGGCGAGCCGCAAGAAGAGGAGATTCGAGAGAGGTGCGGGGCCCAGACGGTTCCGGCATAGAGACCTGGCCGTCGCCACCGGGTACTTCTCCGACGAGGCGAAGCTGGGACAGGGGGGATTTGGATCAGTGTACCATGGTTACTTGAAGGATATGGGCCTTGACGTCGCGATAAAACGAGTGTCCAAGAACTCCAATCAGGGTAGGAAGGAGTACGAGTCCGAGGTGAAGATCATAAGCCGGCTGAGGCACCGCAACCTCGTGGAGCTCATCGGCTGGTGCCATGCCGGCGACGAGCTCTTGCTCGTGTACGAGCTCATGCCCAAAGGAAGCCTTGATGCTCATATTCACAACGCCCAAAATGTATTGCCATGGCCGATCAGGTATAGCACACAACACTAGCTCTAATTCCAGTGCATGCATACATATTTGACGGTTTATTGTGCGTTGATCATATCTAATTATTACGTGCTATGTTATATCTATTCAGGCATAAGATCGTGCTTGGAATTGGATCGGCTCTACTGTACCTCCATCAGGACTGCCAGAAATGCGTGTTGCACCGCGACATCAAGCCGAGCAACATCATGCTGGACGCATCGTTCAACGCAAAGCTCGGTGACTTCGGGCTCGCGAGGCTGGTGGACCACGGGAGGAGGTCGCACACGACGGTGCTCGCCGGGACCACGGGGTACATGGACTCGGAGTGCATGGCCACCGGCAGCGCCTCCGTCGAGTCGGACGTCTACAGCTTCGGCGTCGTCCTCCTTGAGATCGCCTGCGGACGGCCACCAAGAATAATGATCCAGGAGGACGGTGCCGCCGCCACTGTGCACCTGGTGCAGTGGGTCTGGGACAAGTTCTACGCCCACGGAAGGCTCCTTGACGCGGCAGACGCGCGTCTCGGCGGCGAGCTCGACGCCGGGGAGATGGAGCGCGTGATGGTGACGGCGCTCTGGTGCGCGCACCCTGACCGCACCAGGAGGCCCTCCATCAGGGAGGCGGTGAACGTGCTGCACCGGGAGGCGCAGTTGCCAAGTCTCCCTGCAAAGATGCCAGTCGCGACGTTTGTGGCGCCGCCGTTGGACCACCACTTCTTCCAGTATGATACTGCCACCGCCGGCACTGGTAGTAGTAACACAGGGACGACGACCGGCACTAGCATCGGTAGCACAGGGACGATCGGCGCTACTGCGACTACTGAGACCTCTTCCTTGTTGAGATGAAAAATTAACGCACAAGGTTAAATTGATTGTTGGGTACTAGCTGTGTCACCTGTTTGGTTGTACTAGCAAAATGCCCATATGTTGTAACGAAAGAAAAAAATCAGGCCTCAATAAATTTCATGTCATATTATTTCAAATTTTTCCGTTGTCTGTGAGCGAAATTTAGGGTGATGTCTGTTTGGTTAGAAATAATATTTTTTAGCCTCCTGGCAATATATAAAATGCAGAAACCAGAGTTCGTATGCAACCTAGCGTCTGTTTTCGCGTGGGCTATTCCTACTATCCGAATCGAGTTCGTGAATAAATTCTAGGTCATAATGTTTTGACGATTTCTGTTGACTTTAAGCAAACTTTAGAGTGATATCAATTGGGTTAGAAAGTTTGATATTTTAGCTATGCATCGATATATAAAACGTCAAAAACGGAATCTGTATGCGTCTAGGTGTCTGTTTTTTTCCTGTCCGAATCAGGCTCACGAATAAATTATATGTCATATTATTTTGATGATTCCTGTTGACTGCAAGTGAATTTTAGAGGGTTTCCATTTGGTTGAAAAAGTTATCATTTTAGCTTTCTATCGATACATAGAACGTTGAAAATATAGTACGTATGCAACTTGGGTGTCTGTTTTGGCATGGGCTCTTCTCGCTGTCCGAATCAGACTCGCAAATAACTTTCACGTCATATTGTTTCGACAATTCCTATTGACTAAAAGTGAATTTTAGTGTCATTTCAATTGAGTTGGAAAGTTATCACTTTAGCTTTCTAACGATATACAAAACGTCGAAAACGGAGTACGTATGCAACCTGGGTTCCGTTTTCACGTGGTTTTTTCTGTAGTCTAAATTTGGTTTGTGAATAAATTAAATTTAAGACAAATGGAGCCCACGTGTAAGATATGTGAGGTCAGACCGCAGAATCCTTCCGTATTTTATTATTAGGTAAAGATATATAGTAAGAGGGGTAAGATATGCTCCCTTGGGAATTAATTGGTAGGCTTCTGTAATTAAGTAAAATGATGTGTTTCTTGCAAGCATGCACGTTGATGTTTAATCAAAGGAGACCATGTGTTTGACGAGCATAGCATTGGAGGTTGTTGTGTTGAATTTTTTTCGCTAAAAGGTTGTTGTGTTGAATTTTTTCGCTAAAAAATAATGGATTGAGAAACAATAATAGACTTTGTTTATATTAATTTGTTTGTTAATATATTATCATTTTTATATCATTCTCGTTCAGTTTTTTTATGAAAACTTTGTAAAACCTTGGCTGTGCGCAATTGCTGTTTAAAACATTTCTGTTATGTAAATGGTGGTTCAGTTTTAGGATTGATTGCTATTAACGTGTGTGGTCTCTTTTCGTTATGTCATCTAGATATGCAGTGGTTGGGAGGTTGTTCGGCCGTAGGCCCGGAGCCTCACGCTTTGGACATTTTGTTTGTTGTTGTTAAGTTGCAGGACAAGGAAGATAAGACCGAAGGTTCTAGTGCCAATGTCCGAAGGTGGAGTGATCTGAATGCAGGCGTGGCTTCGAAGTTTGCTGTCCTGGCGAGCAGCGGATCCGAAGACACATTGAGTCCGAAGAAAGGGAGCCCAGACGCAGTTTGAAGTAATATGGATGGGGCGACTAGCCGAAGCTCGAGAAGGTTGCGTGTCCCATTTGACTTCATGTGTGAAAATACTGAATGGGTATATGAGGTGTATGTAAAGGGAGAAGTGAAAGGGTTATGTGTAAGGGCAAATATGTAATCTCGCAATAAAGCAGACTGTGGGTTGATCCCTATAAATACCGGGAAGTCCAACCGACAGAGGGGACAGGCTTTACGACTCTCACACTTGTGCGCACGAGATGAAACGTGACGTATACCCATAAGTTCAAACGGCAAAAGGTATTTTCCGATATCTGTACCCTTGTATTATTTGCCTGGAGGATTCGAATGACATTCATGCTTGAGGTTATGTGTTCTTTCTTCGTGCATTATTGAACCTTCGGTTTCTGGCAAAGAGTTCCCTTGCCGGTCCAATTTCTTTTAGGTTTGAGGTTATTGCATGAGAGGACTCTCTCAGGGGAGATCCTTCGTATTTGATGTTGGCCTGTTATCATTATGTAGTTCGATAACAGCTACCCCAACATTTGGCGCCCACCCGCGATGGACCCTCACCGCAGAATGACTAAGCAACATCATCCGAAGCCCACGAGACTTCCCAGGGGTGATGCTTCGGCCGCAGAACATTCAAATGCCGAAGACCCCCCGCCCCGGGGACGGAGCTACATCTAAGGATAACGAAGCTGGTATAGAAGTACAAACAGAGGGAGATGCATTGAAGCAGCAGTTGGCAGAACAGAAACGGAAAGTAGTTTGAGAGTTAGCAACTTTGCCTGCCATTGATAAAGATGAGCTGGCAGAACTTGAACAAATCAATGAAGAACTGCAGTTTAGAGAGCAAAAAATAGCAAGACTGAACTTGTTGAAGTCTCAGATAGAGGAAGCTTCGGTTTTCATCCAGAGAAATCAAAACAAGGATCAGCGCCAGAGTGGCCAGGAAAAGCAGTACATCAGTCAGGGATCAGAAGCAAGCTATTTCTTCGATGCTACATCACCACTCTCGCAGGAGTTGCAGGTAGTTCCTTGACCAAATGGTTATAGGCCCACCATGTTGCCCTCATATGACGAACAGTCAAGCCTGAAGCAGTTCTTACTAAGCTACGAAGCAACGATGGCTTCCTCCAGGGGAAACACCGCTATACTAGCAAAATCATTGGTGATGGCACTCCAGGGGATTGTTCAGCTGTGGCATTCTTCGCTTAGGCCTGGCTCCATATATTCATGGCAACAGCTAAAAGAAGCACTGTTGGCAAATTTTTAGGGTTTTCAGTCTCAAGCTGTTACTTCTCAAACTCTTTTTGCATGCAAGCAGGAACTAGGAGAAGCTCTGTAGAGCTATTTCCGAAGGTTCCTAAACATCAGAGCTCAGGCACCAGGGATATCAGATGAGGTTGTGATTGATGCTGCAATAAACGGACTCAAAATTGGTCAGTGCACACAGTATTTCGCAAGGAAGTCTCCGAAGACTGTCACTGAGCTTCATAAGAAGATGAACGAGTTTTGCAGGGCAGACAACGACCTTCGGCTCAGGCAGCAAGAACAGCAGAGGTCCAAAGAGATGAATCAGCAGTTTGGCAAGAGAAATCGAGCAAACTCCAGCAGTGATGATCAGGCCAAAACTCAGAATGTGTTCAGTATTGAAGAGGAAAAATCTGAGCTCAGGCAAGAGCCAAAATCTTTCTGAGGAGGTCTTGCCTATAGGGGTGATCGAGGTGGCCGTAACTTCGGAGAAAGGAATAATGGGGGAAGGTTCCAAAAGAAGCTATTTTGTGTATTATGTGGGGAGGATAAATGCCATACTACGAAGTACTGTGAAATCACAATCCAAAAGAAGAAAGAGCTGAGTGAGTATTCGTCGCGGTCTACTTCAAAAGAAGGATGTCAATCCCAGTAATACTGCCCAGTCAATTATGCAATACCAAATATCAATGCGTTAACTTATACTCAGAGGCAAGCCCTTCCAGCGCCGCCCTTGGGCTCGACAGCAACTTCGGCATACAATCACCCGCAGGCCTTAGCGGCGCCACCGTTGAGTCACTTTCCTGCACTGACATATCCTCAGCAGCAAGTCTTGCCTCCTCCACCGCCAGGCCCGCCACCACAGCAGCAATGGCCATCGGGGAGTCGGTATCAGTCACAGGCTTCTCTGCAGAACTACCCAGTGATGCCATTGCAGCAATAGCCATTTTCAGAAAGGGGAAAAGAGGATGACACATTGGAAGTACAAACTGTGAACACAATAGTGCCTGCTTCGAAACACATATTTCCCATAATGGGAGGTTCAAGTTGTGAACCTCAAACAAAGAAACAGAAAAGAGAGTACCAGAGAAGAGTCGATCATATTGGAGTTCAAGGTCCACACATAAGGACGAAGTGGTCGCATGTGTTAATCACCTTTGATCAGAGTGACATTTGGCTTAGGGATTACCCGCATAATGATGCAATGGTTATAAATTGTAACATCGGGGGCTATGTTATACATGATGTCCTAGTGGACAATGGCAGCTCAGGTGATATCTTGATGGCAAAAGCATTTAGACAGATGAACTTAGGCGGTTTGGCACTAGAACCTGCAACAAACCCGTTATGTGGTTTTGGGGGAAAAAGTTGATGCACTGGGAAAAATATTCTTACAAGTATCCTTCGGAGAAATCAGCAATATGAGAACATAGTTCATCACCTTCGATGTTGTTGACGTCAATTATCCATATAATGCAATCCTGGGTAGAGGAACACTCAATGCGTTCGAAGCTGCTGTGCATTCAGCATACTTAGCAATGAAGATACCAGCCTACAAGGGGATAATCACGGTATATGGCAGTCAGGAGGACGCCCGAAGAGCAGAAGGTAATTGGTGCCCAGGCGACAGAAAGGTTCACAATATAGAGGAAGACAGACCCGAAGTTCAGGAAAAGGTGGTGATAAAGGAGAAGGCAGGGGCTGTGGAGCAGCCGAAGCAGATTGTTCTTGATGAACATAGGCCAAACCAGACAGTCCAAGTGGGTTCTCAACTGTCAAAAAGAGAGTAGGCTGAATTGAAGTCGTTTCTCGGATCCAACAAAGACGTGTTTGCTTGGTCAGCCAGGGATTTATGTGGCATTGACCGAAGCATCATCGACCATGCTTTGAATGTCGACTCCTCGGTAAGGCCTAGAAAGCAAAAATTAAGAAAAATGTCAGAAGATAGGGCCAAAGGAGCAAGGTCCAAGGTAAATAGATTGCTTGAAGTTGGCATCATCAGGCCAGTTGAGTACCTAGAATGGTTGGCGAATGTAGTCATGGTGAAAAAGCCAAGTTGCAAGGGGCGTATGTGCATTGATTTCACAGATCTCAACAAGGCATGTCCGAAGGACGAATTTCCATTGCCTCGCATTGACAGCCTGGTCAATGCGGTGGCAAACTCCGAAATGATGAGTCTTCTGGATGGGTATTCAGGCTACCATCAGATTTGGCTCAGAAAGGAGGACGAACCCAAAATATGTTTCGTAATACCGTCTGGAACATATTGTTTTATGCGAATGCCCGAAGGTCTCAATAACGCTGGAGGAAGCTTCAACAGAATGACTGCAAAAGTTGTTGCGGATCAGTTAGGCAGGAATGTGCTAGCATATGTTGATGACATCATTGTTTGAAGCGTCAAAAGAGATGAACATATCGCTGATTTAAAGGAAACATTTGTCAATTTCAGAAGAGTGGGGTTGAAGTTGAACCCAGAAAAAAGTATTTTTGGTATCTCTAAAGGAAAATTTTTGAGCTGTCTGGTATCAGCAAAAGGCATCGAGGCAAACCCAACAAAAATTGAAGCTATACTTCGGATGGAGCCTCCGAAGTCAAGAAAATCGGTCCAAAAGTTGACAGGCAGATTGTCATCTCTAAACAGGTTTATCTCCAGATCGACAGAACGATGCCTACCATTCTTTGAAGTTTTGCGTGCAACCAATCTATTCACATGGGGAGAAAAGCAGTAGAAAATGTTCAAAGAGCTTAAACTGTATCTAGTACATCTTACCACTCTATCTTCGCCCGAACAAGGAACCCCATTGCTGTTATACGTTGCCGCAGCCCCAGGGGTGGTGAGTGCTGCGTTGGTGCAGGAGAGAGAGGTCGATGGGCAGAAGAGGCAATGGCCGGTTTACTACGTATCCGAAGCCTTAACTCTAACCAAGATGAATTATTCTGAGATTGAAAAAGTAATATATGCAGTTTTCATGGCCTCAAGAAAGCTTCCGCATTACTTCCAAGCGCACAACAACGTTGTACCTTCGACCATGCCCCTCAGAGATGTGCTTCGAAACAGGGAGGCCAGTGGCAGAGTTGGAAAGTGGGCAGCGGAGTTGAATGAGTATGTTATAGATTTTGTGCACAGAAATACAATTCAGTCCCAAGCATTGGCTGATTTTGTGGCGGAATGGACTCCGACGGACAAAGAAGTCGAGCTTCCATCTGAAGAGGAGATTTGGCAGATGTACTGTGATGGATCATACACAGCGACAGGAGCTGGTGCAGCAGCCATATTGTGCTCACCTTCGGGAATAAGGTCACCGTTCGCGGTACGACTTGAATTCCCAAGCACAAACAATGTGTCAAAGTACGAAGCAATGATGCTGGGGTTGAGTAAGCTAAAATCTTTGGGTGTACGAAGAGCTGTCTTAATGTCAGGTTCTCAAGTCATTTCAGAGCACATAGAAAAGGCTCCGAAGGCAAAAGAAGAAAGACTACAAAGGTATTTGCAAGCAATCAGAAGAATGGAATCTTATTTCGAAGGGTTCACATTAAAAAAGATAAGTAGAAGAGAAAATAATGAGGCTGATGCCTTGGCCAGAGCAGCCTCGCAAGGGACACCATTGCCACCTGATGTGTTATTCAAAATCCTCAAGGCACCGTCAGTTGACTTGCAAGAGAGAGCAGTACTATCCATATCACCGGTAGCAAGTGAAGATTGGAGATCAGAAATCATATCTTTTTTGAGCAACAAGCACCAAAACGATGACGAAGCTTGGCTCACAAGAATGAGTCAAAGGGCACGACAGTACAGATTGATAAATGGTGAACTATATAAAGAGAGGGTATGTGCACCGCTTCTGAGATGTGTCGCAAGAAAAGAAGGTAAAGAGCTCGCGAGGGAAATACATTCCGGAATACGTGGAGCACATGTTGGCTCAAGAAAGCTCTTGGGAAAGGTCTACAGGATGGGATTTAACTAGCCGAAGGCACCAGCCGACGCCGAAGATTTAGTCCGAACGTGTGACAATTGCCAGAAAATGTCGAAGCATCAGAATCAACCTGCATCATACACCCAGTTGATTGAACCAATATGGCTGCTACAGAGATGGGGTATGGATTTAGTCGGCCCGATGCCAAATGCGCAAGGAAGTTTAAAGTATGTTGTAGTGGCTATGGAATATTTCACCAAGTGGATTGAAGCAAAGGCTCTCACAACCATAACTTCGGCAACGGTCCAAAGGTTCTTCTGGCAAAATATAGTCTATCGCTTCAGAGTACCAAGGGTATTAACAGTAGACAACGGAACTCAGTTCGATGCAGAATATTTCAGAAAGTTTTGTTATCAGATTGGCACTTGCCTCAATTTTGCTTCGGCCAGGCACCCACAGTCCAACGGGTCGTTGAAAGAGCAAATGGCATCATATTGTCTGGCATAGCAAAGAAGCTAGTAGGACTTCCGAAGGGAAAATGGGTTGAAGAGTTGACAAGTGTGGTTTGGAGCCACAACACTATGGTTTCCAGAGCAACAGGATTCACACCATTCAATCTATTGTACGGAGAAGAGACGATGTTGCCTGAAGAAATCAAGCACAGGTCTCTAAGGGTGACAAAACCCGAAAATGTAAAAGAAGAATAGCTTGTTACAAATGACTCATTGGAATCAGTCAGGTTGGAAGCAGTCGACAATATTTGGAGGTATCAAGAAGAAACCAGGAAGTGAAGAGATAGGAAGGTCAAACTTAAGTCCATCGAGCCGGGCAACTTCGTACTTCGAAGGGTGGCAAACGCTGATTCAACAAGCAACTGTACAGCAATTGGGATGGTCCTTTTTTGGTGAAAAAGTCTAATAGGCCAGGCTCTTTTAGGCTCCAAGACATGTTTGGCAACGAAGTTCTAAGGTCATGGAATATAAATGACCTTCGGCGTTGTTACTTGTAGAAGTAGATTTTTCGTTTACCATTTTGTATCCGAAACAGAAAAAGCGATGCACCCTTTTTCCTTACAGGGGAAACCCCACAAGCAAAATGGGGAGTAAAGTTTTTTAACGGGGCAGTCACATGTAACCAAGCTTCGAATCAATGAGAAGCAAAATTCCCCACGATGCGGTGTGCTACCAAGGCGAAACTTCGTATTGAGCATTCAGCTCAACACGAAGGATATCGCTGAATTTGTATGTGACAAAGAAGGTAAATCACACGCGCCAAAGATAGCGCATGTGTGTTCAAAGTCATGCAAAAATGCATGCTCTGATTAAAGTGACTCCCGTCATGCAAAAAAAGCAACGGAGCACAGACCACAGAAGTCGACCAAGGTCGCGGTGGTAACAAAAAGAAAACTAATATAAAAATATGCATTGGATTCCTTGAGCATGGGGTGCTTCTCAGGTTTTCATCGCCTGTGAGAGCTTCGAACTACAGAAGTCGACCAAGGTCGCAGTGGTCACACAAAAAATTTTATATAAATAAGCATTGGATTCCCTGAACATGGGGGGACTTTTCAGAACTTTGTCGCGTGTGAAAGCTTCGAATTGTTTAATATATAGCAGACAACTGTGCAGCATTGGATACCCTAAAGGAACTGTGCATCAGTCAGAAACAACAGTGATGATACTATTCACAATTGGTAATATGCATTGGATTCCATGTTTCTCTCGCCAGGCTGAGGCTATAAATAGCAGGCTAGGCACGCCTTATGAAACTCGCAGCACAAGTTCAAAGCCACATAAGAGATAGCTAAAGAAAGCACATTTCATAGCACACAGAGCCACTCCTCAGGTCAAGAGATAGAAGATGAAGCAATCCGAAGCCAAAGCGTATCTTCGTATTGCTATCTTTGGTTTTTGTCACGAAGAAGCTTAGGCCGTGAGATTCTCCTAAATTTCCCCCTTCGTCAGGATTTTCCTGGTATCGGATCAGGGCATGAGATGCTCCTAACGGGGCATTTCGCGTTCTGAGAAGGTTGCTTCGTCACCCCTCTGAGTGACCGGCTTTGGTAAGTTCCGAAGCACGGTGGCAGAAGTTTTGGCGGCGACCTCGTCTAGACGCGCTGGCAGTGACGTGTCAGTGCGTGACCCTCTAGCTGCTGCACGCGGGCTTTGCAAGCTGTGAATGAGCGCCAAGTAGGTGGCGTTTCGATGTCACAAAACTGGCGGTGCAGCTAGAGTATAGGGTCGTATTATTGTTGTATGGGGTATATGGCTTCGTTTGAGCCGATGTACTCGGATCTTCCTTCAATCCATTAATAAATCTCTGGTGCATGTCTTCGCTGTGTTATGTAAGATAATGTGACAAAAACACTTCGTCTGAAGGAAGGTTTCCATGCAATTGTACGCAACTAAAATTTTTCTAATCCAGAAGCTGAGGATCTTGCAAAAGATTGAAATTAAACATACTTCGTACAAATACACACGAAAAGGAGATTGTTCCCCCTAGTCGCTCGACATCATTACATCAGTTGCAATCTCATCAAAAATATTATCCACAACAGAATCTAAAATGCAGTCGGTATGAAACTGGCTGAGAATGTTCAGAGCACATCTAGAGGGGCTTTGGCATACACAAACTGAAAGAGTTCCGTTGCAGTTGAAGGTAGAATCTGCGGTTAGCACCTGCTGTATATCAAAACAAAAGCAATAAACGCACTTTGTGAGGCAAGCCTACGAAGCTAGTTCGAGTTAGACCTCCAAAGTGTTGGGCTAAGTCTTAAAAGGATCATCCGATGAAGGCCTCAGTGCAGGGGGATGCTCCGCATCGGTAGACTCCGAAGGCCTCAGAGCATCAGAGATAGCTTTAGCTGCGGCACTGATAGGAGCGCCATCACCAGGCCTGGATATGTGCTGAAGCGTCGGAGCAGGGTGTCGCTTCTCGGCACGCCTGGCAGCCGCTTCTTCAGGCTAAGGCGAGAACTCGTCAAATCTATAGACAACGTAAATTCAAGGGAGAATAAATTGGAGGGTGATAAAGCGTGTACCTCTCTTCGGCGATCATGGATCTGTTCTAAGACCCTAGCTTCAAGACCATGTTTCCACGATAGGCTGTATACTCGACGTCCAGTGTTTTCGCATGCTCGGGTGCATTTGAAAACATCGTCCACAGAGCAAAGGCCGAAGCTCGGTGTGGCGGCTCTCTCGATGTGGGTGCAGCCTTTTGATTCAAGAGATGATGAAATGGCTTTAGCACCGGCCATGACGCAATATCCTCTATATGAGGATGTCAGTTCCGGTATCGCGGATATTTCCTTCTCAATCCATCCCAGAGCCACGAGGGAGTCACCTTCTTCGTACCTCTGTGTCCGTGGGCGGGTGCCAGTATGGGAAACGATAGATTTAACAGCGGAGGTGTAGGATGAAATCTTGTCAAAGATGGCCTTTTCCTCTTCTGTCTTCCTCAGGTTAAGGTCATCGAGTTCGGCACGAAGCTGTGCAAGTTCTCTGTCTTTAGTAGAGAGGACGTTTTGAAGTTCTGTCAGCTCTTGTGCATGCAATTCAGCACTCTTCCTCAAAACTTCTACCATGTCTTCGGAGGTCCGCCAAGCTCTTTTTTCTTGCTCCAGAAGATCATTGGCCTTCGAAAGATCCGAAAGTCATTTCTCTAATTCCACTGTCAATTCTAAGTTTTTCTCCTCAAGATTCTTGGCATTTGTTCGCCGAAAAATGACTTCGTCGATGAGCCCTTGAACAATCCTAGCATGGGACTCCTTCTCTGCCTTCGCATTTGCTTCATGTCCAGCGGCAATCTCATCGATGCGAGTTCGAAGGTCATCAATCTGTACAGTCGTTGACATATTCTCTAAGAGTTGCCTCTTTGACAAAGTTTTAGAAAGGAGAAGTCCCTACAAAATATAAGGAAAAGTTCAAAGGCATTGTAGGTAACCTGAGAAGAAGGGTCGTCGAAGAAGTAACATGAAGCGTACCTTTAGACAGAGGGCTTTAAGTTGCCCAGCTAACATTTCAGTGGGCAACGAAATCAGTTCTTTCTCCACATCTGGAAGACAGAATGAGCACCCCAGCCCATCCGCCACAATCATGTCGCCTTCGGATGATAAGCATTGCACAGATTTTGAGTGGTCGCCGCCGAAGATAGTGCTGTCCTTCTCATAAGAAAGTTCTTCGGCAACGTTGCGAAGCCTGAGCACCTCTTCGCCACTGACGTCTTCGGAGCCGTACACGCGGACGAAGCCGATATACATTGCCCCCGAAGCTAGCCCAATCTCGGGACTTTTACCTCTGTCAGAATCGGCGCTGTGTACAGGAGCATTTCAAAGGTCCGATGGGGTTCGAGTAGTCCCGTCAGAAGCAGACGCCTCTGCATCATGAGGTGGTGTGGGAACCTTTGCTTCAGCCTCTAATGCTTGGGTCACCAATTGGGGCTCAGGAGGCGGAGCACCAGCTTCAGCGGGTTGATCCCTATCATATCCGGGTGCTTCATATCTAGGCGATGCACCGGTGGAGTCCTCATCAGCCATAACATCAAATGGGTCCGGTATCCTGGGAATGCCTTCGGATTCAAGAGCAGAAGCCGATGGGGACGAAGCCTTGCGGCAAATCCTCATGACTTGTGAGCCAAGGGGGCTCAGTGCGTTGCAAGGATCAAAACTTCCAATCATTGAAGATAAAATCCTGTTGGCCTCAAAAGTAACCCCTCAGGATGAAGGAGCGGCCTCTGAAGCATTAGGGTCATGGTCTCCCGTTGTCCCAATGCCTTTGGTGTAGGGTGCTTTCGGAGGACTAACCTCCGAATCAAACACAGCCGGTTTCCTGTAAGTCCGGCGATTTGGTTTCTTCATGAAAATTTTCACTCGTTTTCTGGCACCAGTATCTTCGGCGCTAGCTCTATCTGCATTATCTTTGGCCTTCCGCTTCTAGGCGTTGGGCTTCGGAGCAGAAACATCAACTTTGAAATGCTCATAGTCGGGGTAGTTTACCCCGAAGGCGTCGAATACCCGATTCAGGCGAAGCTTCGGCCTATCGCCGAAAGCGCGGTACAAGCGTTTGAAATTCAGCAGAAGTATATTTGCCGAGCATGGCGCATACAGCCTTCTCAACTCCAGCTCTCCATGATTCATCCGGAGTCTTGTATTTTCCGAAGGGTTTGAACTTGTATGGCAGCCGGACAAGCTGGGTCAGATCGATCGGATCGTCGAGGGTTGGCATAGAGAACTTGCTCCAAAGCGGGAACATGCCGTTAGCCGCAAATTCTTGAGTTAGGCATTGCATGTGAATATGCGAACATACGACCCTGTAGGCAATGTTCGCTAACACAGTCTTGTCGGATTGGGCACACTGGGGCCTTTTGAAGCCAAAAGAAACTCTGAAAGGGTTCATCAAGCACGGACCAAATTCGGGTTTCTTCTAGGTGTTGACATTGTAGTAAAATCACTTCTTAGTCCAACCGCTAGACCATTTGCTTCGGTAGGCCAGCACGGGCCCTAGCGAATCAAAGTGGCTTCAAAAGTTGTAGCATCCGAAGTTCGGGTGAAGGCCAGTCACCTTGTCAGCTTTGGTCTGGTAGTGCAGTTTATGAGTACGGCAGAAATGATCGACGTCAGGCTCTAGGCCTTGGCTGGTCAGCATCCATATATAAACACCCAATCGCACGAAGGCATTAGGGGTCAGCTGGTGAAAGTATATCTCGTAGCGCTCAAGAACTTTAGGCACAAATGAGTTCATTGGCAGCCGAAGGCCAGCGATGAAGAAGCTTTCAAATAAAACAATCTCGCCTGGCTCTGGAGTAGGAATTTCTTCGTTCTTTTGGCTTTGGCAGTGACTGGGGTTCTGCACGAAGTCCAGTTTCTGAAATATCTTGAAGTCCTTGTCCGTAATACAGGATGCTCCGATCATAACGTGGCTTGGTTTGTGGGGACGAAGTATCAATTTATCTCCATCCTCCTCAGCCCCTTCGAAATCCCCTTCTTCCTCATCTTTCTCAACCACGTTGAGGTCTTTATCCTCATCATCTTCCTCGTCGGAAGCTCTAGCGACATCTTCAATGTCCTTGTCGCGGCGCGCCGGAGACAGGTTAACAGGAGTCTCCACTCCAACAGCACTATGGGTTTTTCCAGTGGACTCAGCTTTGGAGTCCGTTCCCGCACGGGCCGTAGTGCGAATGCGTGCCATCGAAGATCTGAGCAGGGCATGTTCAAATTAGTACATACAAAAAGATCTATGGTTGAATCAAGCAATAATCCGAAGGCGTCCCAACTTACGAAGTTGGGCAGGTGAATACCAGCAAATAAAACTTCGGGATGACGATGAGGGCAGAAGGTGCACGGCCGAATATTGTAATAGAGCTTCAGAGTAGGCTAAAAAAAGGCAGCAGGACCGCGTCAGCAAGAAAAAGGGGGGTCCGCGGCGGGTCCCCAAGGCTTATATAACCCCCTGGGCGTGAGGATCGAAAAGGCACAAAACGAACAGTTGCAAACCAATACGATGCCGACGCGTGTCTTTTTTTGGGTAAGACCCGTCCGTTCTTCTCTTGCGTGTTTTAATTTCTTCGGATCATTTTCCCAAAATAATCTCAAATCGGGGGGAAGCGGCTTGGACATCCGAAGCGTGAATTCGTGCCTTCGGCATGTTCGTTGTTCGCGGTTTGAGCTCATCTTGGAAAAATGAACTAATCCGCGAGGGGCTACTGTTGGGCCGAAGGCCCGGAGTCTCACGCTTCGGACATACTGTTTGTTGTTGTTAAGTTGCAGGACAAGGAGGATAAGACCGAAGGTTCTAGTGCCAATGTCCGAAGGTGGAGTGATCTGAACGCAGGCGTGGCTTCGAAGTTTGCTGTCCCGGGG
The DNA here is from genome assembly GCA_030272315.1 of Paspalum vaginatum. Taxonomy (NCBI): domain Eukaryota; kingdom Viridiplantae; phylum Streptophyta; class Magnoliopsida; order Poales; family Poaceae; genus Paspalum; species Paspalum vaginatum. The sequence continues at coordinate 34,008,081 of CM059019.1, read as the reverse complement.
AGCAGCAAATCCGAAGACACGTTGAGTCCCAAGAAATGGAGCCCGGATGTAGTTTGAAGTAATATGGATGGGGCGACAAGCCGAAGCTCGAGAAGGTTGCGTGTCCCAATTGACTTCGGGTGTGAAAATATTGAATTGGTATATGAGGTGTATGTAAAGGGAGAAGTGAAAGGGTTATGTGTAAGGGCAAATATGTAATATCGCAATAAAGCAAACTGTCGGTTGACCCCTGTAAATACCGGAAAGTCCATCCGACAGAGGAGACAGGCTTTACGACTCTCACACTTGTGCGCACGAGAAGAAACGTGACGTATACCCATAAGTTCAAACGGCAAAAGGTATTTTCCGATATCTGTACCCTTGTATTATTTGCCTGGAGGATTCGAATGACATTCCTGCTTGAGGTTATGTGTTCTTTCTTCGTGCATTATTGAACCTTCGGTTTCGGGCAAAGAGTTCCCTTGCCGGTCCAATTTCTTTTAGGTTTGAGGTTATTGCATGAGAGGACTCCCTCTGGGGAGATCCTTCGTATTTGATGTTGGCCTGTTGTCATTGCGTAGTTCGATAACAGCTCCCCCAACAGAGGTGTCTTTCGACATATACTCCGTATCACATAGATGTATTGACTTGAAAAAACACTAAAGCTATTATTAAAAAAATATTTGTGTTTTCCCTCAAAAAAATATTTGTTTTTGTTTGATTGAGACTTCGGATATAAGACAAATTTTCCAATTGTGAAATTAAAGTCCACTGACGTTGTTCCTTGTAGCTTATCGTCATACACATGGTAAGAATATCTTTTAATCGTCTGACGTAACATGCATCTTTCTTAGTTTTAATATATCTTAGCCTAACGTTGATGCTTAGCGGTCTCCGTCGTTTAAGCTACGAGATGAATGATCAAGTGGGGCCTGCATAACGTTGCATATGTATGTTTACAAAACACACAGGTCAAAAACTAAACTTTTCAGTAGTTGCTTGTATACAACAATAATACAAGTAGTGGTAAGCAAAGCATCAAACTCCTATTGGGAAGTTCGGGGGTACAGTAGTAGTATAAGCAAACCACCCCAATACTATATAGCAACCCCTACATTTTTTTAAAGTAATAGCAACCTCTACATATATAGTGTGACTTAACGACCGCGCCATGCATCACGTCAGCAACGCACGTATCCCTTGCCTGCTTCCTCTTCATGTTCTCGAGCGAGGATCTCCGCTGGAGCATCTTCAGCCGATCTAGAACAAGCCGGTGGTGGGCCTGGACTGGATGGCACCGTACGTCTTCAGGAATGGTGGCAAAGTTCTTTACTCTTCACAACCCTTGGCTTGAGCCTTCTTCAGCTAAGCTGCTTCATATGATATGACTTGCCTTAGCTTATCATACTTGCTCCTAGGGATGCAAGCGGCAGATTAGAAGGCCTAGAGCGGCAAATCATTTTTTTTCGGATGTCCGCAATGTCCACGAAAAAATAACTAGCCGCTAGGCCTTGTAGCCGGTCCGCTTACATCCCTACTTGCTCGTCTAGTCAGATTGTTCCTCGCGATGGAGGTCATTAATGATACTATATGCTATGGACAAGACTCGTATGATTTCTTCTCCTACATAATGTAAATTTTTACCAAGCCAGATAGCCTCAACTTGAGCTTTCTCACAATCTTGACAAGCCAGTTTATGCAAGTTTCTGGCATCAGGAATGTCAAGCTCAACCTTCTGAATCTGAGGGAGGATTCTGAAAAAGGGCAAAGAAAGAAAATAACAAAGGAAACGGCACAACAAAGTCCAAACACTTTTGAACATAATGGATAAAATAATCCGATTCCAGAACTCTTGGAAAGAAGAGCCTAGCTATCAGACTAAACTTATTACAGAGTCAACTGATATAACAAACATGATTAAAGTCAACTCTGAAAGACAGAAATTAAAGCCATCTGTGAGAGGCAAGAAAACCTCTAAAACATGTAACTCCAACTGCTTGCACACAGTGTGCTGTGATGGAGCCCATGCTGGGAGCTAATGCGTTTCCCTATAAAGAACATGCAAAAAAAATTTGGTTTGTATTTGCTAAATATGATCTCTTTTCTTGTGAGCCATATAGACCAACAGATTGTTGCAGCACCTATTAATAACATAATATATGTTTACTTCTACCACTTTAGACCAAGAACCAACCAAGTTGTCTATATTTTGTGGAGAACGTATGCTGAATATAAAATAAATAGCACGCCAAAGAAATTTAGCATAATGACATTCTAAGAAAAGATGATAGATAGTTTCATTCTTGTTGCAAAAACAACAACACTTACTACCCACCCAATTCCTCCTAGATAAATTATCCTTCGTTAGGATAGCACATATTTTTAAGTAGTACATAGAATTTTTTTATTTTTAGAGGTACCTTCATATGCTAAATTTCTTGTGTAACATTAAATCCATTACTAAAAAGGTGTGCATATAACAATTTAACTAAGAAAATACCATTTTTATGTAGACTCCACAAAAAAAAAGATCTCTGCCCTGAGCCAAATTAACACCGGCTATGCTTGCTACTAGCGTCCGCCATTGATACAATTTGTTTCCCACTAATGCCCTTCTAAAAGGAAACATTTAATGCGGCTGTAAAGACTTCAGCCAATGTTGTATTCTTCCTTCTGACTATCTCAAAAAGATCCAGGAACTGATATCTTGCCTAACACCATTTATCTTAGAGCTTGGTTCTTTAACTATTTCCTGATTTTGGGATCCAAACTTGCCAAGCTAAATTCCTCCATGTAATCCTTGTATTCCTCATCATTTTAAATTTCATGATTGACAGTCTACGTAATCTTTTTGTTTATGGTGTAGCCGGAGGATAAAATCTAGATAGGTGAGGGTGTGGTACTGTTAGTTTCTCAACCTGGCACGGTAGATGAAAGGAAGGGCTGCGGGAGCAGAGTTGCATAGGGAGCTATGTGGTCCAAACTTTCCAAGGCCCCACTTATCGATAAAGTCATGGGAGCGCATAGAGAGCAGGTTGCCACTTGGCCCGTGGGTTGGGCCGCAAGGCAGGCCAACCCAAGTGGGAGAGATTGGAGGGAGAGTCCAAGAATGGCTAGACCGAGTCTAGCTAGTCTTGCCGGTACGGCAAAAAAAGGAGGAAGGGTGGTTTTGTAAACCTTTCCTTTTTAACTTTTGTGGTTTCTCTCATATTTGCATAGTTTAAATACTTAAAAATTCATATAAATTTGAATTAAGATCCTTAGGCACTCAAACAAGGAAGAATGAATCAGCTTATGTGGAACAATTACTAAAGCAATGGCATTTGTGAAGCTAACACCAGGAAGTGCTCCTTTTGGTGGAGAGATATCATGAAACTATTGACTTCTTACAAAGGAATTGCTAAACCAATTCCAATTAAAGGGGACACTATCTACTTTTGGGAAGATTTATGGTGTAAGTCCTGAGAATTGAATGACTGGAACTATTTTCATTTGCTAAGCATAAGAAAATCACTCTTGCAAAGGCAACGGTTACTGATCTCCTCTCTGAATTCCATTTACCTCTCTCAATACAAGCTTTTGACCAATTTTAGACTCTACTCGACATGCTAGATAACTTTCATGCCATCGGGCGGTGATGATAAATGGACTTCCATATGGGGTTCAACTGTGTTTATTCCTAACAGGGCATATAAGCACTCAAAAGGGCATAGATTTGTACAGAGTCCTTACAAATGGTTGTGGAACAGCTGCTGTCAGACTAAGCATAAAGTATTTTTTTTGGCTGCATATGAAAGACAGATTAAAGACAATAAACATCTTAACGCGGAGGAATACGACCCTACCGACTTATTCTTGTGTACTATGCACTTGAACAAGTTGAGGAAACATCTCTTCACCTTTTGTTTACATGTCCGTTTGCTAAAGCACGCTGGTCCAAGATACAAGTGAATTTCAGGAACAACAGAGATTTTTTTCAGCATCATGAATGTTATTAAAAGACAATTATAGGTCCCATTCTTTATGGAGATTTCCACTATCACCTGCTAGAGTATTTGGAAAATCAGGAAGGGTGCCATCTTTAGAGGAGAATTTGCTAATATAGACTCATGTTTTAGGATGATTAAGGATGAGCTCACTATGGTTGTCCATAGAGCCAAGATTTCAATCACTCCCCTTATTGTAATATGGATTAGCAACATGTTTTAACTTTATTTCCTTTTAATATATTTAACAAGTAGGGGCCCTGCCCCTCCTGTTATCTAAAAAAACAAGTTGGCCTATGATTCATGCCTAAGTCGTCCGTCATAATTTGCTATGCAATGGTGCTTCTCCGGCCGCCTGCCCTGCAACTTCTGTGCTGCGTCATGCGGCGCAGTAGCTCCCGCGCCCTCTGCACATGCATCACCATCGTCATCTGTAGCGGCATCATGGCTCCAGCTGCTGCCCCCGCGGTCTCTCCCTTCTCGCAGGTGCCTCTGCATGTCGACCCACCCAGTCGCGCGACTCGCGGTAGTTCTCCGGTTGGCGTCGCCCAGGCGTGTGGTCGTCAGGCCGCGTGATGCCGCCGCACCGCTCGACGTCTTACATCGTGCGTAGCACCTGCACCATCCACCCTGCACATGCATAGCTTTGATAGCATGAGAATGATAGCAATAGCATAAGAACGAATTGAGTCAAGAGGGCACATAAAAATAATATATGTTATGGAGTAGCAAACGCGTGGAAGGGTGAAAGACCGAGGGAGACAATGGGACGCGTGCAGTGCTATAACCGTAGCCATTGAAACCTCGACTATTCAGCTTTAGAAGCCGAAAGATTCAGTGCCGCATTAGTTTTTTTATTAGATACTTCAGTGCCACATTAGTGGGACCACAGATAATTGTTGGCCTTCTGTGCATAGCCCAGCATGTGAATGGATGGGCATGGGCCGTGTTTGCATGCACATGCATAATTATTGTTTCAGTTTAAAATTTAATTGATCAACTAATGGTGATGACGTGGCACGCTGTGAGAGCTGCTTTACAGGAGGAATGATTTTAGTGGCCCCTATCTATATAGATATATAGGATATCGTAGTGTTGTAACGGGCTATTTAAAACTATGGTACACGGTGCTGTGGATCAACATCAAGAGGTTTGTAAGGCCGTCAACTTTCATTACAAAGGCATCTGTATGTGCATGATTAAGGTCAATGCTTAATTCGTATATAGAGAATAGTGTGTTCTTTTCTTTAGTCTTGTGAATTACTAGTGTTAAAGATCTAATATATTAATATGCTAAACCATAGCATGTGCATACATACCATTCATTTCTGAAACCTTTCAAATACTGTACGTTTTTTTTAACTTGAAATGGCGGGTGCTCTGCCTTTGGATTAAGTAGGAAAGAAGAAAGTGTACATATTACATATTACAGAGGAAAAAAGAAAAACCTATGCCCATGAGACCAACAAACACTGTTCGTACAAGATACAAGAGCATACTGGTGGAACATAAAAATGGAATCCTCACCAAACACAAACATTAATTCCCCTCACAAAACCACACTTATAACCAACCAAACAGAGGATCATTTCACATCCTCCCATTATTCGAAACCAAAAACACACTCGTGGCCTGACCGCCTGACCAGTATATGTAGTATTAGCCAGGGTTTCTTGTCTTCCCACCACGGCGGCGATTTCTCTCACGCAGCTCAGGCAAGCTCGTCGGGGTGTGTGACGAGGTACGCCTCGACCTTCTTGACGAGGCCGAGCAAGGCCTGCGCGATCTTGGCCTGGTGCTCCGGCGCCATCGTCGCGCCGTCCAGCCGCTCGTACTCCACCTTGAGCTTGACCACGCTGGCGCCCTCGCCGGCGGCCTCCACCTTCACCTCGTTCACCTGCGACTTGAGCTCCGCGCTCAGCTTGCCGCCCTGCAGCACCTCCGTCCTCATCACGCGTTCCGCGTCGTCCAGCGCCACGATCCGGGTCTTCACCACCATCACCTCGCCAGCCACCGCTGAACATATATCATATATACGAAGACGGAACAAGATTGTGTGTGTGTGTGTGTGTGTGTGTGTGTGTGTGGTGCTCCAAATCATATATCGGAGTACGTATAAAACCAAACATTAATTTAGTTTTATTAGCCTACCAGGGTTGAACTTCATGGTGGTGACGCTGTCGACCCCGCCGGCACCCTCGACCTCCACGGCGTCGATGTAGCCGGCGCAGGCCTTGGGCAGGAGGGTGGACTTGACGCTGGAGACCACCTTCCACAGCCGCTCCGCCGATACCGCCACCACGCACTCATCGGTGAAGCTGCCGGCCACCATCGTGTCCAGTCACTCGGTCACAGCACAGGTTCTCACTAACTGAACAAGACTGGTCACTGATGAGAGGATTTGTGTCTGCGTGTGTTTGCTGAAGAGCGAGCGATCAAGGCTTACTTATAGATGTGGCGCGAAGGGTAGCAGGGAGCTTGGCCTGGCAGCTCGATTGGATTGGACCGGGTGTTGGTAGGCCTGGAATTCATGGACTGCCAATATCACATGGTTTGGACCTGGAAGATTCAGCTGGATATGATCTAGAAGGGTTGAAGAATAAACGCCAGGAGTTTTATTTGTGTGATTTTTTTTTCATTGGCCGGCCATTAGGAACAAGGATGTCAAGCCAATCAATCCTGTTTCTACTGTGATTATGTTTCTACTGTGATTGTACTGCCTTCATTTTTGGATTGAATTGCTCATCCACTACCTCAGGTTCCTGGGTGGTAGAAAGATGGAAAAAACAAAACTCCCATGTGCGGTGGGCACATCAGTACCAATGAATCTCTACATAATAATAAACTAATATAATAATAATAAATGGAGTGATTCTATGGTTCAACCTCACATATCTTGTATGTGGATTTGTTCATCTGAAATTTAATTTATTTCCGAACCAAATTCAGACTGCAAAATGATACTACACAAAAACGGCGCTATGTTTGGCAGCTGCGCCAGGCCTGTAGCCCGGCCACGGTAGGCCGAGGCCCATGTTTGGGCGCGCTGGCCATTCGCGCAGCCCGTCCCTGCGAAGCTATCGGGAGCTCCGGAGGCCGGCTCCGCTGGGATCACCGATTCGGTGATCCCTGCGTGGCCACCCTGCTCGCACCTAGGTGAGGCCACCCCTGCGCCAATCTAGGCCACCCTCCCCAATGCGCCTCCTGCCATACGCGAGCCTCAGAGGAGCGGTGGCGAGGTTGGCGGCGCGAGCGCGGAGGAGTGGCAGCGCGGGCGCGGAGGACTGTCGAAGGAAGAGGCCGACCGCTGGGAGGTGCTCGCTCGCCGTTGGAGGAAGAGCTCGCCCGCCGCCAGAGGATGCGCGGGGACGGTGGCCACGAGGAGGAGGAGGAGCGGGGATGGCAGCCGGAGGTGGAGGACGCGCGGGGACGGTGGATCCTGCTGCCGCCGCTGCTCCGCAACGATGGGGAGCGGCCGCGGCGATGGGGCCCTGCCACCATGGATCTACTCGTGTGAGGGGGTCGAGGAGGCCGGCGAAGGGAGGTGGATGAGGCCGGCGGATCTGGAGGAGGAGGACGGCGTCTCGGGTGAAGGAGGTGGCCGGAGGTAGAGGAGGCGGTGGACGACGGAGGAGGAGGAGGCCGACGGCTCAGGTGAAGGAGGAAGCCAGAGGTGGAGGAGGCAATGGTCGGGGAGGGGGGCGGCGGCGGACGACGGAGGTGGAGGAGCCGGTGGCCTTGGTGTTGGCTACCCTAACTAAATATGAGCTAAGTCTAGACGGGCTACACAGGGAATACAACCAAACATAAGCTGTTGGAGTACAATAATAGCCTTAGGTGGCCTGGTTATAGCTAGCTTGGCTAGGGGAGGAAGGCGGGCTACGGCTGAACAAGCAACCAAATAGACCCATATGGACTCCGTTTCGACGATCTGTATATCGATGGAAAGACAAAATGATAAACTTTCCAAATCAATTGATACCACTCTAAAATTCGCTCGCAGTCAACGGGAATTCTCGAAACAATTACACGTGGAATTTATTCATGAGCTTGATTTGGACGGCAGGAGTACCCCACCCGAAAATGGACGCCCAGGTTGCATACGGACTCTGCTTTCGACGTTCTATATATTGATATCGATAGAAAGCTAAACCTTTCTAACTTTGCAATTGACACCATTATAAAATTCACTCGCAGTCAACGAGAATCATTAAAACAATATGATATAGGAATTTATCCACTAAGCCTGGACAACAAGAGCAGCCCACTGCGAAAACGGATCCTCAAGTCGCATAAAGACTCCATTTTTCATGTTTTATACATTGATGGAAAGATAAAACTAATAACATTTCCAATCCAATTGACACCACTCTACAATTCGCTCGCAATCGGGAATCGTCGAAATAATATGACTGTGAAATTTATTCGCGAGGTATATTCTTATATACATTGATCTAAAGGTGCTTAAGGATTTTTTTTCCCGTCGCAACGCACGGCCTTTGCTAGTATACTTACAGAACTGGAAAAACATTAATATTTATGTGTTTAATTGTGTGGCGACTTATAGTCGCTATAGCCATGTTTCTTTTGGTGGCATTAGTTCGAAATAATAGAAAATACAAAAAGCTAGTAATGTTGTTGTTGATTACAAGTATCAAACTCTTGGCCTCCATATTCTGTGGCTGACCTCCATCCAAGCACTCCCCCGCCTCCGCCTCCTCGCCCAGCTACTACGGCGGCCCATCTGCCTCCACTGCCGCCGACCTCCGTCGCCACTGCTAACGAGGTGGAAGTGACACCCCCGCCATGGCACCGTCCAACCGCCCTCCTCCACCATCGCAGCGGGTGGCCCCCCCGCCGCCTCGCCATCCCGCCCACCGCCCGCCACCTACCACCATGGGGCCGCCAGCCTCCCCTGGCACCCACCTCTAAGGCCGTAGATGACATGCCTGAAAACCCTCACCCCAGAAACCCACCCCTTAACCTCACCGGAGTTCTTCCATCTCGCCAGTGTTCTTGAAGGTGGTCACGTGGCAGTCAGTGGATTGGTTGAAAATTCGGGTGTTGGAGGTGGCTAAAACAACCGAGTGTTGTATAGTTTTCCTCAGAAAAAAAGTCGCATGCGGTTTTGCCACGCCCCTGTGGGACTAAACCAGTCCATGGAGAGATCTTTCACTTTATAAATGGGCTGCTAGCATTTTTGTTTGTTTGGCCTCTATCAGTGGCACAGAGAAGACTCATTAACTTCTTGGGTTGTGTCATGACAAAATTTTGGTGGACGGCAAAATGTTGTAAAAATGCTCAAGCCCATTTGAATACTAAGTCAAAATGTCATAGAAAATATTAGGCTCCAAATATTTCCACTTGTTCACAGAGTAACTCGTATATAGAAGTACAATTGGATGGCCCAGGCACAGCCCATTAGTGTATTATTTTTCATGCATGGAGCTAACAATCATACTGGGATGATCATATTATTGGAGCGAGGCTTCAAGCATGAGATACACACAGGATAGCGTCGATGATGATATATCAATAAAAAATTACACTTTTTTTAGGTTATAAACTTTGTAACGTGTGTCATGTAGGTACAGTGGTACACACATGATAACGTCGATGATGACACACAAGATCGCTTTGAAGACAAAGCAAACAAAGTTTATTTTATAATTTTTTGATATATATAGTTTGATATGTAATTTTTGGTGCACACATGCATGGAGGGGATGGAGCTATATGATACACTTTACAAAATTTATGGACCCGAAAAGTCACTATCTAAGTTCATAGATCTAAGTGAAACAACATGGACTGCCAGGGCATTTAAACCGTAAAAAACAATTTGATAGAATATTAAAGGACTCCCAGCAGAAACATGTGGAAATGGCATTTAAAATACAAGCGCTTTTAATCGTATTCCATTTCTGTTAATATATAGTCATCTTCAAACATCATCAGATGGCTAGCAATTGCGTGTCCTGACCAACACAGGATAACGGGCAACCATCACTCGACTGCTGATCAGATGAAGTAAATAACGACAACCGTTGGGAGAACAATGAGTTTTTTTTTTCTCTTTTCACTATTATTGTACCTGTCGCAGTCGAGACGCCCATGTGATAGAGTCCAGAGTTGTTTTCAGGTTGGAGTGGTCGCCGCCTCGCCGGCACCGGCCATGCTTGTCATGGTAACGATACAATGATACCAACTACCAAGCTGTTACGGCTTGGGCTCCGCCGGGGAGGCCGTCGACCTGGTAACGATAGCGGCGGGGGTAGATGTGGCGAGCAGGGCAGCAGGGAGATTGGCATGGCAGCTTGATTGGACAGGGTGTTGGTAGCCCTGGAATGCAGAGACTGCCAAGATCACATGGTTTGGACCTGGAAAATTCAGCTGGATAAGATCTAGAAGGGATTTTTTTCAGAGACTGGCCAGTAGGAACTAGGATGTCAAGTCACCGACCCTGTGTATAACGGGATTGTACTGCCTTGATTTTTGGATTGAATTGCTCACCCACTTTTTTTTTAGAAAGGGAAACTATAGTCCGGTCTCTCTGCGAGAGGTTTGCACACAACCAATCTGAAAAATGGTTTGATAAAAAGTCTCTCAAAGAGCTGACAAGAAGAAACTAAATCAAAGCTAGTCCTTCTTAGAAGATGGTCATCCATAACTGGCAAAGATTTCCATCGCTAGAGACTCCAGCGCATGATAGGCCCACTTGATAGGCGGTCTTTTGCCATGCTTTGTGGGATGCTCCACCCCCTTGCCTAAAAGGTGGCCCTAAAAATGACCTCCAAATAAGAATATAATTTTTAACAAATTATCCTTTGTTAAAATTACATCTTTAAACAAGAACCAAAGAAAGATCGTAATTTTAAGGATAATTTCAATTTCCATAAGCATTTGTTCAAAGACAAGGCAATTTGGTTCACCAATAGGATTTACTGTGAAAGACCATGTTTGGATACGTTCCTCTTCAAAAAATCAGGCCAATCATCTAAATGCACCAATGCAATTTTGTGACCAATTCTTCTCACTTTTGAAGTTTGTCCCCAACTAGCGCTCTCCTAAAAGAAGTGTTAAGATGTGTAGAGTTGAAAACAGTTGAAACCGTGGTATTTTTCTTTCTAGCAATGTTATATAGCAACGGATATTGAATTTTAAGAGGACACAATCATATGATGCGAGGTGCATGGATTTGCGTCTAATAATTTCCCTTGTACTCAGTCTATCAACAAGTAGAAGCCAAAAGAAGACCTTATGCTTATTTTGACATGAAGAATTCCACAACCACTTGAAGTTAGGATGCACCATCTGACTACCAGAAAGTTGAACATATGCGTTCTTGGTGGAGAACCGTGAAGATCCCCATATATACAACCAAGTATCATTATTATTCTGAAGATCTAACTGACGTATCATGTCACACATGCTCAAAAATTGTTGGTAAGCTTGAGTTGAGAGTGGCAGATGGAAGAGGTCCGAGAGATTGTCCGTTGCTACAACACATTTTAACGAGATCTTCTTGTTTTTAGCAAAGGAATGAAGTTCTGCAAAAGTAGTTGACAAGATGTGATCTCCCCACAAATCTGTCCAGAAGGAGCATGTGTCCCCATTGCCCACCAATGGCTTGGAGAGGCCTTTAAACTTATCAAGAAGTTTGACCACATCCCTCCACCAAAAAGAGCCTTTGGATTTCAGTTCTGGAAGAGTACCATAATTATAATGTTTTTCCCAGACTAAATGAACCCAAGGAATATCCATCTTATTGAAGAACTTGTGAAGGAACTTCAGCTGTAAAGCCTTATTTTGTGTCTTGAGCTTAATGACTCCAAGACCTCCTGATCATTCACTTGTGCAGACTAGAGGCATGCCACTTTAGGTGGTTTCTTATCATTCATGTCCGCTCCACGCCACAAACAACTGTTTTCTGTACTTATCTATTTGCTTAAGAACTGTGTCCGGGAGGGTAAAAGTTGCAATTGCAAATGAAGCTTGAGCGGTGAGAACAGAATTAACAACCTCTAGTCTTCCAGCTTGAGAAAGAAAGAGTTGAGCAGATAGCTCAAGAGCTGTTGATCCTTGTGATGTACTCCGTAGTATTATGGGTTTGCGACGTACACTTCTTCATGTATGTTGTTTCTTCTTGGACAGTCTTGAATTGAAGAAAACTGACGAGTTATGCACCAGGTATCGATGGGAGGAGTTGTGCATTCCACAACAAGCAGTGGTCCCGGGTAAACTTCTCTGAGACTGATGGTGATGGACCAAGTGTCGCCAGCGCCATGGATGAAGATGATGACGCCATGGGTTATGTCGGATATTAATACATGTATTTGGAGGAATATAGTCTGATTACCAAGAAAGTTTTTTGTTAAATGTGGCTGCCTAACCACAGGTACGTGTGTCGCTATATATATGTGGTCAAGAGACTGAATATATTACAAGCAATACAAGGTAGACAACTAGACATTATGTTTGAGTTCGATTAGATTACAACAAAGATTCTATCTCCATCATAACCAAACTCATATATATATTCGTTGACAATTACAACTCATGAATTAATGTACTGTGTCTTTTAGCATCTATGACTTGGGCAGAGGAGACTAGAGCGAGAGAAAGCAAGAGAGCGCCGTGTTGGCCGAATGCCCAGATTCTTTGGGTTTTTTTTTCTTTTTGAAAATATCAATGGAAATTCTGAAACCCTACTACGTGGCATTCTCTAGGAGCAATAGGTTGGGCATGCAAAATGAAGGACCCGAAACTTGCCCATTCCATTGCAGTGATGCATCACCATCAACGACCTAGTCGGCCCTAGTTTGAATCCAAGGGACTAAAGCTAAAATGACTAAAACCAATGACTAAAATTTTAGCCACCCCTATTTGGATCCAGCAACTAAACTAGAGGCTCAAGACTTTATTGCTGTAGAGAAAGACTAAAATGCCCCTTGGCTGGTGCCCCTTGTCTCCCCCGCGTCCCCATCCCCTTCTCCATCTCTCCCCGCGCTGCCCCCTGGTTGGTGCCCCTCGCACGCGCCAGTCCTCTCCCCCACCCCGCGCAGGCAACGACGGAAGTAGGCTCCGCTCTCGCCACGGCGGCCGCTGGCTCCGGCGGGGCGCGTGGTGAGGCACCGCGGGGCCACACCGGGAGGAGCCGCGCACCGCGAGGGAGCTCCGCTTCGGCAGCGGCGTGGCGCCCGATGGGAGGGCAGCTGCCTCGCCCGCAGGCGGCGAGCAACGGCGTCCGCCCCACCCGCTCCTCGCCACAGTGGCCGCGGTGTCCCTCCTCGCCGTGCTCCGTGGCGCAGCCGCCCGCTCTCCCCGCGCTTCTCGCCGGCGGACGAGAACCGCCCTCTCCTACCCCAAGATCTGGCCGGCGCGCGGAGAGAGGGGTGGAGGCAGTGGGTGCAGCGGCTAGCTCCAGCTCTCGCGCGCGCCAGCGGTTGAGGGCGGTGGATGGCGGCGCGAGGCGGACAGGGGCGGCGGCGGACGGCGGCGTGAGGCGGACGGGGGCGGTGCAAGGCGAACGGGGGCGGCGGCGCGAGGCGGACGAGGTGGGAGGCGGACGGGGGCACCAAGAGAGAGAAAGCGCAGAGAGAGAATAGGGGAGACAGAGGCGACCGGGGGCAGGGGTGAGAAAAGGGGGTTAGCTCCTCCTTGGGAGCTACGGGAACTAAAACATTTTAGTCAGTTTTAGTCCATGGTGTTTGGTTCTCTAGTCTCTAAACTGACTAAACTTTAGTTCTTTTTGCTTTAGTCAGTTGATCCAAACAGGACCCCTAGTCTTTGGTTCTCATACAGGTGCTTGAAGCTTTGGCCTCCCACAATGCAGTGCTGACCTAATAGAGGCACACACACCACATGCATGGCTGGGGCTGGCTGCAGACTTTATATCATGATGAAGCATGGCTGCACTGAACATACACGTACGGCCTCTCAGAACAGTAACACTTGTCACAAACTCACAAGACACAACTTACATGACTCTCCCCCCACAAACACACATGCACAGTCGACGTACGAAACCAAACCAAGCATTCCGATGATTATCGCACATTACATGGTGTATATACCACGCACCGATGACCTCATCATCAGCTCAGCTCAGCTCAGGTGAACTCGTCCGGGTTGGCGACGAGGTAGGCCTCGACCCTCTTGATGAGGCCGAGGTACCCCTGCGCGAGCTTGGCCTGGTCCTCGGGCGGCAGCGGCGCGCCGTCCAGCGGCTCGTACTCCACCGTGACCCTGGCCACGCAGGCGCCCTCGCCGGCGGGCTCCAGCTTCACCTCCGTCACCTGCGACTTGAGCTGCGCGCTCACCTTGCCGCCCTCCAGCACCCCCGACCTCACCATGCGCGCCGCCGCGTCGCGCACCAGCAGCCGGGTCTTGAACCTTGTCGCCACGCCCACGGCTACACATATATGTGCATGAGCACGATATTTGGATACATGTTAGCTTTGCATATATGGTCTGTTAATAGCATTGCATATATATGGTCTGCATGCATGCACGTCGTCTATACCTTAGTAAGGCTGTCGTTGCCGTAAACTAGACACTGTAGTGATTGGAACAATGGATAAGCAATGTATTTGGGTAACCGGTCAGAGATGGTCTAAGCACCGATAAGTAGTAACCTTACCCGGGTTCAGCTTCAGGGTGGAGACGCTGCCGGGCCCGCCGTCGCCCTCCACCTCCACGGCGTCGATGAAGCCCGCGCAGGCCTTGGGCAGCGCGGAAGAGTCGCCGGCCAAGGACGCCTTCCACAGCCGGTCTGCGGACACGGCCACGGCGTACTCCTCGGTGATGCTGTTGGCCACCATCTTGGCAGTGTGGTCTCGGTGATGAGTGTCTGCTGTGCCACAATTGTGACTGTGTGTGAGCGTGCAGCTGCCCTGCTAGGGCCTGGGTCGTACTTATTTATAAATGACTTGGTCTCTACCCAGTCCAGGGCATCTGAGACTGCTGGTAGATCAGGTGTTCAAGAGCGGTCATCGCCTGATTTTTCTACTGTGTTTGCCCTAGGAATTATATATACCCGGCCGGCACGAGGATGGACTTGGGAGATCACATGGCCCGGACGGCAGGACCTCGAGAATTTTTGTTTTCTCTTCGTCAGAGACTTTCGGGACGGAGCTTGTCGATTCCGACGAGGATGGATAATTCATTGAGAGTTGGATATATGCATGATCATCTAGAAGGCCTGACATTGGACTAGGAACAGTGCTTTACTCTCAATTTAATTTGAAGAGTACGTGGTAGGGTCGACGACTAGTCGTGCATGCCTACAAGTGTGGTGTGAGTGTGACCCGCTGTTTATCAAGTGTGCAGGCCTGCAGGGTAATGTTGCTCTAGTGCAGCCGATTGTTAAAATATTTGGCCATAGGGCCCTTTTATTTTATTTTCATTGTAATTCATGGAAATTCCAAGTTTATGTTACACGCTAGGATTTATTGAGAGTTAGTTTCTGGAGGCTATTAAGTCATATTAGTACAAGAGTAATTGTCAACTTATAGCGGATGAACTGGGGTTTTATTAGAGTTTCATTCTTATTTAATGCTATGACACATCAGCGTGTTTGGTTAGAGTTCCTTTCTTAGCGTGTTTGGTGACGTAGCAAAGTAATTTGAATAGAGTGATAGATAGAGTTCTTATGGGATGTAAGAGAGTTTCATTTAGATGATTGGAATACGCAATTATCTAAGCAAAATCTTACTGTAGCACTCTTAGTAATTGTGAAATAAAACTCACCGTTGGAAATGGCCTTACTAGTAGTAACAGTCATTTGATGGCCGGTAGGTTACTATCAACGCCCTGATGATTGGTTTATGGCTGTCGTTACTAGTAACAATAGACTTGACTACGACTTGACGGTGCCTCCTGTGTCAAGGGTCTACGTGTTTTTTTTTATTCTAGTCTCCATGCTTCTTGCACGCATAAGACGCATAGCAAGAGAGCCTCCGGAACCAACGTAGTTGAAGAGATACAACTCAGGATAGGGTGATCAATCAAGTCGTTGCAGGGGCGGAGCCAAATTTGACTTCGGGGAAACCAATGTCTACAAGCAACAAAATCTAGAAAGAAAGCCTCTATTTTCACAAAACTAGTGAACATTATATTATTCAATTATATAAATATAGATAAATAACTACTAATTGCTATAACATATTAGTAGAAAATAAATCTAAAAACATGATTAGGAGAAAAAACAGAGTTAAAATTCACCATTTGTAGAAGAGGCTTGTTAGGATGATTGGAAAGTACCATCAGTACTTTCCATAAAATAAAAAAGTACTGTGAGTATTTTTAGATTATTATGATCTGAAATTTATATTATTAAATAAAAAACATCAAGGATAATATCTTTTGGTACTGATCCCACCTCCACTTGGTACTGGTTCCACCTTCTTTTAGTACTAGTCCCACCTCTTTTTAGTACTTTCTCACTGATTAATATTTTTTGATTAGTACTTCCTATTTTTAAAACCATCAGATCTTAATGAATGGAATATCAATCATTGTAAAACTTGTATTTGTAGAAAAAATAATGTACATGCTCTTTATGTGCATTCACTACCTTCACTTTATGTGTCATTATTGTGAACATTTTCTAGTATTGACGAAGATCGACTACATCAAATAGGTTATCACAACACTCAGTGTCACTGATCCCGCTTCTCTGAGTACACTCTATTCTTGTTTTTGTTCTTTGATCTTTTTCTTTGAGATTGAACTACGAACCATCTAGCAAAACTGCTAACCTTGCAATCACGTCTATTTGGATCACACACGTCATGTTGTTATATGCAATTTTGTAGATTAAAGTATGCATAACGTTTATTTCCAACAATCCAAAAACCTGAATCATATATGAATTTTCCGGTTACTAGTTTTACGGCTGCATTTAAAGCTACAAAATTGAAAATCCTTTTGGGGACTCGAACTACAAGAGATAGTGTGCAAAGATGGCTCTATAGTTGACAACCATAAATGATTAGCATGTGACACAAGATAAACTAAAGAAATGATTTCTGATTTTCCGGAGGGCAAAGCATTCAGGATTGTTGATAACCCATTTCGGGATGCCTGCAGCCGTAGTACGTCTTTGCCCGCACACAATTCAACGAAAGATTTCAGAATTTGGGTCTAAATTCGTAAGCCTTTCAGAATTTGACATCCTGGCTCACATGTCATTGTTACTGATTTGTGAGCCAGAGTGTCATGTTCTGAAAGGCTTGCGAACTTAGACCCAAATTCTAAAATTCCACCCATTCAGCTACACACTACGTACAGCCCATCCACTGAGGATGCAGCAAGGTGAGCACGCGGGGCCCAAAAAAACCCTAAATTCTAGTTTGCTTCTTAAGTATGCGCTTAATCATTAAATACCAAATAAAATAACAAATACGTATTGATATTTAATACTACATCCATTCCAAAACAAAGACTTCTAGAATGTTTTAGACTTGCTAACATAGTAGAGAAAAGAAACAATTGCTCACCATTAGTTCTATTTTTCCTCTTTTTATTGGCATATTGATTCGTGATGCATATTGGCTTGCTAAATTCATAAACGGTGTTGACCATTGGTCATCTTCTATACCTAAATAGGTACATCCACTATAGTATTTTTTTTTCTATACATATATGAAGTCATGTCATCTCAAGACACCGCTAGGTTGGATGCCGCATCACCATTCACTCATCATTCAATGAGCCATCTATTTATATTTCTATAGATTTTCTATGGATTCATGCATGCCATGTTTTCCTATGCCGTATGCACATATATAGGGTATTGCTTAAATTCCCTTAGCAACGTGTGGGGAATTCGTCATATAGATTTTGGCCATTCAAACAAAACTTTCGTCATATATATTTTGTAGGTCTATTTTTATTTTGCATCAGGCCATGGGCCTCAAATTCCTAGAGACTGATGGTGGTAGAGGGTTCGCAAATTACACAGCCAAAAACAAATCCACTGTTTTTGTATTTGTATTTACGTTTACACGATTTCTTCTTCCGTTTGTTCTCTCGAAGGCTAAGGCATTTTATTTATTTTTCCCACTTTATTTGTGCAAATTGGTGCAAGAATTATCCCATGCAAAGAAAATCACTCGTGTCATTGGGCATTGGCACGTGCAATGCTCGACACGAATTCTACACTATCATGGAAGGACTTTTATATCGGGTATAGGAGTAACTTGGTTAGTCTAATCGCATATTTGCTCATTTTATGGGTACTCTCTGCGTCCAAAATATATACAGTAGGTAGTACTAACGTTTAGATTTTGTCTGCTATATCCGAGTTTGGCAGATGGAGGGCTCCACTAAAAAATCTGGTTTCCTTATTCAATTAGATGAATTGGAAGTTTCCTTTCTAATTAAAAGTGGCATGCAACTAATTTAGTAGCCGCATAAATTAGGGGCGCAAAGCATGTAGCGATGCATGGTAAATGAAAGATTATTTGGACCTTTAATAGCTTTCTTTGATTGAAAAAAGTTCTAAAACTGGTTCAATTTTTTTATGGAGGGCGTTTCGGTCCAAAACCGGCGCTGCGTTCTGCTGCTGTACCTGTACACGCCCCCTGTAAACGTAGCACCAGTGGAATATCTCGCCAGAGCATTTATGCAGCACCAATACTCTGGAACTCTTTATTTCGAGCTCGAGAAATTCTTGGATGCCTGCCGGCCGTCCTGTACTGCTCCTTCTTGGTCCCATATTTGTCTGTCATCGAGTTGGTTGGATGCATCATTGCAAAGATCACTTCAAACACGGACCAGTTACCACTCCAGTGCTTTAAAAAATCATTTTTTGGCGGAAGCATGTTCAAAAATTGATTCAAAACACCTTTTTTTGGAAGAACATTTCAAAAAAGAAAACTCTAAACAGGAGGTAGAGAAATCTCAGCAGTACTGGTTGTTCTCGTCTCATCAGCTCATCTGTAATAAATACCCAGTGAAACTGTAATTGTAATGTCCAGGTGGCAGGAGACCCTCATTCACCCCTTCCTTTGACTGCATTCAACGAGCCATCCAAGCCACCTCCTCCCCGGGGCGCAGTATCTTGTACTCATAAAATGGCACGTTGCATCACATGATGCGCCTGTTCAGTCTTTGACCAGAAGCTCAGCATCTGGTATCCAATGGCATCCTCTCTTCTCAGATCTCACAAAAGACATTCTGTTTCCTGCTTGTCCTCCATGGGAAAAACACTGCAGCTCCAGTAGCAAGTCTTGCTGCAGTACAATTGTACAAAGTTTTTTTATCTATGACATTTTGGGTTTTGGCATCAGCCACCAAGATTCAGGAGGTTACTGCAACTGCAGTGTGCTGTCTTCAGTCTCGGCAAGAAACAACAGGCTCGCCGCTCGGCACATGCCGCCCAACTGAAGCCACGAGTACAAAGAACACCAGCATCACCAGCTAATCATCGATGCCAGCTCTCCTGATAGCTCTGGTCACCATCTTCCACTTGGCCACACCAAGTGAGAGGAGACGCAGCTGGAGCTTGCACAAATGGCATCCCCCCAGGACGGGGCCAGCTCAGCGGCCTGCGGCATGGCGACAAAGCGAAGCCAATGAAGCCTCCCCATCCGGGAGGCCATATTCACACATGGTCATCAACATCGGTCCAACAAACTCCGTCGACGCCAATTTATTTGGCAGCAACGGGTGGAGTTGAGAGGCCTGGCCTACAGAGGCGCCGGACAGCCTGGGGATCCCAGGGGGAGCATGTGACCTGTTGCTGTATTGGTCTATTAGTTTGATGCCCACAAGGCCACAACTACGATGGAGTGTACACCAAGACTGAGATCATGAATTCATCATGTGTTTATTTTTTTTATCACCAAATCGACAACTTATGAAGCAACTCTCTGGATCCACTCGAATTGACCCCCTACCACAAAATTTTTCTTACAGATTGAATGAAGAAACTTTAACTGTACATGCAAATTAACAGCTCGATGTCGATCACCCGCCAGGCTTGCTCCTCAAGAAGGCGATGTGGAATGCGCTCTGAGCCTCAGCTGTGACCGGAGGGATGGTGAATTGATCCTTTGACGACGCGCCTGGCTTGAAAGAATTTGGGGAGAGGAAAAGGCTAGATTCTCTGAATTGTACAAGGGCAGGACCAGGGATAGGATGAACACTTTGTACTCTATGCATTTACGCTACTGCGACAGGCATGGAAGCTCGGGAGGGTGGAGCAGATGGAAGAATTTGATGATGGGGTTTGCAGGTCTAAGCAAGGCTCAGGGAAGACGAGCTCAGAGTATCCAGAAATGTTGGAGCAAGACCAAGATGTGGAATTGGCCGAATCGGCTAGCGAGAAATTGATGCTAGAGAGGCAGATATCAGTGAATGGGTCACCAGTAATTCCTGACAAAACACCAGCGACTGAGATTTTTGTTCCAGTAATGTTCTTTAGGGTGATGCGGCTAATCAGTGGGACTGCAGCCGGATCGAAATGGTCATCCGGGTGGCTTGACCAATCACCCGTGAATGCAATGGCGACATTAACATCTTCCATTTGCACGTTTGAGATCACGGTATCTTGTATATAGCCTCCACGGCCCAGTGCAGTCTTGAAGAAAATGCCTTTGGACGAACCATGGATAAGGAGGTGGTCCTGCATGCACATCCGAGATCCCACCAGACATCTCACTGCCAAATGCAAGAGCAGCGCCCAATGAGGATTGCAGATCCAATCCGCTAATGTGAATGTCTGAGGTTGGCCTTCCAAAAGCAATGCCATACTTATCCCACCCACTTTTTAATGAGATGGCGTCATGGCTAACCCTAATGTTGCTGTCTTCGATGCACATATTTGAGCATGAATCTACAGAAACAAAAACTCAGATATGAGCCAACTTTTAACCATGGTTCTGAGGCAAATCACCCTAAGTATGGATAAAAATGTTTGCACATAGAGCATATAAGAAAGGAAATGATCACAAGAGATTTCTTTTGTTGTCTCCATCAAGGATAGCATTGATCATGTTTTCAGACAAAATCAGTTGATTCTATTAGCTTCTTGAAACATATCCAGAAACACATAATCACAAGTGAAACCAGCTAGTAAAGCATGTCTTAATTGCAGCATACTTCTAGGTGACATATCCAGAAACACATAATCACAAGTGAAACCAGCTAGTAAAGCATGTCTTAATTGCAGCATACTTCTAGGTGGATGAAACTTAGGATACCAATCCAAACAAAAGCTTTAGATGATGGCAACATGGATTTCAACAAGGTAGGGAATGCATAATGATCAGATGCTGCCTTACCTGGAACAATTCCATGATTAAGTGGAGCATCCAATGCAGTTTGAATTATGATATCATGGACCAATACATTGCTGGTGGAAAAACAATAAGAGCATGTTTGTAAGAAAATTTTTGACAACCTGTGTTTCAAACATAGAAGAACAGAACAGAGCAAATTATATATACACGAAAGATGTTGACATACCTGCAATACACTGGATGTATACCCCATGCAGGGGAATTTAAGAACGTTATATTAGAAATGACGATTTGTTCAGAATCCGCAAACTCCACGAGATGAGGGCGGCTATAGTTCAACTTATTCGAACGAAACCAGTTCCACCATGTGGAACCTTGGCCATCAATGGTTCCATTGTTTCCTGAAACATGTGTATTTTAAGTATGCAAGACATATAATAACCAGATAAAACTCTGATGTGTCTCAGAAGATTTAAGTTACCAGTAATTACGACATCAATTAGATTTTGCCCATTTATTAAGCTTCGATGTCTTGGACCAGGAAGGTCCATTCCTCGTCCATATGATGGCAATGGTTCCACAATAGGCCATTGTGACACCTCCTGAAGTGAAAACACAGGAGCATACAGTTAATTCAGATTTTTAATTCACAATAAGTGGGCTGCCTTTTTTGACACTATAAGAAAGATATGAAATGCATACAAATATGTGTTCCCTTTTAATTTTTTAAAGATTTGCATCAAGTATTAAAGATATCAGACTACTCTTTCCGAACAAAACAAACTTCACAAGGATGCAATGGAACAAAAACAAAACACGTCCTACCATGCAGAAAACTATATATTATAGGCAAACAATCCCAATCAACCCAGTACAGCTACAAGCAATTGAGGTAAGACTACAGAAAGCAGCTTGACTTCAAAACAATGCAAATGTTATTTGCCTTTCCTTAGCTACTGCCCTCACATCAACAGCTACGTGTCACCATCCAATACTCGTGTCGATTAGGAAAGAAAAAAAGGAATAACTGTAAAGTCGTGTGCCGCTACTCTGGTGTTTGCTGCACTAGCAAAGACTCCAAAGAATATGAAATGGCATACTATTTCGTGAACATATGCAAGGCCAAGTATCTCAGTCCCAAGCAAAATGTTTCCAGGTTAAATCAGAAATAGAAGCATCGCCTATGAAACTTAACTGGGTGGCTGGAAAGAATATTAAACCCACACAAATAGGACATCTTCGACCAACCATATCCAAACAAACAAATAATGACATGAGGTGCCCACTGGAACTATCAGAGTCGCTAGCAACTCTCAATGCAAATGTAATCGAAAACGATAGGTAAACCAGAAATCATGCAAAAATACCCCAGCGCACGTCCATCGAATAGGAGAACTGATGGCCAAACCAGCATTCTAAGCACCTACTGCCGACGCAAAACAGAAATAGTAGGTGTCTTAACACTAACACTAATCTATGGAACTGGAGTCCACTCCATCCAATCCATCCAACCAATGTCACTGCAGAATGCTCATGCTGATGACAAGAGAGAAGGCAATCCCGCGAAAAGAATACATGTGTGGTGGACAACCTGGGTAGCCGACGATGACGGCGCCACTCTCGAGGAAGAGGGTGAGGTGGCTGGTGAGGTTGAAGCTGCCGGTGAGCCAGCGGCCCTTGGGCACGTACAGCTGCGCGCCGCCCTTGTCGGCGAAGGACCGCAGGTAGAAGACGGCGTTCTGGAAGGGCACCGTGTTGAGGGTGACGCCGTCGCCGACGGCCCCGAACTCGGTGATCGTGACGCTG
Organism: Paspalum vaginatum; assembly: GCA_030272315.1. Taxonomy (NCBI): domain Eukaryota; kingdom Viridiplantae; phylum Streptophyta; class Magnoliopsida; order Poales; family Poaceae; genus Paspalum; species Paspalum vaginatum. The sequence continues at coordinate 33,985,061 of CM059019.1, read as the reverse complement.
TGCGGCCGCGGGGGCGCGTTCCGGCCGCGCCGCACGCACTGCGGCTCCGCCTCCACCGGGGCGAGGCCGAGGACCGCCGTCGCCACCACCAATGCCAGAGCCACCTGCAGCCACCACAGCAGAACAACAGAGCAACCGGTCAGTGCTGAGTAATCAGTACCGCCACCGTTGCCATGAATCCAGCACGGAAGCACCGCACTGCTAGATCGGCCCATCGACCGAGCGCGCAAGAACAGCTCGTTAAATCGCAAGATCTCTGGGGGAGGCGCGCGCACGGGAAGATCCCGATCTGGGGAGGCGAAGCAGAGCAAATCGAGAGCCGGGCGTCCGTCAGCTGGACGCGGCAGCAAGCAGCGGGTTCCGGAGGACCCATTTCGCCGGAGCCCGCGGCGAGCAAGAAAAGAGGCTCATTTGGCAGAGGCAGCCCACGGAGAATTCAACGAAGACAGTGATCAGACATACTTACTAGCCTCGCCATGAGTTTCCCCCCTTTGCGGCGGAAGGGGGGGGGAGCGCAGAGCCGCGAATCAGGGCGGGACAGCCGGAGAAGACGAAGCCCTGAGGAGTAGGGAGACGAGTAATTCGACTGGGATTGGAGGAGGAAGGAGCTGCCGCAGCCCGCAGAAGAGGCGGAGAGGGGGGGAAGAAGAGAGGACGAGCAGAGAAAGGGGGCGTGAGGAAGCTTAAGAGCAGGGGAGGTTTTTGCTGTGCTGTTTTTAGGTTACCAGCTTGGCACATGAAAGGGCATTCCTCGGAGGATGATAGTATCTTGCCAATGATGCCACGGACCTTGGCACTCTTATTTTACACTCCTCATACTCCAAATGTCTAAGATGAATTAAGATTATGGTTATCATTATAAATTGAGCTAAGTTTTTGGATAGGAATAGTGTATTGTACGTGAAAAGGAGCAAGGCGGCCTAGAGGAGGCAGATGCACGAGGGCAAGGGGAGGGAGAAAGCGCGGCAAAGGAGAGGGAGAAAAGCGGGCGATTGCCACAGGGATTTTGACATATGTCGCTACGACTTTTGAGTCAAGTCATGAGGAACCATACGTTTGTGGCTCAAAGTCAGGTAACGTGCGTCAAAGAAACTAGATTTATCGGTTGTGTAGAGAAAGAATAACGAGTTATAGAAAACGTATGATGAAGAGAACAGAACGGCTGTTGGTTTGGATCAGGTAGCCGATGATCGCAGCTAAAAATTAACGGACAAAACCGTTACGACAATTAGGTTACTTTTTGTCTTTGTACTCTGTACTGTTTTTTATTCGTAAAAGATTTATCAGGCACACCGCAACACATCTTTAATATAGTCTGTCACATTCCTTTTTCTCCGTCACCAAGGTTGAATTGGCCTTGTTTGTTAGGTTAGCCCCGACAAATATCAAATATGTAAATCATTTAATAATCTAAAATATCCTATGATAAAGTCGACCTAATGACCATAAAGGCTAATGTCACCAGAAAGTGCAAAACGTTGTGTGTGCACGGTAGATAGTGGAGTTTGAAATACAAACGGTGGGATATGTGTTTTGGTGACATCATCCTAATGTTTCCGCACCATTGCAAAGCCCCACCCCCACTTCTCTCCTCTCCGGAACAGGGGGAAAAAAGACAACTTAACCTTGAAGAATTGCAGTTATCATCTCCAAGGACAGAACAAAGGGAGAGGGAGAGAGAAAAAGACTAAGTTGGCAATGAAGAGAACACAATGGGGAACGGGGATGGGCTAAAGATAACTGAACAACGCACGAGACTTTACAACACATGTGTATCTCCCTGTCTTGTGAACCAATGCACACACCACACACCAGTTCGGCCATAGGGCTTTGCCAAATGATTACGCGCCGGCTCACTCTCTCAAGGTGGCCTTCATTATTGGGTCTGAGTTGGAGCATGCATGTGAGACACAACTGGATCCTTGGGTATGGACATTGGAAGGTTGTGCTGAGTTGTGTGCTGCTGCCGCCTGGGAATTATTTATCTGCTACAACTGTGTTTGCATGGGAGATTGTACAGCATGTTGTCATGTCGAGCAGTCTTTGAAATAATACCATGTGCCGTGTCTTGTGTTGCCTGGATAAAGCTGGGTGCTAGTGCAGGATTAGCTAAGCCCAATCATTGTGCTAAGCTACGTCACCGAAACGGAAAAGGGCGGCCGGTTGACCTGCAACGCCCCGCTGAACCGGGGCAAGGGCAACGGCTCTCACGCGGCCTGGGGTTGTGTGCACACCATCTGAACCGTCCGTTTCCAAATCCAAGGGGACGAGCTATTTTGCTGGTGCTGGTAGAGAATGGGAGTTTTTTTTTCTTTCTTCTTTTTTTCGATGAAGCTGCCTGTGCCCTCGCTACAATATGGGAAAGGTGCAATGCACCATAGAAATGAAAGGAACACGTGGATCGTGAGAGGACAACTTATATATATAAATGATAAAGGTGCGGCTATAAACAATAAAACAATAGGCGGGGTAATAAATAAGATACAAATAACTCTAAGCTGAGTACTAGTAGATATATTGCACTTTTCAAGAATACTAGTTTCATTTTTTTTATTCAAAATGAATTGGTTACGATTTTTTAGGGATTAAATCAATTATTTATTATTTTAAAAATAAAAAATCACCCTTGAAACCACGTGGAGTACCAAATACATCTGGTTTTAATAGATTAAACGGTTCAAAATGACTTGTTTGTATCTAAGACGATGGTTCAATTGTTAATGTTCAAAAATAGACTTCTTGTTTCCGTTCGAGGAGCTCCGCCTTCCGCCTTGGCCCAGTAGAGTGGGAACCGCCGGTGCCGCAAAAGCGTTCGGAATGGGGGGGGGGCACAATGGAGAGAGCTCGGGCAGCGACGTCCGTGGGTACATGACGCTGGAGATGACCCTGCATGAGCGGCACACGCCGCACGCGTGTGATCGCCGGCCATGACACACCGTGTCGTCGCAGTCGCGACTTGGACTTGATCGAGAACATGATCAACGTTGTTGTTGGTACGATTGGTGCATGCACGTGGGTGGGTAAGTTTGGCTCCAGCGGTTCTCCCAAAATGAGGGATTTTGCAATGTTACAATATTGCTTCGCACTGGACAGAGTGAAATTTGAAATAGAGAACAGAGATGAGAAAATGTTGGAGTTAGCCTAATTAACTGGAGTACTGGTACTAACTAAAGAGATTGTATGCATGCTGTAAAAGTGTAAATACATAATGCAACATGCGTGCATATAGGTGTATAGTGTAACATTTTTTTATGGAATATGTATGAATCCATGGAATTGATCCTATATATACTCGATGGATGAGCGTATACATATATTGCTCCCCGGTGCAAACTCATTTTTTTTGTAACAATTAGTACTCTCTCCGTTCTAATTTATAAGTCGTTTGATTTTTTCACCAAGTTTGACAGACTCATCTTATTTAAAATATTTGTAAAAATGTAGAAAAAATCAATTCCTAGTCAAAGTATGTTATATGGTAAACTAAATCATAATAAAAATAAATGATACCTGTGATTTTTTTAATAAGACAAACAAATCAAATTTGGTGTTAAAAAAGTCAAACGACCTATTGAGAGAGTAATTAAAAGGTAACTACTAGGAGTCTAGGGGCTACGTTTGTAACGACGTTTGCTTGTAAAGTTTTTTACGCGATTTCTCTGAGACGCCCTTTCTACCGCAATGCCAAAGCTTCGATTCACGGTACATGCAGCAATGTCACCATACTCAATGTTTCATTTTGTGCATGGCCAGATGTGCAGCAACAGAAAGTAAATCTATCTATCTACTCTACCTTTATAAAAGAGCGAGTTTAACAAAAATATTTTTTAATCCAACTTCTATATATCCAATTATATACCCACCTTCAATTATATGATTTGGGCTCACAAAATATGGGTACAAGATGGTTTTTTGGTGGGGGAAAAAAAGGCGTCTAATGACAGAAACGCGTAACACCTAGGAGTAAGAGCATGTCGTCGCTTTAATTATCTCGTCCTGTCCTTGCATTGCCCCCCAAGACATCGAGGCCAGTTAGAGTACAGTAGATAGAATAGAATTTTGTTTAGTCCATGGCGTATCGACACAGTACAGTCCGTGGGCGCTGCGTCGTCCACCACTTCGGCCATAAGTCCATAACGTTGTTACCACGGGTCATTTGCATCTACAACCATCTTCGCGCGGCCGGCTGGTATCCATGTTGATGCTAGAGGGACTATAGCACCGCCCTATCTACGGCTAGTAAGTGCACATGCACGTGTGGCATATAGATGCAAAGCCGATGAATGCATATGCATGCCGTTCAATTATGCATGTATGACGTATATATAGATGCATGCGGATGGATGCACTTGCATGCATTCCTTTCAATCATCAAACATTTGCCACGTTCTCATCAACAATCAACGCGTGCTCATCGACAATCAATGCGAACTGTACTACTATCCGCCTACATTTGTCATCACTAACGATTCATCGCCAACGGTTTTCAACATCGTCTACACCTAGCATATCGTCGCGCCGCCGCGAATTCATCCATAGGATGGACATCTCACGTCCTCTGACAGATAAAAACGTTTTGATACACATGCCTCTCGCACGTGCATGGCTACTAGTAGATTAACAAGGCGAGAATTGAAAATACTAGACTCCTAAAATCTCTCCCAATATATCGCACAGGAAACTCGTCCGATTTCTCTTTTATTAATCATTTTATCTTTTGCTAAATTTAAAGGCTCAGATTTATTGTACAGTATCCACTATACAGTGAATTATTATACTGTAGAACTTACTCCTAAGTGCAGTAATGCTGTGCCATTCTTAAAGAAGAGAATACACAGGAACTGCAAAAGTTAACAACAACGCAAAACTACTCCAAGGAATTACGTACGATCACGTCGTCCGAGCGCCGAAAATACATTCGATCCACGCAATTGTCCATCCATTCTTTTTTGGTCACGAGTCACGACACATCCAATCTTAATCCATCGAGTCTTATAACAACGTTGAATGGCAGTACTACTTAAACTTGTCGTAATGAATGCAAACAAGGGCAGCAAAATTGTTTCTCCAAAAGATCGCGGATCACAAAACTCCATCCATGATGCACCTGTATGTCTTAGTGCTCTCACGGCATACATCCACACTCATCTTTTGATAGTTCTGCACTTCGATCCGCTTGGACGCGACCAGCGACGATGTTGAGTTTGCACTGATCGATTGATGGTGGTGATGGCTTCCCAGGGGAAAAAAACTGAAAGAAATTCAGCAGTGTGCCGTTGAATTGGAGAGCAGACATGGCCATGCATGCTCCGGCACTGACATCATTAATTCCCAGCAAGTGGTGATTGATTTGATTTGGATATCTTCCAGTTCCAACGATTCAAAAGCACACCGGAGTACTTCAGAATTTTTTTTTTGCCACTTGTGTACTTATTGTGAGAGACAATTTAAACAACGGTGTGTCAGCCCCACAAAACGTGATGAGTCCGGGCATAGCAGAGCAGAGGGAGGATGATGCCTAATATGTAGTTTTGCGCAAAACAACAGTAGTCTGACACGGGCCAAACTTCAGGGTGGGCAGTGGGCACGCACATTTCTCAGCCCTGGGCCAGAAAAGAACACGTACGTGGGCCTGTTCCCAGGATCAACTTGGGCTGTGGACCATACGCGATGGCCACTCAAAAACGCACGTGTTCCCAAAGGCGAAAATATTTGCATCATCTGCTCCTTCATTAGATATGCAATTATGCATGGTTGCTGGGTCCCAGAGTCATCCATCCGATACGCGAATAATGAGTTGGTGGCATCTAATAAAATGAGGCTCTCATAGATGATTCATAAAAGCAAGGAGGACACTCCGTGCAACGGAGTTGGGTGGATGGCATTCAGATACTGTATAATCTAGTTTTACGAAAGGGAGATTCAGATTTTTGCGTCCCTTTCAAATGTGCGAATTTCTTGTCGATAACTGTGTTTTTCCGTAAAATTAAACGGTTTCACGTAAAATTCCTGTCTTTAGGCTTTCACCGATTCTAGAAAATGAGTACTGTAGGCTAGTTGACTTACACCGTGTCAGGTGCCTTAGCCGCAGTCGCTGTCGAGCTTCTTGTCCATGCAAGATCGCTGGCGTGTTGCCGGCCGGGATAAAGTCGTCAATACCATAATAATAATCGACGGAATGCTACACAGAAAACACCGATCATTAGATGAGACCTGACATTCTTTACGGCTATCCCCATATATTACCGACATATTCTGTCAATGTCGTCCTGACGAGCAGATCGATGCAAATAATACGGGCAGAGCATAAGCAGAACTTCCCTTGCCCTTGCAGCAGGACAAATTACAAGGCTGGAGCCTAGCTGGAGGCGCGCTATACATACGCATGGATCGATCGTAGTCGTATGTCAATGGTTTGTGACGTGTGAACAAGAACACAGCCAGATATTTCTAATCGTCGTCGTAGTCTTCAGCTAGGGATCCAGCGTCGTCTCTGGACTAGACTATAGATGGCGACGCGATTGCATATACTACAAGTCTATAGAGATGCATGGCGAAAATGACCACCGGACCAATAAGCAAAACCGTTCCTGTCTTGTTCCTGATGGACGAACGACGAAGGAGGCTCGACGAAGCATCGACGACGTCGACCTAACAAGTAATTTAAGGTAACGTACCTCATCCGATCCACACCGTGCCTCATTACTGGCTGCCACTGCATGAATTCAGACCATTTTCGGCAGCCAACTACAGCTGAAAATAAGGGTCTTTCAGTTATTTTCAGCGGCTAAAGCCTTATTTTCGACCGTTTTGCTCTGCCGAAAGGGATTTGCCTGAAAATAAGACTATGAAAATATGTTTATTTTCGGCGGCTCGATCTAGCCGCTGAAAGTCCACGGCGGGGACAACGACTTTCGTCAGTTCCAGCTGGCCGCCGAAAATAAGTATGTTATTTTTGGCGGCCCAATCTTGGCCGCCGAAAATAGTATAGGTTTATTTTCGACGGAGCCTGGCCGCCGAAAATAGTACGCGGCTATTTGCGGCGGCCCTGAGCCAGCCGCCGAAAATTGATGGTTTCTGGTGGCTAAAACTTGCCCCAAAATTCCTTTTTTTTCTCAGATTTTGACATTATATACAAATCACACATCTCATACACATAAGTCTTCACAAGTTCATACATATAGCATGATCACATATATACAAACAATACTCCATATAACCATTTTCATACACATAAGTCTGCAAATAGTCCATACAAGTCCTCAAATCCATAAACAAAATCCGAACACAAGTCCAATTCTCAAATTTCATACACAAGTCCACTTCTTACTCACAAGTTCATACACAAATCCATACTCAACTCACATTGTCACCTGGCTCGTTGGAGTTGTGGTCGCTACCTCCGGAGGCGAAGAGGTTGTTTACAAAGTCGTGCTGCTGTACAGATTGTTGGCAAAGAGAACAAATGACACAATTAAACAAGAATTTAAGATGTGGACAACACTTGGAGACAATGAGTATAGCTTAATGGCACAAGCGATGAAACGAACCTCAGATCCATGTTGTCCGGACCCCGGCGGAGGAGTTTGGTAAAGATTGGACGTATGCACTCCCGATCCCTATAATAAACTAATTAAGTTAAGCTACAGTTCTACAATGTTTGCTGAAGTTGAAAAGTCTACAATCACTTAGAGTTAGCTAAGTTGAGCAATTTTCACCTGAGCCGTTGGAGAAAAAAGCATCTGAGCAAACTGACCCCACTGTGGTGGTATAACTTCTGGCATGACAAATGTCAGCCCCTGAGCCTGCTACATTGCCTGCAAAATGCAACACGTTAGTAACATATTTTAATAATGAAAGAAATGGTAATTGTTAATTTTGACACTTACTTGAATGGTCGCTATCTACTGTGCATGAAACTATTCTTGATAAGCTTGGTGCTACTTCAGGTACTCCTCTAGGGCTTTTTGAAACGCATCACGCTTTTGGATCTCTTGCTCCAGCCTCTCTATCTCCAATGTCATGCATGGTGCAGCGCTGGCGGCTAATACTACCACCCGAACTCTGCGACGAAGATCTCCTCTGGACTTGTCTCGGGTCGATCATGCCGTTGAACATGGAGTACCTTGAAAATTCAAACATTAGGACTGTGTTATATTGACCACAACTAGACAACACCGTTCATTTTGACATCTTACCGTCCATGTGTCTTGCCGCCACCGCTATCATACACAGCCTAGGCGTCAACGGGTGCCTTTCTCCAATTGAATCCTTCACCATGACGTCTGACCATCTCCTTTACATATTCCTCCTGCAAGTACAAACCAACTTTACAAGTTAGCTATACGGAAAATATATTGTGAGAACTATTTTAAAGCGGCGGCTAACTAACCAGTCGCTCTGTGGCCAACGGCGTACACAACAGGTCAGGCTGGGAAGGGTCTAGTCCCCTATGTGCCATAATATACATCTTAATGGGACTCAGCTCCTCTCCAGTCGTAGTAGCCTGTATGTAGATGTTTGAATCATATATTTTCGAATAGTTGCAGGATAAAACATAAAGTTGTTTCTTACCATGCGTTGAGCCTTTCGACGGTATCCGTCACCTCCAAGCTTATGCATTGCATTCTTGGTCCTAGGATTTCTATGCTTCTTTGATCGCTCTTAAAATTCTTCGGATGCCCACAACTCACAAAGTGCCTTGTAAGGGTCTGGCTGATCTTTAAACAGTGGATGTGCGATCTGTGAGTACATGAGTTAGTATATCATAATATTTGAAGCAACACCGCAATTCCCAAATAAGGCCATTACCTGTTCGTACTCCTCAGCGGTCAGGTACATCTCTGAACAATCATGAAAACGGCCCAATGGCCCCCCTTGAGCCTTAAGCTAAGCGTTTGTTACCTGAAGCCGAAGGTTGGAGAATAAATCCTTGCATATCTTCATCGCAGCCTGATCAAGCACTTTGTATGCATAATCCTCCTCAAAGGGATCCACACGAAAGTACTTCTACAGCATAAAACAGTTAATACAAAGAATCAGCACAATTGGAATCAACAATCTATGGAAGGTCCCATATTCCACTGATGTGAGTCCAGTTGTGCTCCTTTTCGAACCCTTCATACGCAGTCTTATCCTTGTTTAGCTTAAGGCTTGCGAGCTGGTCAGCAATTTCTTGCCCGCTTAGCCTTTTTGTATGGCGGAACCGCCGATTTAATCCGAACTAAGCACATTTGCCTCCTCTAGCTTGTAATGTGATTAGGCCAAACTAAACCCGGTCGTCCGTCGAGAGTCATTGGACTCCCGATATTACCTTTTCCCAGAGGAACCGACATCATACACATCTGACCCACGATGGAGCCACAACAGATACATCATCACAGACAGTTGAATAGCATAAAATTAGACTTAGTTACAAACCAGTTTTTACATAAAATACAAGTCCAACATAATGTTATAAGCTAGCAAGTTCGAAAGTTTCTCGCAGCGGAATTTTAAGTTTCAGACGTCATTATGATATCACCAAAAGATTTGCATTAGAGGTAACAACATCGAGCCCACCGATGTTGCCCTTGTGCCACTCATGTCGTTTCATCCTAAATGAGGGCATGCTCCGCCTCCAACACAAGTGCAGACCATGAATTCCATACCTGCGCTCAAAATATGGGGGCAAACCCTGAGTACTAATTACTCAGTAGGTCTTAATGGATTTGGCTTACGGCTGACGCGAAGCGGCTTACTAGCAAGTGGATCCTTAGCCTTTAGTTTTAAACAGTAACATATGTAACATAAATAGCAAGTTTTCATCATTTGTATAGCCTTCAACACAACTGTAACTTGCAGTAAGGTAAACAGTTCAAGTCAATCATGTGGTATTCCAAAAACCATGAGTATTAAATACCGAGAGTTTAAGTAGTTACTACGTTGCTCGATAGTGATATTGGCATTTCCACACCTGGTAAGCATCAGCGATTCGAATCGATTTTTAATTCCCGGGAATAACTATCATGCCAGGGGTATATGCTTACTAGCCATCGCGTTCCCACATATAGCCCCAATCTTAACCTGCCTCGTCCCAAGTTCAATTCACTCCCGCCTAGCCCCCGGGTTGTGCCCCCATGACGAGCCTGCCGACATCTCGGTCTCCCCGTCATGAGTACCAAGCTCCCCCGGGCCACCTTCCTCTCAACCAGCGGGTAGGAACGTGTCTCTGTGCTTCGGACGAGCCCAGGAAAGACTTTTCCGGTCCCATTCCCCGGATAAGCACTTTAGCAATGTTATGCCGATCAGCAGACGAACAGCGGACGGGCCTTAAATGACTCGGGCGGAGTCCAAAGTGCAACCTTATGAAAAGCATATACTGAAATAAATCTCCGCCCGGTCTCCATTTAATTCATGAGCAACAATAATAAATGATATAACTGTAAGCTTTTGTAACTTTGAAAACACCTACGTGACGAGTCCACACACTCGTGTCTACTCGTACCTAGCAATTTCTAGGCATACTCGTCCTACGAACTCTATGTATAGGTGCTAGGGCCAGGGCGGCCAGGGAGTCTAATGCAACTGGTTTCAAGCAACTCCTAATGCATATGCGTAATCATCAAGTATAATTTGTTTGCTGGGTTGAGTATGGTCCTGCCTACCTTCCTCGTTAGAGTCAGTAGCTGCCTCCTGAGCGGAAGTCGGGCCCTTGCTGTTGGTCCTCTGGCTCTTGGTGCAGCTCCTCCTCGGGCTCCTCCGCGACGGGTTGGTTCGGCGGTTGTTCTTCATTCGCGGAATCTATATGCATGACAGGGTGCAATTGGAGCTTGTATTAGTGCAATGCTTTCTTCAGGATGCGAGTGCAATGCAAGAAATCAGGGTTTATGGAATAATATTATGTACTTTCGTGATAAAACTTGTTTAGCTTTAAGAAATCGTACAAGCCATCACCTATGATAGCTTAGCTTGTCACATAAACAATGTGGGGGTGCGACGGGGTAGCATCGATTCACATGAAACGGTCGAAGCTACTTGAACCCTACTTAACCCTAGCTAGCTTAGCGTTACCATCCTGCATTTCTTAAACTGTAGTGAAAACCTACATTGCATTCCAAATCAACGGCTAAGGTTTACATACTCCCATACTTCCAAATATGTCCCATGGTGGCATTTATTAATATACTAGTCTCATGATTTCTATTACTTACTTACATAGGCTTTATTTCTACCATTTTCGAAATAGGTCAAACCTTACATGTATAGCCTCTCATTTTCAGCGGTGAGCTACTTTTAACAATTAGAATTCAGATAAATACTATGAAGTCCCCTATGGCTTAATTTTTATTTAGACCCCCTGTCTTTTGCTAATCATAAGCTTAATTGCTAGGCAGGGGTAAAACAGTAAATAAACAATAAGCATTTAGGCTATCAAATTTTATACTAAGTTTAGGTATGCTAGTAAGGCTTCTGCCCAAACTTTAGAATTTTTAGTCCTCATTTAAACCACATTTCCTATATATTAAGTTATTTCTGCATGAATTCATTATTTTCAAAATACTAACTAAACTTGACATGCATAGTACTCCCTTTCAACAGTGAGCCATTTATACTACAGGGAGCACAAATAAAATGTGTAAAACTATTTAGAGCACAACTTCTATGTAATTATCATTTCTTCAATTATTTCTATGCTAAAACTACATACAGGGGCAAAATGGTAATCAAACAGGGAACCTTTGAGCTACCAAAAATCATAGTGAGCCTATATACCCTAATTACCCTGCTGTTCAAATTTGGCAGTTTTTGGAGATCATTTAGTCCACATTTCTTATTTATTAGGGTTTTTCATGCTTGCATAAAATCAGGGGCAAATTGGTACTTTCCTACTCAACCATCATATTCACTAGACCGATCTATTCAAAAGGATTACAATGCAACTAGTTTGGTATTTTTTTGATTTTTATTGAATTTTCTATGATGTTTTAAAGGTTTCTGCCGAAATAATTAATTTAAAAGGAAAATCATTAGATCCAGGGGCTAGATTGTGATTGTTTCGAAACCTCAGGGGCTAGTACGCAAGACTTGCAAGACTCAGCGTACAGCGCGGTGGACCGATTTGCGAATATGGAAAAAGCAGGGACCGGATCTAAAATTTGCCCGGCCCCCATCTTCTTCCTCGCGACGCCCGCGGCCGCGCGGGAAGAAGCGCGCGCGCCGGCGAGCCGGAGCTCGCCGCGGCCGGGACGTGGTTTGGGGAGGGTGTTCCCCATTCGGGGCTTCTACCTTGAGGTGACGGCGTCGTCGAAGAGGGCGTGGACGAGGTGGAAGGCGGCGGTGAACCGGAGGTGAACTGGCGCGACGCGACGTCGAGGTAGGGGCTGATCTCGGCGCTCGGGAGGGGAACGGTGACGAGGTCTAGGGCGCGAGGTGCGCGGGAGCGAGGCGAAGGTCGCGGTGTAGGTGTGGAGGCACGGGGAGTGACGGAGGGGAGGGCGCGAGCTCGAGCTCCGAGCTCGGCTCCAATGGCGAGCGCGCACTGCCGGGCGTGGGGAGCGAGGGAGACGGAGGCCGAACGCGTGAATGGGCTCGGGGAAAGGAGGCCGGGCCTCTCCCCCGCCTTGAAGGCGCGCCGTGCGCGCTGTCGGCGGGCGGCAGCGGCGCGTGGCCACGGCGGTCGGGGAGGCCGGCGCGTGGCCACGGCGCTCAGAGGGCCGGCGCCGCGTGGGCGCGGCCGGTCGGGAAGGAAGGAGAGAGGCGCGCGGGTGGGCTGGGTCCATGGACCGATGAGGCTGACAGGTGGGGCCAAGGCCGGGGATGAAGAACAAGGCGCATGGACCGGAGTGCATGGAGCGAGGGAGCCGGTGGGGCCCACAGCTGCGGGTGTCGGGCGGGAACCCGCAGCCCTGCCAGGTGGGACCCATCTGTCATAGGCTCATGAGAAAAAGAAAATCCCGAAAAATGAAAAATGGGATTTGACCACTAACCAAGTTTCTGAATTTTGCAAATTTGACCAATTTACGATGCCGAATTTGAAAAGGACCCAATTGAATGAAATGTTGTACCCTTTGAGATCTACAACTTTGTCAAAAGCACGAAGTTCAAATTCTAGCTCTAAATTTGATTTAAATTTGAATTTAACTATCAGCCCTCAGTTTGGACTGAGAACTGTTTTCCTTAGATAATTCAAATGTCCTATTTCTATCCATTTTATCCCAAAAGCCTTTTTGACAAAGTTGTTCAAGATTTCATGGCCTAAAACTTTCCCAATTGTACCTTTGCATGAAAAGGACTCTAGGATATAGAAAAATGAAGAATTCTAAATATGTCAGATTTGGAGTGTGTTTGTTGGGTAACACCAAGGGACCTTTTACACTAAGTTAAGCTCATTTTACATCCAAGCTATAATTGACAACGTTGTTTACCACCTTAAGACCTACAAGTTTGGTATAAAAAGTTTCACCTAAATCTCTATAGGATTTAAGTTATGCTCACATTTATAGCGTCATTTTTGCAAAACTGAGTGTATCACTTAACTATTTTCATCATGTTTGTTCATATGACTCAAATGCACATTAGCATGAGATGAGATGATGCTTATGAGAAGTAATTAAACAAAGTATGCACATGATCATGCTCAGGAGATGCCTAGGGCATCACAACCCACCCCCTTAAAGAAATCTCGTCCCGAGATTTTTGATGTGACGTGGGTGGTTAAGTTGGTTGTAGTTGGTGTTGTGTGCATGTATTGAGTTTAGATCCTGAAGCTAAACTGTTGTAACATACCGAGTTGAGGTGGATGGTAGAAAACCAGGGTACTTCGCGCGTAAATATTCCTCTTGTTCCCAAGTGGCTTCTTCTTCGGAGTGATTACTCCATTGAACTTTGTAAAAGTTGATTATTTTTTCGACGGGTGGATCTTTGCTTTTGATCGAGGATTTTTATGGGATGTTCTTCGTATGTGAGATCTGGTTCAATTTGAATTTGAGAGGTATCTATCACTTTCTCCGGCACTCTTAAGCACTTCTTTAGTTGTGAGACGTGAAACACATCGTGAACCGCAGCCAGATGTGGTGGTAACTCTAACCGGTAAGCGACGGCTCCGCATTTCTCAATGATTTTGAATGGACCGACGTACCTTGGTGCTAACTTCCCTTTCACCCCAAACCGTTGTATTCCTTTCATCGGAGATACTTTGAGATACACATGATCCCCCTCATCAAAGACTAGTGGTCTCCTCCTTCTATCCGAGTAGCTTTTCTGCCTGGACTGTGCTCTTTTGAGATGGTGGTGTATGAGTTTCACTTGTTCTTCGGCTTCTGTCACTAAATCAGGGCCAAAGGTAACACGCTCTCCTGGTTCGGACCAGTTTAGTGGTGTTCTGCATCTCCTACCATAAAGAGCCTCGAAAGGAGCCATTTCTAAGCTCTTTTGGTAGCTGTTGTTATAAGCGAACTCCGCCAGGGGGAGGCATTCATCCCACTTGGCGGAATAGGTCAGTGCACAAGCTCTTAACATATCTTCTAGGATTTGATTTACTCTTTCTACTTGACCACTGGTTTGAGGGTGATATGCTGAACTTCGAATCACAGTGGTTCCGAGAGCGGATTGCAAATGTTCCCAAAAGCGGGACACAAATAGCGAGCCTCGATCGGAAGTGATGGTCTTGGGCACCCCATGTAGGGAGATAACTCGTGCAATATATAGCTCCGCATAGGTGGCGGCAGTATAATGAGTCTTGACGGGTAAGAAGTGTGCTGACTTGGTGAGCCGATCGACAATCACCCATATAGAATCATATCCCTTTTGGGTACGCGGCAAACCCACAACAAAATCCATGTGTATATCCTCCCATTTCCATGCTGGAACATCAAGCGGCTGAAGCATCCCTCCGAGCTTTAGGTGATCAGCTTTTACTTTCTTACACACGTCGCACTCAGATACGTACTTGGCGATCTCCCGTTTCATGCGGGACCACCAAAATTTCTGTTTTAAGTCTTGATACATCTTATTGCTACCCGGATGTATCGTGAGCATTGAGGTGTGCGCTTCGTCCAGTATTCTCTTCCTCAACTCCATGTCCTTAGGTACCACTAGACGATTCTTGAACCACAGAACACCTTGTTCATCAAGCGTGAAACATGCCCTCTTCTCTTCACTAATGCCCTCACGAATATATGCCATGCCCTTATCTTGCTTCTGCGCTTCTATGATTTGTGCTTTGATTGTGGGCTCAATAATGATATTATAAAGTTCTGCATGCTGTTCCGGAGGTGTTTCAATGTCATTCATCTCACAGCAGATCACTCTTGCTGTAGGTCGGGCTTCTATCACATTGCAATGAGCTTTGCGGCTTAAGGCATCGGCCACTACATTGGCCTTGCCTGGATGGTAGTGTATCTCCAGATCATAGTCTTTTATCAACTCTAACCATCGTCTCTGCCTCATATTGATTTCGGGTTGTGTGAAAATGTATTTGAGACTCTTATGATCAGTGTAGATATGACATGTGTTGCCTAACAGATAGTGTCTCTAGATTTTTAGTGCATGAACGACTGCGGCTAACTCAAGGTCATGTGTCGGATAGTTTGCTTCATGTTTTCTCAATTGACGAGAGGCATAAGCAATTACTCTTCCTTCTTGCATCAAGACACAGCCAAGTCCATTGCCGGAGGCATCACAGTACACCTCAAATGGCTTGGTAATGTCCGGTTGAGCTAGCACTGGTGCTGAGGTTAACAATTTCTTCAATGTTTGAAAAGCTTCTTCACAATTCGGATTCCAAATGAATTTTGTATTTTTCTTGGTCAATGAGGTCATGGGTTTTGCAATTTTGGAGAAATCTTTGATAAAGCGGCGGTAGTAGCCCGCTAAACCAAGAAAACTCCGGATTTCAGTCACGGTCTCTGGTTGCTTCCAATTTAGCACATCTTCTACTTTGTTAGGGTCAACTGCGACTCCCTTCTCAGATAGTATGTGACCCAAGAAGCCCACTTCTTTCAGCCAGAACGCACACTTGCTAAACTTGGCATAAAGCTTGTGCTCTCTAAGCCGGGTGAGTACGATCCTTAAGTGCTCTTCATGTTCTTTTTCATTTTTGGAGTAGATTAGTATGTCATCTATGACTACCACCACGAACTTATCGAGTTCATTCATGAACACCGAGTTCATCATATACATGAAGAAAGCCGGTGCGTTGGTTAGCCCAAACGACATGACCAAATACTCATACAAGCCGCATCTGGTAGAGAATGCTGTCTTGGGTATATCCTCTTCTCTAATCTTTATCTGATAGTAGCCAGACCTTAGGTCAATCTTAGAAAAGACCTTAGCCCCAGCTAACTGATCAAATAGAATATCGATGTGTGGCAGTGGGTATTTGTTTTTGACGGTCACTGCATTCAGTGGCCGATAGTCAACACACAGCCTTTTCCCACCATGATCCTTTTTCTCAACAAAGAGAGCTGGACAACCCCATGGTGATGAACTAGGCCTAATGAACCCTTTGTCTAATTGTTCCTGTAGCTGTGTTTTCAATTCCTTCAGATCATCAGGTGGCATTCTGTATGGCCTTTTTGACACAGGTGCCGTGCCTGGAACGAGTTCAATGGCAAATTCTACATCCCGTTTTGGTGGTAGTCCAGGAAGTTCTTCCGGAAACACGTCCGGGAATTCACACACTACCGGTATCTTCTTAACCTCTTGTAGTTCAGTCACATTAACCGTGGGGGTCATGTGTTTTTGATTTGGCATATGTATCTGCATAGCCTTGCCACTCACGCCTGACTTTAATTGTATTGTCCTGCTGCCAACGTCCAGGACTGCATCGTGCTCCTTCATCCAATTCATACCTAAAATAATATCAATCCCCTGGTGTGGCAGTACCACGGGGTTGATGATAAAACTTTCTGTGCCAATGCTCAGCTTAAGTTGTCTAACCCCCAAACTGGTTTCAATAGGTGATCCCGGTGATGTAATTTGATAGTTTTCTTTCAACTTGTACATTTTTATCCCATGCCTCAATGCATATGTTTTACTGATAAAAGTGTGTGTGGCCCCAGAATCAAATAACACGACGGTCGGTTGACCGTTGATCATGAACGTACCAGCAAGCACCGGTTCTCCGGCGGAAATCTGCTCCATGTGCACATAGTGCACACGACCCGTCTTGGGCATGGGTCCCTTCGGCTTGCTTTGCTGACTTCCACCTGCTGGGGTAGGACCATGTATCATTGCGGGGTGCCCTACAGTCACGACTGAAGTGACCTACCTTGCCGCAGTTGAAGCATGGAGCACCCGGCCCCGGAACAATAGGAGCACGGGGAGCTGGCAGCTGTGCGGGTGCTCGATAGATGGGGTACTATTGCTGCGGTGCCGCCCGATGGATCCACCTTGGTTGGTTGGGTCGGACCACATAGCGAGGCTGCTGATAATTTTGCTGTTGAGGCTTGTATGCGGTCTTCTGCTTCTGTGAAGGGCCAGTCGCTGATGTGTTGGCTAGCCTTTTGCGCTTCTGATCCTCGTTAGCGGCATGGAGACGATTCTCCATGTCGAGAGCAGTGTCTACCAGCTCAGTGAAGCTCTGGTAGCGCCGTGCCAGGTGAGTCCGGAGGGTAGGGTCAAGGCCCTCTAGGAGTCTCTCGGCCCGCTCCGGCTCAGTAGCAACATCTCTCGGAGCATACTGAGAGAGGTGGATAAAGGTCTGCACATACTGCATGACGGTCCTGTTACCCTGCCTGAGGTCTCGGAACTCATGACGCTTTTGTTTCATCAAACTTGCCGGGATGTAGTGGGCCCGGAAAGCCTGACGGAACTCCTCCCATGTGGGCTCGTGGCCCTCTTCCTGCATGGCGAGGAAAGTGGCGTACCATGCCCCCGCAGGCCCATGAAGGAGCTGAGCAGCAAATCGAGCCTTCTCTTGCTCGTTGATCCCTGGCAGAAGGGTGAACTTGGACTGGACGGTGCGAAGCCAGTCGTCCGCCGCCAGTGGCTCGGGGCAGTTGGTGAAAACTGGGGGTCGCAGCCCCTCGAAATCCTGGTAGGTGATGCCACGTGGCCGGTACTCCCGTGGCTAGGTGTTGCCCACGGGCCTGGCGGTCTTCTGCTAATAAACGAATCAGCTCAGCCTGCTGAACCACCAGAGTGGCCAACTCCGGCGGGGGTGGAGCGCCTTGCGCTGACTGCCCCGATGATTGACCATTGCGAGTGTTCACCATCTGCAAAATGGAGCCATATAGGTTCAGTCCAATAGCCCTTGCGCAAAGATATGGTGATAGAAAGATCATAGGACTATAGGCAATTTGTGAGTATAGGTAAACTTGTAACAAAACAGTTAGCTTCTATCTCGCAAGGCCAAGCAATAGCACGTTGTCACCGGGTCGTGCAGTTTTGCGTGGTGTAAACAGCAGCTTCTGACTTTTAACAATTTGATTACCAAAACGACTGGCTAGGTCTTATCATCATTAGAAAAGTTGTCCTAAATTCTTATGCTATGCACAATAGAAGCTGCTGGACTCCGAGTTCCAAATCGCAACCAAGTTGAGATTCGGGTGCCATTTTCCAAGCTTAAAGGCATTACATCATTCCACATTGTCCATGCGCGTCCAGCAATTACTACAACCATACTTACAGGGTCTTAACAAACTAAGGGTTTACTTAGTACATATGTGGGCCATCTCGTCCATCACATCGAAACACTAGCCTAAGGTTCTACATCGGGTTACATGACGTACATAAATGAGTTCTCTCGACCTCACCAATGTTTAGTACAGTCATGGCAAATTGCACGGAGCGGTATAATACAAAACATCGCTCATAACGTGCACCATTTACAAAAAGCTTCACCATACATTGCTACCATCAAACTCTCTAACGCCCGTTACGCGCGTCAGACACCATGCTGTCCTCATCCTCCACCACAGGGGCAACTGAAGGGTCCTGCTCGTACTGCGCCAGGCGCTGCTATGCCTCGGCCAACTCTGCCTCCAGCTCCTCAATGCGGTCCTGCGCATACATATGCTGGTCGCGGTAGTGGGAGACACGGTCCTCTGCACGGAGGTACATCCCGTGTACGCTGTGAGCAAACTGCATGGTCGCAGCATAGGGCCTGGTGTCAATCCACTCCTCCAGCATGTTATGACGACGAAGCCACTCGTCGTCGTAGCCGTCGGTGGGGAGGTAGCGCAGCACTGACATCCCTGCTGCACCTGAGGAGCTGAGTGAGGTGATGGCTGCCAAGTTGACCTTGTCGTAAGCGTCCTCCTCATTGGCCCCGTAGACGGTGATCGTCTGCCGGACCGCGGTGTGGCTCGAGGGGAGGACAACACTGGCCATGCAATGTCCCTCCACGTGCACTGTCTGCACGGAGAAGAAGGGGCACGGTCTGCGCCTCATCTCACGCAGAGCCTGACAAAGGATCTGCGCGAGGCCGTTCTCCTCACGGCAACGGGTGTGGACCATCCCGTTCTCAAGCTGAGGAGGGGTGTGGGTCACTGGTGGAAGGGGAGCAGCCCTTCCCTCCTGTAAGCGGAGTCCCCTCGCACTGGTGGCCTTGCGGGCGGTTTGCTTGGTCCTGGCCATCTGTTTTTAAATAAGAGACTTTTAATCAGTGATAGGCATTAGTCGCATATAATTTCAACGGTTAAGAGGGTGATGTGTGCAGAAGATATCTTTGAATTTTCGTTTTACTTATTTGACTTTTAGCAATAATCCCCCAAGTATGAACAATGAAAGTAAACATGATGCATGACTCGTCCTATTCGATCTCACATCACACACCTTATGTATAATTTATATATCTAGTGAGTATCTGGTGACATATATGCACGGCACTCCCTAATGCAACTAGTCGTTCTCTACTCGTTCTTAATTTCGCACGTGGTTAGTGTACCTGCAGAAAAACGCATGCTCATACCAACATCATCACCATCATCATACATTACCACTCTAACCCTAAAAGTAGTATCCACGAATTTCTTTAAGCTACGTCTGGTGGATGACGTAGTGGCGCCATTTCTCCCAACACACCCAGTGTTCCTCCAGTTGTGCCACTCATGTCGTTTCATCCTAAATGAGGGCATGCTCCGCCTCCAACACAAGTGCAGACCATGAATTCCATACCTGCGCTCAAAATATGGGGGCAAACCCTGAGTACTAATTACTCAGTAGGTCTTAATGGATTTGGCTTACGGCTGACGCGAAGCGGCTTACTAGCAAGTGGATCCTTAGCCTTTAGTTTTAAACAGTAACATATGTAACATAAATAGCAAGTTTTCATCATTTGTATAGCCTTCAACACAACTGTAACTTGCAGTAAGGTAAACAGTTCAAGTCAATCATGTGGTATTCCAAAAACCATGAGTATTAAATACCGAGAGTTTAAGTAGTTACTACGTTGCTCGACAGTGATATTGGCATTTCCACACCTGGTAAGCATCAGCGATTCGAATCGATTTTTAATTCCCGAGAATAACTATCATGCCAGGGGTATATGCTTACTAGCCATCGCGTTCCCACATATAGCCCCAATCTTAACCTGCCTCGTCCCAAGTTCGATTCACTCCCGCCTAGCCCCCGGGTTGTGCCCCCATGACGAGCCTGCCGACATCTCGGTCTCCCCGTCATGAGTACCAAGCTCCCCCGGGCCACCTTCCTCTCAACCAGTGGGTAGGAACGTGTCTCTGTGCTTCGGACGAGCCCAGGAAAGACTTTTCCGGTCCCATTCCCCGGATAAGCACTTTAGCAATGTTATGCCGATCAGCAGACGAACAGCGGACGGGCCTTAAACGACTCGGGCGGAGTCCAAAGTGCAACCTTATGAAAAGCATATACTGAAATAAATCTCCGCCCGGTCTCCATTTAATTCATGAGCAACAATAATAAATGATATAACTGTAAGCTTTTGTAACTTTGAAAACACCTACGTGACGAGTCCACACACTCGTGTCTACTCGTACCTAGCAATTTCTAGGCATACTCGTCCTACGAACTCTATGTATAGGTGCTAGGGCCAGGGCGGCCAGGGAGTCTAATGCAACTGGTTTCAAGCAACTCCTAATGCATATGCGTAATCATCAAGTATAATTTGTTTGCTGGGTTGAGTATGGTCCTGCCTACCTTCCTCGTTAGAGTCAGTAGCTCCCTCCTGAGCGGAGTCGGGCCCTTGCTGTTGGTCCTCTGGCTCTTGGTGCAGCTCCTCCTCGGGCTCCTCCGCGACGGGTTGGTTCGGCGGTTGTTCTTCGTTCGCGGAATCTATATGCATGACAGGGTGCAATTGGAGCTTGTATTAGTGCAATGCTTTCTTCAGGATGCGAGTGCAATGCAAGAAATCAGGGTTTATGGAATAATATTATGTACTTTCATGATAAAACTTGTTTAGCTTTAAGAAATCGTACAAGCCATCACCTATGATAGCTTAGCTTGTCACATAAACAATGTGGGGGTGCGACGGGGTAGCATCGATTCACATGAAACGGTCGAAGCTACTTGAACCCTACTTAACCCTAGCTAGCTTAGCGTTACCATCCTGCATTTCTTAAACTGTAGTGAAAACCTACATTGCATTCCAAATCAACGGCTAAGGTTTACATACTCCCATACTTCCAAATATGTCCCATGGTGGCATTTATTAATATACTAGTCTCATGATTTCTATTACTTACTTACATAGGCTTTATTTGTACCATTTTCGAAATAGGTCAAACCTTACATGTATAGCCTCTCGTTTTCAGCGGTGAGCTACTTTTAACAATTAGAATTCAGATAAATACTATGAAGTCCCCTATGGCTTAATTTTTATTTAGACCCCCTGTCTTTTGCTAATCATAAGCTTAATTGCTAGGCAGGGGTAAAACAGTAAATAAACAATAAGCATTTAGGCTATCAAATTTTATACTAAGTTTAGGTATGCTAGTAAGGCTTCTGCCCAAACTTTAGAATTTTTGGTCCTCATTTAAACCACATTTCCTATATATTAAGTTATTTCTGCATGAATTCATTATTTTCAAAATACTAACTAAACTTGACATGCATAGTACTCCCTTTCAACAGTGAGCCATTTATACTACAGGGAGTACAAATAAAATGTGTAAAACTATTTAGAGCACAACTTCTATGTAATTATCATTTCTTCAATTATTTCTATGCTAAAACTACAAACAGGGGCAAAATGGTAATCAAACAGGGAACCTTTGAGCTACCAAAAATCATAGTGAGCCTATATACCCTAATTACCATGCTGTTCAAATTTGGCAGTTTTTGGAGATCATTTAGTCCACATTTCTTATTTATTAGGGTTTTTCATGCTTGCATAAAATCAGGGGCAAATTGGTACTTTCCTACTCAACCATCATATTCACTAGACAGATCTATTCAAAAGGATTACAATGCAACTAGTTTGGTATTTTTTTGATTTTTATTGAATTTTCTATGATGTTTCAAAGGTTTCTGCCGAAATAATTAATTTAAAAGGAAAATCATTAGATCCAGGGGCTAGATTGTGATTGTTTCGAAACCTCAGGGGCTAGTACGCAAGACTTGCAAGACTCAGCGTACAGCGCGGTGGACCGATTTGCGAATATGGAAAAAGCAGGGACCGGATCTAAAATTTGCCCGGCCCCCTTCTTCTTCCTCGCGACGCCCGCGGCCGCGACACGGGTTGGGGAGGGTGTTCCCCATTCGGGGCTTCTACCTTGAGGTGACGGCGTCGTCGAAGAGGGCGTGGACGAGGTGGAAGGCGACGGTGAACCGGAGGTGAACTGGCGCGACGCGACGTCGAGGTAGGGGCTGATCTCGGCGCTCGGGAGGGGAACGGCGACGAGGTCTAGGGCGCGAGGTGCGCGGGAGCGAGGCGAAGGTCGCGGTGTAGGTGTGGAGGCACGGGGAGCGACGGAGGGGAGGGCCAAGTTCAAATTCTGGCTCTAAATTCGATTTAAATTTGAATTTAACTATCAGCCCTCAGTTTGGACTGAGAACTGTTTTCCTTAGATAATTCAAATGTCCTATTTCTATCCATTTTATCCCAAAAGCCTTTTTGACAAAGTTGTTCAAGATTTCATGGCCTAAAACTTTCCCAATTGTACCTTTGCATGAAAAGGACTCTAGGATATAGAAAAATGAAGAATTCTAAATATGTCAGATTTGGAGTGTGTTTGTTGGGTAACACCAAGGGACCTTTTACACTAAGTTAAGCTCATTTTCCATCCAAGCTATAATTGACAACGTTGTTTACCACCTTAAGACCTACAAGTTTGGTATAAAAAGTTTCACCTAAATCTCTATAGGATTTAAGTTATGCTCACATTTATAGCGTCATTTTTGCAAAACTGAGTGTATCACTTAACTATTTTCATCATGTTTGTTCATATGACTCAAATGCACATTAGCATGAGATGAGATGATGCTTATGAGAAGTAATTAAACAAAGTATGCACATGATCATGCTCAGGAGATGCCTAGGGCATCACATTTTGGTGGTCCCTCATAGTAGACGGTGTCTTTTCTAAAGCCATCCTTGTCGCCTCTAAATATATGATAGGAAGGCAACCAACATCTATGTCAATCAAAGTAACAGATCTTCCCACCAAACTCAAGACGAAAACAACTAGTGTCAGCCCCACATATCGGATATGTCAAGGTCCCATGAACGCTCCATCCAGCAAAGACACCATACGCCATGAAATCATGAATTGACCACAGGTAGTGCAGCCCTAAGGGTGAATTTCTGCTTCAAGGAAATATCAAATGCTTCGACACCTATCCACAGTTGTTTCAACTCTTTGATCAAGGGTTGTAACATCACGTTGAGTTTTGGTCCAAGATGTTCCGGACCAGGTATAATGAGGCAAAGGAACAAAAATTCATACTTCATGCACATAGAAGGTGGAAGGTTGTATGGAATAGCAAACACAGGCAACAAGAGTAGGAAGCGGCCGATTGACCAAAAGGTGTGAAGCCATTAGTTGCCAAACCGAAGTGAATATTCCTCGCTTCCTTAGCGAACTCTGGGTCAAACTCATCCGAAGCCTTCCATGCATCTGAATCAGCAGGGTGCGCTATGACCCCTGGGTTCTCACGTACACCTTCTTTCGGCCACCGCATGGGTTCACACGTTTTCATTGAGAGAAAGAGCCGTTTAAAGCGAGGCACCATAGGGAAGGAATGGAGTTGTTTATGTGCAACGTCTGTCGCCATCCTCGTTTATTACATTGACATATCTTTCTTTGCCACAGTTTAAGCATTTTTTTCTAGTCCTTATGATCATCCATGAAAAGGATGCAGCCGTCCAGACACGTATCTATCTTCTCATAGTCCATACCAAGGCCTTTGGTCAACCTATTGCACTGATACATGTCATTGGGCAACTTATGCGGCTGCGGAAGGACATCCCCGATCAATTGCACGATCTCATTGAAACACTTGTTCGAAGCTAGGACGGACACTTTTGTGTGTTCGTGCAGCGGCTCTTCTGAAGCTTTAAGGAGCTTGAAGAACTCCTCAACCTCCTTTGTAGGAGGATCCTCAGAGTTTAGACGAAACTCCGGCTGTAAAGCTTCTAGCATCACATCCATCCTATCAATGCCCGCCGAATCATCATCTGCTTCCCTTTCTGTTTCAACTCTAGTTTCTTTCTCACCGTGGAAGGTCCAAGTTTCATAGTCAGGGGTGAAACCATACTCAACCAGGTCTTTGACTACTTGAAATTTAGTCAGAAATTTTCCATTGTTGCGTTTGTTGCATGGACATCTGACCCGATTGTGAGTTGTTAAAGAGAAAGCATGGTCGAGAAAAGCAGTTGCCTTCCTCCTCCACTCAGCTAAGTGATCTCTACCCCCACTCTTATCCCAACCATCATACATCCATAGACGATCCTCGCCCATACTTGAGACCATAGAGATTAAAGTAAGGTAGATGGTAAACTTATGTTTCTTCAACACTTTTGAATTATAAGTGTTCGAATTAAAGTTAAGTCAAAAGAAAAACACAATTCACTTATAATTAACTTTCGCCGGCCAACCGCCGAAAATTAACTACAATCACTATAAAAAAATCGAAAGTCATCGGTTCTTACTTGCACTGTGGGGTGAGCTGCGCGCGACGTTGTCTGCGGAGAGACGCCGGGTGAGGCCGACGGTAGGGGTGCCCCGTCGGGAGAGCCGCCGCGCCGGGGACTGGGCACACCGGGGACAGGGAGGCACGCCGGTCGACGGAGAGGCGCGCGGGGCTGGGGTGGGGCGCGCCGGAAAGGGCGCCGGCTGACGGAGCCAATAGGGAGGCATGCGAGTCCTGGGAGGGGCGCGCCGGGGACTGGGGAGGGGCGCCAGCCGCCGAGGACGGGTAGGCGGCGGGGCTAGGGAGGGGCGCCGGCCGCCGGGGCCGGGAAAAGGCGCGCCGCAGAAGGTGCGCGGGAAGGCGGACGCGGCGGCGAGCCGGGCAGCGCAGCGGAGCGGAGTGGGTGCATGAGTGTTCCGTTGTGTGTGGTGGGGGGGGCGCGGGCAGAATGGATAGGGGGGCACTATTTTCGGCGGCCAACAGTGTGGCAGAACTGCCCAGATTAACCCAGATTTAGTGTCCACCAGATCCGGACTAACCTCGGTAGTCCTTCAGGATTTAGGTACCCTGACTTAGCCTTCCTATCCGGATCGAGCTTGGTTTTTGGGGTGACTCTCGAAGGAGTCCACAGGTTACAACATATACAACCACATTTATTACATAGAGTTGAAATATTACACACGGAGTTCGGTACTTATTACATCAAGGCCTGAAAGTTCATCAGCCCTTTTACCAAAAGTTATTATAGATCACAAGTTTCTCCAAAATACCCATTATACCGCCCAAGGCGTAGTGAAGCTTGCTTCAGAAGAAGGGAGGAGTGAGGTAAGGATCCCATTCGAACAAAGTATACTCTGTTCCTGTAAAAAAAGTAGACAAGAAGCCTGAGTACTAGTTACTCAGCAAGACTTACCCGACCACATGGTCTAACTTGACTCGCTGTTTGAAGGTTGAAAAGGGATGAGTCAACTCACACTGCAGGGCTATGAGTTGATCCTTAGCTTTTAAGTGACCACTTCTTTTATTATAGCCTTATTATGCTAGGTTCGTCCTATTCTACTAGCAAGCATCAATCACTCTTCAAAACATTTATTAAGAGATCATTCCACTTCTTACTACGATGTTGGTCGCGATCAGACAGCTTACAACCGGCAAGCCACAGACCATTCGAATCGATTTTTCCACCTCTCGAGAGGGATACTCAGACACCCGTCATATGCGTGTACACTGACCCCACATACGACAACCCAACATCCAATGCCACCTAGCCGAAACCATCTTCACCGAACCCGGGTGTCAGTCCTTCGACACCTGCCCAACCTCCTCCTTCCAGTTGGTCTCGTCTAGTTCCGCGCTTAGGTACAACAGGACGAGAGGTTTACCAGAGTCCGTTAAGGACGGCAAGTGAATGAGGCGCGTTCGGGCCAACCAGGCCACACATCGGACGGCCTTATGCGACACAGGCAGGATCAGGGTCCATAGTAATAATCACAGCATGCAATATACGAAAGCGAAACTGATCCTGCCGCATACCTGTCAAATTATTAACATCCTTCTCATTCTTAACCAATTAACTTTAGTAAAAGAATTCCGTTCTAGGCCTATGCCACATAAGCCATCTATTGCGTATAGGATCTTTATGCAGGACATTGGGTAATCATGCTCTAGGGTTTCAACCAACTCCTGACTCTAATGCATAAGCATAACCCATTTTTATTTAAAGGATTTAAAGAAAATAGGTAATGCACCGTGGCTTGCCTTGGGCCAAGGGATCAGTGTCGGCGGTCGGCTTGAAGGCTGTTCCTTTCCGGGGCAGGTGAATGGTTCGGATGCACCGGCTTCGGGGGCTTCTGCTGCGGCGGAAGACTCTTCAACTGGAGCCACTGGGAGAAGCGTACCTAGGATGATGACATGGAGGAGTTTGAAAGATGAGGATGATCAACCTGTTGAAAAGTAAAGCATACAATTTTCTAAAGAAAAAGAGTGGCCGGGGTTAAACATCTGGGTCTTTAGGGCGTAACTGACTGTCCTAGGGCTCGAATGAATTTTCTATTATTTTTAAATATTTTTAAAAGCTTAAATGAATTTTCTAGAAATTTTTGAATAATTCAAATATGTTTTAGAATTAATTCTATATTTTTAATACACTTCTATGAATTTTTTTCTGTATTTTTTTAAAAAAATCTAACTTTAAAATTATATATACTTTAATTTAATTTCTTTTTAGAAATACAAAATATTTATATGAATTAATAAATAAATCAATTAGTTAATATAAACCGATTAAATTAAATCAAAGATTAAATAACCAAACTGAATTAAGAAAATATAAAACAAAAATCGAAATTGATTTCGGCCCAGCCCATAAAAAAACGAAATAAAATCCCGAATTTCCCCCTCTCTTTTCGACTCGGCCCACCGGCCGAGCGGCCTGGTGGCCCACCGGGCGGACGGCCCCAGCTGGGCTGGTGGCCCAGCTGACCGGCCTCGCCCGGCGGGCTTGGCACAAGGCGGCGCACGCGCGCGACTCGCGCGACGCAGCGGCGTGCGCGCTCACCGGGGCGGCCTTGCCGGCGGGGTCCCAGCCGAGGGCGACCCACCGCGGCGGCGATGCGCTCCCCCCCTCCTTTCTCAATCTCCCTCTCTTCCCTTCTCCTCCTCTATTCTTGCGCACGCCGCCCACTGCGGCATGGCGCCCGCCGGCGCAACGTGCCGGCGCGGTGGCCTCGCGGCGGCGGTGGTGCCCGCAGGTGTCAACCACCTCCAGCGCAGGGTGCGCGCATCCGCCGAAACCCTAGGGGTTCGCGTGCGCGGGGAACGCGGCGGCGGCGGCCAGCGCGGCCTCGGCGCCATGGCTTGGCTCCTGAGCTCGCAAGAGGGCCGGCCCTAAGCTCGGTGCGAAGGGAACGTGGAAGCGGGGAGGGCGCAGTTTACCGGCGCGGGCACGGGGACACGGCGACGGCGGCGGTCGGCGACAGCAGCGGCGGCGCGGGGCACGGGCTGGGAGCGGCGAGCGGGAGTGCTCCCCACCTGCTCGGCTGGGCGGAGAAGAACCCCGCCCCCGCGGGTCCCACCTATCAGCGCCGCCTGACAGTGGGCGCGGGTGGCGAGGGGGCTCGGCCTCGCCCAGCAGGCACGTGGCCGCGGGCTGCCACCCGGCTCGCGGGGATTTACCCCCTTTTCCCTTTTTTTTACTTTGCTCTTTTGCAGATTTAATCCTAGATTTTTACCGTTTTCCCCAGGGGTCCAAAATACAAAAGTGAAAGGGGGTTAATTCAAGCTATCCTTTTGTATTTTTACCCTTGGTGAAACCAAAAATCTTTGAGGGGGTTTGAATTTGAATTTGAATTTGAATTTGCATTTAAATTTTTTTTAAACCTTTGTAAATAAAAGTCAAATATGAGGCCTGCCACGAGGTGCACTTATACGGCTTGGATACAGAGTATCACAAACAGTAGGCCGCCAAAAATAGTAGCACTATTTTTGGTGGCCGAGAGATTTTCAGCGGCTGCTTTGACCGCCGAAAATAACTAATTTTCGGCGGCCGGAATAAACCGCCGAAAATAGCGGATTAATTTTCGACTGTTCCTTTTAGCCGCCGAAAATAACAATGGCCGCCGAAAATATTTGAGGTTCTTGTAGTGTGCATCATCAACTCATTCCTTCGCATGGAACAACCACGTCATTATCGCCCCTGTTGTACCATATTGTATATCCATAATCACATATCCACCGGGTACATAATATATTGGCACCGTGTATAGATGGGAACGGGCAATATCCGCGCGGATACCAGCACCACACGCCCACGCCCGCGAGGAAAAAACCACGCCCGCGCCCACCACCCGTAACGGGCATATATCCTTGCCCGCGCCCGCCATCCACGGATATTTCATGCCCGCGGTAGTGCCCATTTACCCGCAAATATACATCAAATAGCACAAATTAACAGCAAATATACAACAAAGAAATAACAAATATACAACAAATAGCACATATTAACAACCAATTAACCAACACACCATTCGTGGTCCATACATAACATCAAGCAAATAATAAGTTCATGGTCCATACTCCATACACAAGATCTAAGAAATCAGCAATGCAAAGAAAGAAATAGCATACCCAAGCAATCGAATAACCAGCGAATAACCAGAGGGGCTCGGGCTCTGGTGGGCGGCGGAGGGGCGCGGCCTGGCGAGGTGCTCGGCCTAGCGCAGAGGCACTGGTGAGCCCGGCGGAGGGGCGCCGCACGCTACTGGCGGGGGGCGGAGGGGGCGAGGGCCACGGGCCCGGCGGAGGGGCGCCGTGCGCCGGTCGCGGGCGGCGGAGGGGGCGAGGGGCCTAGCGGAGGGGGTGCCGCGCGCCACAGGTGGGCGGTGGAGGGGGCGAAGACGAGGGGCACTGCGCGCCGCTGGCGGGCGGCGGAGGGGGCGAGGGAGATGGGCCCGGCGGAGGGGCGCCGCGCGCCGTTGGTGGGTGGAGGACGGCCGGACGGGGTCGCTGGCTCGCTGCTCTGGTCGCGCGTGCCGTCGCGGGTCGCCAGGCGGCCTGGGGTCGTCACTGGTGGAGTGGGAGACTGGGAGCGGATAAGGGAGGTGGACTGAGGACTGTGGAGTCTGGGAGGGACTGGGGACGGAGGGTGGCGGCTGCTTGGGAGAGAACGGTGGAGTGAGCTGAACCCTAGGTTTCTCTATATATATGCATACTAGATGTGGGGTCCACATGTTAGACGGGTACGCGGGTATGCGGGTGCGGATACTAAATTTCTTTGTCCCGCAAATAAATATCCATCGGGAGTAAACTCACACCCGTATCCTTGCCCGTGGGCTTGAAGTTACACCCGTATCCTTGCCCACCGGGTTTGTTGCCCACGGGTATGCGGATTTTTCCTACCCGTTGCCATCTTTAGCACCGTGTTCACGGTTTAATATGTGGTTATTAGATGGGTACTAGATCATCAATCCATACTCTCGCACGTTTTGGAGCTTAGGAGATATACATTTAATCTTAGTAATATTTGAGGTGATATTTTAATTCATTCTTCATAAATGAATTACGGGTAATGTATATGTAAATTTAGAAATTATTTTAATTTATTTTTCATAATGGCATATTGGGTAATATATATATATGCAAATTTAAAGCTTATTTAATTCATTTTTTATAATGGTATGGTGAGTAATTTATATACAAATTTAGATAATTATTTAATTTATATTTTACAATGGCATAGTGGGTACTTTTTATGCAAATTTAAGGTGTTACTTAATTCATATTTCATAATGGTCAAGTGCGCAATTTTTTGTACAACTTTAGGAGACTATTTTATTTCATTTTTCGTAATGATATGGTGGGTAATTTTTTAGAAATTATAATAGGTCTAATTATTACTATTACGAGCTACGTGATGTATGACGGGATGTTAACTATACAGAGAACAGATCTAGTTGCTATTAAGATTTCAATCTTCAATCAATAATAGGATATTTCTGATTATCTTAAGAATTTCAAAGATTTTATCTTTTATTTAGCGTATTTTGTGAAGATTAATAAGGAGGTTTCAAAAAAAGTCCCAAATTAGTAATAGGAATATTAGGCACAAAATATCTGTTTCATAGAAAGGTTTCTAGCATCTTTACGGAAAAAGTTATTAGATCATTTAATAGTGTAAATTTATAAATGGGAACAAAATTGACAAAATAATTGAGTGTAAATTTGAAAATGAGAAAAATATACCAAAAAATAAGAAATTTGGTTTTAGTTGAGAGTTGAACTCAAAACCTTTATAATGGCTGAGGTAAGTAATTACTTAGAAAATAAATTAAAAAATTGAAAAAATCTGCCAAAAAAGAAGAAATTTGCTTTCGTTGAGAGTTGAACTGAAAACCTTTCATAATGGCCAGAGGTGGGTAATTACTTAGAAAATAGATCTAATGAATATTAATATTCCAATCTGCCAATTGATGGCTGGATGTTTCTGATTTTTGTGAGAATTTTTAGGATTTATCTTTATTCGTTGCGTTTCGTGGGGATTAACGTGGAGGCTCATATGCAAATTTAGATAGTTATTTAATTTATATTTTACAATAGTATGGTGGGTAATTATTATGCAAATTTATGGGATTATTTAATTTATATTTCATAATGGTCAAGTAGGCAAGTTTTTTTACAAATTTAGGGGTTTATTTTATTTCATCTTTCGTAATGACATGGTGGGTAATTTTTTAGAAACTATAATAGATCTAATGACTACTATTATTAGAACTACACGATGGATGACATTATGTTTATGATTTTGTGAAAAATTTTAGGGTTTATCTTTTTTATAGAAAACAGATCTATTATTAGAGCTACTTGATGGATGACGGAATGTTAGTTACATAGAGAACAGATTTATGGAATATTTCTTTTCAATGACTTTATCTTTTATTTAACGTATATTGTGAGGATTAATAAGGAGACTTTAAAAGGAATATCCAATTAGTAATAGGAACATTAGGCACAAAATATCTGTTGCATAGAAAAAGTCTCTAGCAGCTTTATGAAAAAAAGTTACGGGATCATTTAGTAATGTAAATTTATAAATGAGAAAAAATTTGATAAAAAATTGAGTGTAAATTTGCCAAAAAATAAGAAATTTAGTTTTAGTTGAGAGTTGAACTCAAAACTTTTATAACGGCTGAGGTGGGTAATTACTTAGAAAATAAATTTGAAAATTAGAAAAATCTGTCAAAAAAGAAAAAATTTGCTTTGGTCAATCTGCCAATGGATGGTGGGATGTTTTTATTTTTGTGAGAATTTCTAAGATTTATTTTTTTCTGATGCGTTTCGTGAGGATTAACGTGGAGACTCCAAAAAAGGCCTCTAATTAGTAACATTAAGATATTGTATGCCTTGTTCTCTATCTTTCTGTGTCCGCGCATCAATCACATGTATCACTATAGGAGAATTTCTGTTGACCAAATCCAAATGACACGTGGAAATTAGAACTTTTTTAATCTATGTCTGTCCGCTAACGGCCGAAAATAATCTCTGTTAGGGCTTTCGGTTGGCCTAGCATTAGTATTAGAGAGGATTGAGAAGGATTAATTTATTCATATTCAAATTTGACTAGCTGCTATTAAATACTTTCTAAAACTAGGATAACCAAACAAGCCCTTAAGAGTCCGTCAGTAATTTTCGTCGGACAGAATTGGCCCACGAAAAAAAGCTAATCTCTATTGCTCCTCATATCCCACGAAAATGACCTGTAAGATGGATTTACTTGACCCTGACGATACCGTTTTCTTTTATTATTTTATATCTGTATCCACCTATCCCTATCCCCGCTCCCTCTGTCTACCCCTCGAGCGTGGACTAGCTCCCGCACCTCCCACCGCCAGCAGCCAGCTCCCCTCCAGCCAGTCCCATTCGACTTCCAGTGCACACTCCCACGAGCGCACCTCCACCTCCCGAGCGTTGTCATCGTCCATCCAGACCTACCTCAACCGATGCCTAGCCTTCTATCTTCGACCTCCACCGGCTCTGTCCGCCTTTGACTACGGTGAATGCCGACCAACCGGTTTCTCCACCAAGCCCCTAGGCGCCTACGCAATGACATCCTTGTCCACGCACGGTGGTGGATCAATAAGGTAGCCAATGAGGAGTCGGCATACGCTCCCACAGATCGAGGTCCCCTCCCCCCCGCCATTTTACGAGATGTGTTGGGGGCTACCGCTGGAGCAGGTGGAGGATCCCCCATCCTCTAAATTGAGGGTAGAGCACGCTGTTGGAGATAGCCTAATGGGGTAGAGCACAGTGCAAAGACGCCTAGTACCTGCCCAGTAACCAGCGCCAAGCAGTAACATTGCCCTCCATAGCCAAAGCGTCCATCTTTGTATTCCTGTCACCTGCCATGTGATGGCATGCACCCTTTCCTCCCCCCCCCCCCGGCTCACGCTTCAGGTAGGCCACAAGCAGCGCAGCTGCACTGGCCATTATAGATGTCCAATCGGTGCGGGCCGCCCATTTGGCCCGTGACCCGGCACGGTTTTGGCCCGGTCCAAGCACGGCACGGCCCGGTGGCCATTGGGCCCGTGCCGGCACGGCCCGGTGGCCATGGGGCCCGTGCCGGCACGGCCCGATGGGCGTGCTATGTTGGGGCGCATTTCGCGGCCCGCGTGCCTTGGCACGGCCCGGCACGGTACATGGGCCGACCCGACAGCGGCCCGTTATTCCTAAAATATATAACTCCGAACCCTAACCCTACTTTATTTTCCCCCACCCGCCACTGTCTCTCTGTGGATCTTGTCTCCCCTAATCCCTCGGTCGGCCGGTCCCCGAACCCCTCCCTCCCTCCCCCGACCGCCTCCATGGCTCCCTCCCCTCCCCAGCCACTCTCCCCAGGGCCCCGAGCCCCGACCCCTCCCCGACCCCTTTTCTCCATGGCTCGGTGCGCGGCGAGGCAGGTGGCGCAGCGGGCAGGCGGCGCGGCGGCGGATCAGCCCGTGGCGGGGCGGCGCGACTCCACGCGGGGCGGGGTGACCGGATCGGCGCAGCGGTGGCTGCGCGCGCAGCGGGCAGGCAGCGCCGCGGGGCGACCGGATCAACACGGAGGAGCGGCGGCGGCTCAGCGCCTGCCGGACGGCGAGCAGAGACGGCAGCTTGGCGCAGTGACGGGCCAGGCTGGCACGACCCCAATGGGCCTCCCCGGGCCACCGTGCCGGCACGGCACGATCCGTGCCTTTGCGTGCCGTGTTTGGGCAGGGTCGCCGGCACGCGGGCTGGCATGGCACGGCCCGGTGCAAAGATCGTGCGTGACAGGCACGGGCCCTGTTCGTGCCGTGCCCGGGCCGTGCCCGTGCCGGGCGGCCCGTTTCGACATCTATACTGGCCATGGCAAATGGCAGTACCCATTTGGTCAGCCCCTCTTTGTTCGATTCGTGGATCCGCCGCTGCAGCCTAGTAAGGCCCTAAGACCAATTTCGAGTACAAACTGTCATGATTAGAGATTTGCAAGGAATCAAGCAACTGAAGAGCGCGCAGTAAATCTAATATATCTTGATTTGGTTGGTTGCTTGACGCTTCAACACCTTATATCAATGTCTTGATCCCCAAATTAAGTGAAGCATCAGATCGCGCAATGAGAAGTATACTGTAAGCCGAGGTTAAGGCAGATGTTTCCTAAATTTATTTGACACAGCTGACAGCCTGATACATCCAACCAGAATACGATATATCGAACGCATCAGCAGATCCACTGAACGTGGCCACTAGTTTAACATCGGTCGTCGGCTGAGTCTGATGATGGATTATACATTTGTAGAGTTGTAGTTGATAGGTCGATTCCAAGAGTTCCGACAACTACTATTCTTTTGCGGACACAGCAGCAGTCAATAATGTCGTCCCGCTGCGACGACATGTCAAGATGCACCCATTCCTTCACGCGCATGCACATTGGTTGAACGAACGATGCAACGAAACGCAGCTATAGCGGCAGCCGGCCGGCAGCGCAGACGCTGTTGTTGTCACTGAAGGGACGACCACCTCAAGTACGTACGTATACCCTCCTCCTCAGTCGTCCTCACCGCCGGCAACGTGTTGCTACGTACTCCGCCACAACTACCAGCCATTTTTGCGACGCGGTTTCGGTAAAAAAGAGAGAGGAAATTAAACTTTCGCTGAATACAATCATACGTGCCGACCGATTTTGTCTTGGAAATGAATTAACGTCTAGCGAGTCTTAATTATCGAAATGCCCAAATAAAAAACAATGATGAAAAAGCTCACGTATGTATCGCGATGACTACGATGGTGTCATGTCCAAAGGCCACCATGCATGCCTTTTTGACTCGTGCGCGGCCCTTTCCTCTCATCTTGGAATGCAGCAGCCGCCGCCGCTCTAGAGGCATTACGAATTATGATCATCTAGAAAGAGCACGTACGTATTGAGATGTAGAATGAGTAGTATCTCTATTTTCAACCATTAAAAATGCGCGCGTCCTGCACCTGAAAAACAAATCTTTGTAGCAAAAAGATGGCAATTAATTTCAGTGAAATACACTTGTTATATACATTGGAAATAACATTCTTATCCAATACCAGTCAAATATATTACCATGCACATGCAGAATGTGTCCTAAAAATATATATAATTATGAAGTTAACTACTATCATGTTTTTTAATATTTGTCGTAGCCTATTTTTAAACTAAAATGTGTCAAACCAAAAAAACTGAAAAGAGTATATTTTTATTGTCCAAAAGAACACAAATAAAAACACATCCTCAAATTCGTGCAGCCAAACAATCATCCCAGCGCGGCCTGCTCACTCTGCTTCCCGCGTCCAAGGCCGCAACCTGGGCTTGGGCCGGAAAGCTGCTCCCCCTCCTCTTGGTCCAAAATGGCCCAGCTCATCCCCGTTCACCCTCAGCCATCCATCGTTGGATCAGTGGCCAAAAACAATTTCGACGTGTATAAAACACGGAAAATCTCCCGAAACCCTAGCTTTCTCCTCCCTGACCTTCGCAACCCCCCTCACAGCTCGCCTCATCCACCCGACCACCGCCGCCTTCCCTCCCGCCAAAGCGCGGGTAGATCAGGCACCGGTCTAGGTAGGCGCTCGGCGCTGACGAGGCCGCCCGGCCATCCGCGGCCACCGCCGCCTTCTCCTCCCCCTGGCATCGGGATGGAATGCACAGCCCCCATCGGGGAAATCCACTTGGGAAACCGGAGGCCGCCGCCGCGCGCCACCTTGCCGTCTCCTCCTCCCACCGTCCGGCGCACCGGTAGGGGCGCCACCGCCGCTGCCTTCCCTCCCGCCCGGGCGTGGGCGGATCCGGCGCCACTCCTGGTAGGTGCTCGGCGCCGACGAGGCCAGCCGGCCATCTGCGGCCACCGCCGCCTTCTCTTCCTGGCGCCCGAAGCCCGACCCGGCCGCGGCCACCACCGGGTTCTCCTTCCTCTTGGCGTCGGGATGGGATGCACGACCCCCGCCAGCGAGATTCACTTGGGAAACCGGAGGCCGCCGCCGCGTTCGCCATCGCACTGCCACCTTGCCATCTTCTCCTCCCATCGCCCGGCGCACAGGTAGGGGTGCCGCCGCCGCCTTCTCCAAGTCATCATTGCCGATCTACTTTTTGTGATGAGAACATGACCAATAATCATATGACCAAGGCCCAAGAGAAGATGAAGTTTGAAATCCAATCCGAGTTGAGGTTCAATTTATTCGTGAGGTCGGTTCAGACTGCAGGAGTAGGTCTCAGTAAAACGGACATCCAGGCCACATACGAGCTCCGTTTTGGACGTTCTACGTATCGTTGGAAAGCTAAGCAGATAAGCTTTCCAACCCATGTGGTCCACCTCTGAATTCGATCGGAGTCGACGGGAATCATCAAAACAAGATGACGGACAAAATCTGCCAGGGTGCTGCTGGACCGATTTTGGGGCCCGCTAGCCTAGTACGCCCTAGGGTTGACTGCAAGGAGTAGGCATCAGTAAAACGGACGTCCAGGCCACATACGGGATCCGTTTTGGACGTTCTACATATCGTTGGAAAGCTAAGGAGATAAGCTTTCAACCCATGTGGTCCCACCTCTGAATTCGATCGGAATCGACGGGAATTGTCAAAACAAGATGACGGACAGATTCTGTTAGGGTGCTGCTAGACCAATTTTTGGGCCCGCTAGCCTTGTACGCCCTATGGTTGCTCGGCCACCCTCTAGACCTCTATCTTGTATATATTCTATAGCCATCATTAGATTAGATGGATTTTGGTTAAGAGTATTCTATCGTGAACAGTTCGCCATTCGAGCTATCAGTTTGTGAAACCCCAACTTGTGCACAGAGATTAATCTTGATTGCGTTTATTTCTCGTTTTTTCTTGTGTTCTCTTCGGTTGCATTGCAAGAAAGATAGCCTTCTTGGCAAGATCGATTGTGCGCATCACGCAATCGATAACCATCGAAAAAGTTGTGCAGTGATTGCAAGGATTCGATTGTTTCGCTCAGAGACTTTCTTTACCAACGTCGAGTTCTGCACCCCTAAACCGACTTATACATACCTCTCGGAAGATTAGGAACCCTCAGAGCTTCAGGTTTCCCTTGAGGTATTTTATCGTGTGTCCCTTAGTTTGAGTGTTTAATTTTTCTGAAGTCCACAAAAAGCCATAAAAAAATTAGGGTTTCTAGGTCATTCTGTCCTATCACCAAACTTAGCCTTTGCATAATTTGATTTCAGAATCCGCATCTTTGAGTTTGTGTCCATGGTCATAGTCTTGTTGCTGGTATAGATCACATTCTTAGTTTAGTTTGAGTTTTGCATCTTGTCACCGTGTCCGTTTTCATCACGTCGTCACGTCCGTTTCGAAATCCTCTCTATCCAGTTCGGTATTTTTATGATATCTCCTTCATACGAACTCAGAATTTTATGTTCTAGTAATTTCTGGAAAGCTTGTGAAATTACTTACAACTTTGTCAATTGTGAGATTTCCAGAAAACTTAGTTATCATGGTGTAATATCTGTTGGGAATAAAACTATTTGTGACCCAAAATTTTCTGAGCAGTCTGTATTTCGGGGTCAATATCTCCGTCCTCCTTTGGCCAAAATAGGTATTCCATATACCGTAAAGAAAGAGAAAAAGCTGAGCTACAACTTTGTTATTCTAAGTTTTTGCATTTGAGGTCATCAAGATTGTCTAATCTGCTATGCAACTCAGAGTAGTAAATCTGTGATTTATATACGAGACTTTTGTGTTTGTGTGGAGTTGTATCTTGTTTTGTGGCACTTTTGAGATAAAAAAACAAAAAAAAGCAAGTGTATAAAAAATAGCCGCAAAAAAAAGAGAAAAAGAAAAGAGAAAAATCAGAAGTACTTGCATTTTTTGTGTTTTTCGTACTTCGGTGTATCTCTTGCTTTGCTTAAACTAGGTCTAGGAGCACGTTTAGGCCGGTAACTTTGACGAGTACTTTGGACATTCATTCAACTTTGCTATCTGATTTCGGCTTTTGCTATTTCTCACTGCATATTGAGCCTTCTCAAAATCCACGTATATATTCTAAAGCAACACAGGTCGGTCTTGCAATCACCCCACGCTGCAGGTGTGTTATCGCCTTTGGGCTGCCATCACCTCTTTTAGATCGCCATCGTCTTCTTCCTGTATATGGTAAGAACATTTACAAGCATTTGGTAAACGCTTAGAGTGTGATAGATCACACCTGGCCACTGTCATTAGACAGGGTTAATCTTTTTTTTTTGCGTTTTTTCGTTTTTTTTCTAACAATGACAGGTTGCACCGACGCACGCGAACGTGAAAGGGTCAATAAAAAAAAGTTAAGAAGGCATTTGAGAGTCAGATAACTTTTAAAACATCTTCATCAAAAGTTCAGGTTGTCTCCTTCTAAATCTTACTTCTAATAAGGAATTTGGTTGATGATGCTTATATTGATTGGGAAATAACTATGAATGAAATTTTTTCCCAATGCCATTTGAGTGATAGAAGAAAGGTTAATGCTACTAGTACTTTTTAAAATGTGCTCTACGTTGGTGGAAAGATCTTTATGTTTATGATCAAGATCCACAAAATTGGAGAGATATGAAAAGACTTATAAGGAATGAATTTGTTTTGGATTCTCATTCTATAAAGCTAATTTGTGAACTTCAATTTTTAAAACAACATGATAAAACTGTTGTAGAGTATTATAATAAGTTACATACTTTGTTGTTGCGTTGTGGTTTATCAGAGAAACAAATTAAAGTCAGATTTTTAAAAGGTATTGACAATGACATGCATAATATTATTGCTTATACGAAATATAAGTCTCTCTATAAATTATATACACATGCTTGTAAGATTGAGAACAAAATTAGACATAAGAAATAACAATTTATTAAGATTGAATATGATGCATACCTTACTGAAATTAAACATCATGACACACAACCGATGGAGGTACCCTTTGAAACTGACTATACACAGAATATTAAGAACAATGATGAAAAAAAGAACACTGTCGGAGTAGAATGAGAATGATCTGGTTTCGTTCCATACTTGTCACAGTGTCCTGATTATATAAACAAAGGTAATGACACATGTTATATGATCTCTCAAGGTGAGGAAACTTCCGAGTTATCTTTATTACAGGCTAATTGTACTGCTGATTCATGTGATAAAAATAGCTGTGTGATTTTGTTTCTATTATTTTTATGCCACAACTTGTTGATAAGCTTGATGTTAATGATTCCGAGCTAAATATTTGTTCTGAAAATAGTCTTTTTCTCTCTATTGCTAGTGTGGATGATGAGCTGAAGTTGATATCTTATTTAAATACTTTGGGTTATATTGAATTTGATGTTATATGTAATCTGAATAATTTAGAGAAAAAATTTTCATTTGTCGCTGATTTACCATTGTTATCTTAGAATTTTTATCATGTTATTGGCAAATATGATAGCAAAGGAGAATATGTGGTGCACCGTATTTATATTTCATCAAATTTGAACTCTCTTTCTATTGGTGAATGTGAACAATTTGAGGGCTGCGCTAACGCTAATCATATTATATCGAGTTCCCCTTGTTATTTGTTTATTGTGTTACAACAGGGTAGATTTTAAGAAAGGAAGTAAGGTTGGATGATGTTATGCATGGCAACTACTTTCGCAAGAATCAACAACTTTGAGTCGAGGACGACTCAAAAACAAAAAGGGGAGAACGATGAGAACATGACCAATAAGCATATGACCAAGGCCCAAGAAAAGATAAAGTTTGAAGCCCAATCCGAATTGATGTCCTAATTTATTCGTGAGGCCGGTTCGGACTACAGGAGTAGGTCTGAGTAAAACGGACGTCTAGGCCACATACGGGCTCCGTTTTGGATGTTCTACGTATCGTTGGAAAGCTAAGGAGATAATCTTTACAAACCATATGGTCCCACCTCTGAATAAAATCGTAGTCGACGGGAATCGTCGAAACAGATGACGGACAGAATCTGTCAGGGTGCAGCTAGACCGGTTTTTGGATCCACTAGCCTTGTACGCCCTAGGGTTGCTCGGCCACCCTCTAGACCTCTATCTTATATATATTCTATAGCCGTCATTAAATTAGATGGGTTTTGATTGAGTATTCTATCGTGAATAGTTTGCCGTTCGAGTATCGGTTTGTGAAACCCCAATTTGTGCACAAGATTAACATTGATTGCGTTTATTTCTCGTTCTTGCTTGTGTTCTCTCAGTTGCATTGCAGGAACGATAGCCTTCTTGGCGAGGTTGATTGTGCGCATCACGCGGTCAATAACCATCGGAGCAGTGGTTTAGTGATTGCAAGGATTCGATCGTTCCGCTCGGAGCCTTTCTTCACCAACGTCGAGTTCTTCACTCCTAAATCCGACTTATTTATACCTCTCGGAAGATCGGGAACCGTATTCCCATTATTTTGGCCTCGGTGTCTCTCAAGGGCTTGGAATGATGGCTTAGAACGATGTTTATGAATATGCTTGTTTGGGATTGCGTTGGCGATTTGGGATTGAATTCATGATCAATCGTGTGTTGTGATGTATACATGCTCAGTGTTATTCGGTCAAAATAATTGGTTTTGGGCTGTTTATTATTTGCTTGTTTTGGGCCGTATTTGCATCATATCAAGGCTCGCTGGTTGAATTTGGGAACAATTCCTTGTTGATTTGGGTTGGAAGAGAAGGATTGGCGGGTACAAACGTGGTGGGTAAAAAAAACAGTGCATGCCGACGTCCGACGTACGAGGACAATGGCAGGAACGGGCGTTCTGTCTGTGTAACTCGTTTTTTGGACGAATTTGGTGGGCCCTATTGACCGAATGTAGGGACACAGTGGATTTAGGGGTCTTAGTGGGTATAAATCTTTTAGGGTAAAAATGTTTTTGATTAACTCGCTCTTTATAGTATAGATATATACGTAGGATACCGCTTACTTTGTACCAACGTTTACATGTCCGTTTTAAATGTATGTTTAGTTTTTTTTATCTGCTCGATATTTTTATATATACTACCACTGTAATTCATTTATAAACTAGAAAGCAACGAATAAAAAATAATAGAGGGAGTAATATTGATGCAATTTTAAAGATGACATGTATTTTATATATTTTTTGAAATTTTTAAATGAGACAAATAACCAAACATTGTGTCAAAAACCAAGGACACGTTTAAAAAAGTAGGAACTATTAAGATGAGGTTTGTAAATTAAATAAAATATATTTTTATAAAGTTATTACAAACATATATATATTAAAGTTATTACAAACATAGTATGAGAAAATCACAAGTTGTGAAGGAAAATAATATATTGATTACGGCCCGTGCCAAGTCGAAAACTTAACCCGATACCATATTCGTCTGTGTTCAATTCACGTTGAAAGCGTTCTTAGACTACTATGACTTCGGTAACATTACGAACCATACAATAAATATTCTTTTCACACATGCATGACGTGTTGATTTTTTGCTTCTCTACGCTTCAAGGACCAAAATTGCACATCTCCGTATTATTGTGTCCATCTCATGCGCGCTCCCCCTCAAATATGAACATGGCCAAACTACCAATATATAACATGATGAATTTCAGTCTCAATGTGCTACAAATCTTCTTGCGCCCTTTTGATCGTCCTTGCACTAAATTCCATTGAGCAGATATTTCGCATGTTTTGATAATACGGAGTCACCATAGGCATCTGATCTGCCGAGAGATGGACATCATCTCATCAATGGAAAAATATATAGTCATAAATATAATCACTTGTTCTGGTTCGAACTTGTAAGCTAGCTCAAAAGTAACGAAGGCTCTACGACAAGTAACCTAACTAACTAGGCTATGTTAGTTTGGCAACAACTAGCTAGTGAATGCTCATTACAAAGGCACCTGGCCAACAACTATAGTGAGCATTCTTAACTTTTCGTGTAATTTTCCATTTTCAAGAAGTCATAAACTTATAAATGTAAGTGCTTTCTTCGCGCAACTTTTTATAGATAAATATGGATATGTTTTTTCCAACACAACTTTAAACACATAATTTTTTGCATACAAGTTATCACATGACAGTTTTTTTTTTGTATGAGACTTTTTTTCAACGCAACTTATATAGGAATTGCTTTATAACATCCTTCCATAACACGTTTTTACTGAACAAATCTATACAATTTAAATACGCTCTTTTGCTGCACAATATCCTTTTTGAATAAGCTCCGTACCT
Organism: Paspalum vaginatum; assembly: GCA_030272315.1. Taxonomy (NCBI): domain Eukaryota; kingdom Viridiplantae; phylum Streptophyta; class Magnoliopsida; order Poales; family Poaceae; genus Paspalum; species Paspalum vaginatum. The sequence continues at coordinate 33,942,833 of CM059019.1, read as the reverse complement.
AACTTTTTTTAAAAAAAGATATTATAGTGGAACGAAGAATTGTTTGCAGCATGTAAATAAAAACGGGTATACTAAATGTGCAAGGAAAAATAAAAAAGAACAAGAAATACAGAGGGAAAAAAAGGAAGGACAAACTGGAGCATGTGGTGGCTTAGAGAAGAATTAATCAGAGCATCAACTTGCATTGTGGTGCATGATGCCATGATCGATTGTTGTTCTGCACCTTTTTCGAAACTGATGCACGTTCGATCTTAGTTCACAGCCATTTCTTTAGTTACTAGAAAACGTCGGCAGAATCAGAGCATCAACTTGCACTGCGGTGCATGATCGATTGTTATTGAACACTTGTTCTGCACCTTAATTCTTTCTGCCACCTGGTGATATGGAATCACCACAGCAGCTAGTTAATGGACAGGTTCTGATCATCTTTTGCCACCGATCGACGGAGAAGAATCCAACCGACACTCTCTACGTTCTTTTGTCAAACCGAATCAGTCCGTTTCCCTGCCTCGGTTTCCTCTCTAACCTCTGGTATATAGTTTTCGTGCATTGTGTCTACGAGTGTCCAAATGCAATTAGTCTCTTCTCCTTGCATCTTTTTATCTGCAGGGAAAAGAAGACTAGCTATATATGGACGAAGTTCCTAGAAGTAATATTGCATTTTCCTTGTTTCTAGGTTTTTCTTTTGTAATATGTATACAATGACAACTTATCAATAAAAATCCCCCCTTCCTTTGTAAGAGGAAATAACACGTTTCCTATTTGACGCTCTAGCTTCCTGATGATGACTTTGTCAACGACTGATTTATTATGTCAGTACACAGGGAGTTGTTGGTCTGTCAATAAATAAATAAATCCTTGGATACCCTAGCAGCAATCTTAGCTGCCTTCTCTGAACCTTTGCAGGCGGTATTAGCTAGGCAGGAGATCAGGTCAGCAATGCCCTTTAGTGCTTCCACTAGCTAGTCTTCTAGAAAGTACGGAGTAGAAACACATGCATTCTTTGCTTGGACAACTAAGACTTGTTCCGAATCTTCAGCGCCTTTCTGGGAGGAAGATTATAAGAATAAAAGAATGCTATTTGAATAAGAAAACAATCGTAGGAATAAAGTGTGCCCTTATTACCCATTGTACCGTTGGAGCTTAATTTTAACAAACGAATATTTCAAAAAATATATATACATATGAATAGGGAAGGAACATAGGTTGAAATGTTAGCAGATAGTCTTATTATGTACTACGTTGTCCTGGCCATCAGCCTTCATTCATGACGACAAACTCGAGCCGGTCTCCCATGCATATATCACATCCATAATTTTAAATTTGGATTTAAATAGAACAAAAGCAGCTGGTTTTAATTGGCATGTCGTAGTTGATAAGACGGGAGGGAACATAAGGTGGACAATATAAATAGTAGTACATGATCAGTAATCACCTTATACCACAAAGTACATCAAGATAGGATTTCAATGATTGAGCCAGTACGCGGGGTGTAGGATTACAGCAAGAACCGGTGCACACCGACCAGACCATTCCGTGTCACATCTCACCAGCAGGCAAGGCACTGCACATCGGCACATGCATGCATATGGACCGAAAGTACTAGATAGGAAACCTTTGCATATGGAGCTGAGGTTTTGGTCGTCTGTGATGAGATGGCCCTCTTTTTAGGTAGGATTATAGGACGTACCGGGGGATGCATCGTTGTCACTCATATATGCATGTCGTCGTATCACAGCTTCTACGCGATTACGTACATTGGGTCGAAGCGACCGAGATTAATACATACACACACGCACACACAAGAGTACTGGTCCAAAATTCTTTGCAACTAACCCAGTCGCTCCTCGATCGAGCATGCATGGAATTGGATGTCACGCATGCCTGAGCGCCGAAAGTGCTGGATAAGGAAGGATAGGAACGTACCGACATAAGTTTGAGTCTGAACGTGCTGATAGATTCTTCAGTACTCTTTTGATTCATCAGAGCATCTTTAATTTCCTTGCTTGTCGAGAAGAACTAACGTCAGAATCAGATGGAGCCAGAACATCAACTTGCAGTCCACCGGCCCATTTTGGCCCCCGCGCGCGTCGCCTCTCGCTGCGGATGCGATGACAGCGAATCGAACACGTACGCACCGATGATTCTCCCCGGAAAAGAACTCACACGTCCATATGTCGGACGAACGGTGTTGCCAAATTAAAGGGCGGCCTGAGGCTGAGCTCATAGCCCGCCTATCCCACCGCATGTATTTTGGACTCTTATTTGTTTATAGTGCGCGTATAGCGTAAGTTTTGTATATCTATTTATGTTTTTTGTGAGCTCAATCTTGTACTAACTCAATTTGAGCAAGTTAAGGTTGGTGTTAACGGCTCATCTATTCTACCGTCTATATTTCAAATTCTATTTTAGTTTATGGTATGTAAATAGTGTTTTGCACGTACGTATATCACCCCGGTGACACTGTCTTTATAAGGGTCCAATTCGCTGATCTTTTACGAGAAGAATCGCATCTTCCCGCCCCTTCTGGCGTTGAAAACTTTGAGGCGTCATGCACAGACGACTTTTTCAACGGAAACGAGATGAGCAGAATCCACGTATAGCTCGATCATCGTAGTCAAGGCCGGGTAGCTAGTACGTCAAACAAGGGTTGGTGTGGAGGCTGTCTCCGGCCAGTGGGTTATACATACGGACTGTCTATGAAATAAAATAATATTATAATATTACTATAGATAGTTACATAAATAATTAAAATAGTGATAGACAACCCGCTAGAGATGGTGGAGACCGTCTCGGTAGTGTAGTTTGCAATATCCAACTCTAAAGGAGAATGGACAATGATACTGGTACCTTGTCTGCATTTGTTGTGATATAGCTTAGGGGTGTTTGGATCACTGACTAAAATTTTAGTCACCGTCACATTGAATAGTTTGGACGCTGATTAGAAAGTATTAAATATAGTCTAATTATAAAACCAATTACATAGATAAGAACTAAATGGCGAGACGAATTTATTAAGCATAATTAATCTATGATTAGCAAATATGATCATACAGTAATACCCAGTCGCTGCCTACCTGCAGCAGGATCGGAGTCAGGACGATATCACTGAGAAACAATTTTTATTTGGTGCAGGACAACGTAATTAAAACGTACGGTGAATCGATCAGTGGGCTGCAACCGCGCGCACTGACCAAGCTGAGGTCCAGGGAGAACAGCCTGAACATGCTGTATTCCGGGTTAACGTTGCATCTCACTGCTGCCTGAACAAATATAATAATAGATCAACTAGCTCCGAGCAGCTGGAGGCAGCGTATGACTGCATGAACGCGAGGAACAGATGGTCAAATGGCGCAGCAGCTGGCCAGAGCCAGAGCAGCTGCGGCGTCAACACCAAGAGGAACACGTTGGAGCTAGTACGAAGCTGCTGCCGGGTCAACAGTACGAAGCAGACGATCGGAACTCGTTCGTTTCGGGTCGTCCATGCGATTCCATTCCATCCACCTGATGCCGGGGGGCCTTCCTCATTGGTCATCGAAGCTGCTGCAACCAAATTTTCTATCCAATCTTCTATTGTACCGTATTTTTCAAACTCCATCACGCGCACACAGTGCCGCTACAGTAGTGCGTTCACAGTGTTTATATATATATATATTTTATGCTCGTGATGACAGTAGCCTAACTCTGGCTCCATTGCACCCGCCGGCACGCACGTGGGGTGCGGGATTACGGCTGAGTTTAGAGAGAACCATCTCTGATCTCACTCCATCGATTCAAACTAGTGTCCATGTGAACTTGCTGCAGCGGGAACGGGGCCGTACAGTGGGAATGGGGGCGGCCAGCCAGCCAGGCAGAGAGCACGTAAACCAAACGTGCGGGTCCCCGAGGCCGGCAGATGGTCGCCGGCGCCACTCCATAGGTCCAGGCAGCAGCCGGCCGTCACCGTCACCGCGTACGGTACGGCGGAGCAGGGAGGGGGTGTGGGCCGGTGGCAGACGCTTGCAGACACCCGCGCTCGGCGACCGGAATTCCCAGCTCCCGCCCCGAGCAACGCCGCCAGCTGCATCCGCGTCAGCTCCCGTACGTGCGCACGGCGACGTGTCTGGCCTCGCAGTCATGGAAGCTGGATGGATCGGCCGGCCGCCGGCCCGCCGTCGCCGTCGCCGTCGCCGGCTTTCCCTCCCGCGACCGACGAGGGCGTGCGTCATGTCACGCCAGGGCGTGCACGTGCACGCGCGCACTGCCTTCCTGCGTTGCATGATGATGGTACCGGCAGCGGCATCATCATTGCGGCCACGGCTGCCGTCTCGACGGTACTGGCCATGGGGCCTGCCAACGTTGACCTGGCCGGGCCCGCCGACCGGGGCTGTGGGGGCCCGATGTCAGCGAGAGTGCGCGCCTGTTTTGAGGCTGTCCTCAAAGGAGTCCAAAAAACACCGTAGCGGCAGTGTTCGACACTGTTTTTTTTATTGGTAGAGACTGTTTTGCACTGTAACTGATATGACGTACATAAAAGAGTGAGATTTGAGAAATTGGGATAAAGCTTCCCCATTGGGGACGGTCCGAGCTCCCGAACTCCCAACGTTTTCGCGCACCCCGGATCGTCTGCGGCGGCCGCACGTGTGGTTGGACATCGCTTGCGTCCCACGGGGGTATTTGCGTTCTTCTCCATACACGTTGCTGCATCTGCTCTGAGGGTCGGTATGGCATGGCCCAACCTTAGACGCCCGTTTGAAATGGAGAATTTTTTTTTCCGTTATGTGAAATTAAACCGCTTCCCCTGGAATTTCTACGCGATTCAAGTGGAATTCCCTGCGTTCCAAAACGAGGCATTGGGCCATCTCCAACGGAATGTCTATCCATCCTACCACTATTCAAACCACTTCTCACTCTGTATACGGTAGCGCTACAGTGTCGTTCTGTGCTGTAGACTGTCTTTTTAGACGCTCCGCTGGAGATGGTCTTAGCCTTGTATATGCAGCTAGCACATACCCAGCATGGAAACAGCGGAAGAGCTCATTGCAATCCATTATTGGGCTACAGGCAACATTAGCAGGCCGCTGTTTTAGTAAGCCGCAGCTTGTAGTTTGATGCTTGTTGAGCAAGTACTTATCTTTTTTATAGAAAAAAAAAACTGAGAGCCTTTTGCACACAAGGCACCATGATGGCGACACGAACAACTAGCTCTCTCGAGAGCAACTACACATCCACTTTCATGTGCATGTGCTAATCACATACTCGGATGCATACGGCTCCACGCAGATGCCCTTCGATCGGGCGCGCGACACCGAATCACCGAACGCTTATCGGCGTGCTCAGAAATCCATCCCTACAAGTACGGAATATCCAGGCATAAGAGCACGGAGATCCCCGAAGAATAAACACGATTCCCCCCAGTTATTCCTCCAGATATCTCCATCATCAGCGTGCTAGCAGCAGCAGCAAGCCATTTCTTCCACACAACCGCAGTTTGATCCGACCCTGATTTGCTCGATCGCCTAGACGACGAAACGTTTCGGAGTTAATTAGTACTACACGAGCACTAGTTTGAAACCGGGCTCTGGTGTTGCGACGGGATCGGATGGCTCTCTCCTGGCCGGGATGGGACGTGGGGCCCACGGCGCTGATAGAGAGACCTTTCGATCATGCATATGCTCTCCCATATTCTCCCTCGCCAGTGGCAGCAGATTCCGGCTTCGCACGCTGCCATTTGGATTGGCGAGAGCGCCCCCGGCACCAAAGATTGAAGGATGATTAGGAAATCAATCTCGTTTGCTTGGTGGTCGCTGGGAATAAGTATAGAAAAATCAGGATGTTGGACTGGATCCAAGGTCCAAACAGTTCAAAAAAAAAAAAACTATGTATATGCGTATGTATATATGGTGCTCCGTATACAGCAGAGAGGCTGGTAGCCTTCTGTAATTAGCTCTATTTTCAATGAGATGCCGCACGAGAAGAAGCCAATGATTTCCTCAGCTCTGTGCTAATGACTTTCCTAGTGATTGTGTAACTTGCGTACAAATTTAACGGCACATGCATCGGGCACTAGCTAGGACCCGACAGAAATCAACGCCCAAAAACCGTGTAAGTAGAATAGTATGTGCAATAAAATGTGAGAAGTGGGGGAAAAAATTTGGACTTCGGTGGTAAACCACAAGACCAATGCTGCTAGAGTAAGTTGGAATTATAGAGTACTTTGTTAAACAAAGTAAAAGCTGGGGCCGCGTTTTAAAAATTGATAGAGAGTTACTAATTAGTTGGTGCTCTCTGGACCTAATGGTCTCTGTTTCTTGGAAAGGCGTCATTGCATCGTCACAGGCCATATATAGTTTAATTACCACCATGCATGGCCGAACGAATAGAAACTTAGAGAAATCCCACGCATGATTATCTTGCGGCAAGCACGGTTAGCCAATTTGATGAGCACAAGCTGCGCGCTTATCCTTACATGCTCAAGAAGGCAACACAAGTCCTGTGGATGGTAGTGATAAGCAATTAATCAAAGATTCTAATTCAAAACTCACTAAGAAATGGTGGGAAAAAAACACTAATCACTCTAGGGGCAAGCTCGTCTTTTCGTCCACGGCCGTGCTCCAATTAAGCCGCCCGCCTGCCCCGCTCCCGCAGGCCGCCGCAGCTCCCGACCCGACGACCGCCACCGTCCCCTTCTCTCCCTCGACCCCCCCGACATCTGCACGCGCGCGCTAAACCCGCGCGCAAGCAAGAAAGCGCGCGCCGGCCCGCACGGCCACCCACACACCCACCCACGCGCGATGGGCGCGACGGGGATGGCGACGGCGGCGGGGACGGCGGTGCTGGTGTACCTGGTGCTGTCGGGGCGGCTGTGCGGGGACGGCGAGGACCGGCTGATATCGTCGGCCGTGTCGGCGGCCGCGGCGGCGCGGCGCCGGAGGAAGGAGGAGGCCCGGGCGCGGCGGGAGCAGCGGCGGCGCGCCAGGCCCCGGTGGCCCGAGCGCGCGCCGGAGGGCTGGGGCGAGGCCGCCGCCGTCGCCGCCCGCACCGTGCGCTTCACCTGGGCCGAGACGCTCGGCAAGTGGGCCCTCGGGGAGCTCGCCTTCGGGATCAACTACTACATGCGGCAGCAGGTGCGTGCCCCTGCCCAGGTGGCCGTCCCCGCGCCGATCGCCGGCGTCCAAGTTCCAACTAGTACTAGCTGTTAGCACCCTCTGCTGTCTTCCCCATTGCCCATTGCACCGTGAAATGCATAATTTGTTCTTGCCGTGTTCTTGCGCGATAGTATTTTCCTTTTTTTATTTTTACTTTTGGCGAGGTTACCTCGTTCCTCGTTAGCGTGGAGGTGGTGTTTTGTTGCTTTCGCGGGATTTTTTTTGGTCAAGCTTAGTTTGTCGCCTTTTCTTTTCCTTTTCCTCTTATCTCGTTTGAAAACCGGGAAAAGGAAAATATCTCATAGGAAGCATCTTGCGTGCAAGAAAGGGATGAAGAAACGCCCAATCTGCGCGGGTTCCCTTTTTCTCTAGGTCTCGATTTTTCGTTGCACATTTATGCTCTCGAGTAGGACTTTTTTTTTCCCCCTTCTTTCGTTCCCCTTTTTGATTGATTGCCAGTCCAGCTTCAGCGGCACCCCCTGCCTTTTTCAAGGGGAAATAACGTGGATTAGGAATTTGACCAACTTTTGGACTGTTCTGAGTTGCTCACATCACAGGACTAAATTGTTAGCTGCCTCCTTCTTGGTTATAGCTAACACTATGTTTCTTTATGTTCTTGCTGAAAGCCTTTTTGGTTCTGTTTCGAGGCAAGTCCGCATAGTTGCTTCAGTTGTGGCCAAGTCATAACTCATAACTAGTACTACTATATACGTACTTATGTTGCAACATGTTATCCTTGCTAGCTCGGAGAGTACGTGGGCACTTGCACCTAGTTAATTTGTGGACGATCTGCATGCTAATGGGCAAATGACTACATGTTGTCATAGTTTTGGAGAATTCTTCAATGTTGCACCAACTCAACTAATAGTTTAATAAATGATGGCTAAATTCAATTATTTTGCCCTTCTATGCTGACGTTTGTTTTGACAGAATGCTCATATGTAGTTAGCTTTTTCACCCCCACAATCCATATATAGTAGTGTATTTACTTCAATTATTTGGTCATTCTGCCTATCATGAAGTGGAAGCACTTTAGCTGCCTATTAAATTTGACTTCTTGATTTTAAATTAGAGAAGATTAGCTATTACCAACCCTACTTTCCCTCCAAAAAACCGAACCCCACTTTGATTAGTTTAGGCTCCAGAAATTGTAAGTTAAGTGATCGTTGGATTTGAACCCGATACCTAACTGATAGGATTCTATCTGCCTTTAGCTGCTCAAATTATTCAGCATCATTAGTGCTAATAAATTTCTTACAGAGGCTACTTTGGCTTCTTTCTTTAAGTCGTGATGTCGACAGATCACATATTGTCACGGATAAATAAGACACATCAGTTTACTGTTTCAGGGTAATCTGCAGCATGAGTATGCTGGAAGTGATTCAATACTACTGGATGGGTCTGAGGTGAGGCAGGAGCTGATTTCACTACTCAGGTATCTGAAGCTATGCATGTATTTTTCAAAGAAGCCATACGACGTGTTTTTGGAGTTTGGTGGATATGACCAGAATGATGTTCTTATAAAGAAGTCTAAGGCGAGGGTGCGTAAGTATCAATTAACTCTGCATTGCCAATTTTGTGTTGAGACTCGACATTCCATACCTGCCTTGAGTGAATAATTTACTGCTCAATCTAATACCATTAATGAATCAAGACTAATCGACTGAAATCCTCTCTATCATGTAGATCCTGAAGCCTGCTTTTACCATTGTCCGTGACACAAGTAGCAGATGTATTTTCCTTTTCATCAGGGGAGCTATCAGTGTTAAGGAGCGGTTGACAGCAGCAACTGGCGCAGAGGTTCCGTTCCATCACGTCATGGTCCAAGATGGCAGTGTCTCCAACCTAGTGCTGGGTTATGCCCATTGTGGAATGGTTGCCGCAGCTCGCTGGATTGCAAAACGAGCCATTCCTTGCCTAAGTAAAGCAGTCGGGCAATCCCCAGACTATGAGGTTAAGGTAATTTCTTTCACTTATTGTGAGAATCTGCTGATGATCTTTTTATCTTTAATCATTCTGCACTGTCCAAACTCATGCTATTGAGTATTGATAGTTGTTAACTACTGCTCTGCTCTTTTATCACGTGGATTATTGATTCCTCCTCATCTAGTCCTTGGGAGTGGCAGACGTTGTCAAACTAGTGAACTATCCTTTGCTTCTGTATTTCTTTTGCTGCTTTATATGCAGCTCGCAGTAGATGCTTACCTATCCAACAATTAAATTGCACAAAAATTTAAGTAGTGGACACTAAACAAGTGGAACCGCAAGTTGTAACCAAGTGAAACCTTTTTTTCTTCTTGAAGCCTAAGCAAAAGAACTTTGAAGCACTCTTGCCGTCAAGTATCATCAATAGATTTTGTAGGATTCTGTAGTGCTGAGCAAGAATGTTAAGAACATAGATTATCCACTACTGAGGTATAAACTTCAAAGTTATGTCTAACGTGAGTAGAGAGAATAAATGGGCATTTTTTACCCAAACTACTGAGGTGTAAACTTGGATCTGGCCTTTTCTTCATTTTACTAATCTAAACAGCAGTTTTTGTTTTATTTAGATCATTGGACATTCAATGGGAGCTGGACTTGCAACAATACTAACATACATCCTACGTGAGAATGAGAAGCTGTCATCATCCACCTGTATCGCATTTGGACCAGGTAGCGCATTATTACAATAAGAAACTTTAGTTTTACTATTAAACAACACATCAAAGCTAATAAAAATAACTAGATTCCAAGTTACAAATATAATCCTTCACTAAAAGAACCATATTGGCATCTTACAACTTTTGCAAGAATATGGTATCTTGTAATGACTGGTCGCTGAGGTTCACCTGCTCGCATTTGTAAACATGTTTTTCATTTTTAGAAAAATCTCTGGCATTAGTCACATAAAAAATAAAAGGATTGCAGAAAAGGAATAATGATCTTGTATATATGCTTAGAAATCGAACACATTTCTTGTACAGAAGCTTAGGCCATTATATTACAGTAACATCTGTAAAATACACATTGCTCTTTTCTTAAGTTTATTTTTATGAATACGTGGCAATATATACTTATATTCCCGGCTGTTGCTGTTCAGCTGCTTGCATGACATGGGATTTGGCTGAGTCAGGTAAAGACTTTGTCACCACCATTGTTAACAGAAATGACTTAGTGCCATCTCTCGGCCTAGTTTCTGCTGCCAAGCTGCGTACAGAGGTACTTGTCAGCCAATTTATTTTCTGATTTGAGTATTTGAGTGGAGTGGAACACAGAGTATATTAGATAGTTGTCATGCAGTTTCTTAGAAGGAAGAACATTCTTTTCTGCAAACAATTTTGCCCCTAAAAGGAAACATATATTTATCATTGTTCTGGCATGGCAGGTTATGGCATCATCTTGGGCACATGACCTTCGCAGACAGATTCAGCAGACTAGATTCTTAGGTTTTGTAAACCGTTCTGTGAGTTTCATCAGATCTCATGTGCCCTTTGTTTCTGATCCAAGATCTAAGGTTGTGGATGTTGATATGCTGCAATCTCAGAGTTCTGAGGTATAATAAATATGTTATTCCAAACACTGGTTCTTGAATATTTGAAATGAGAAATCTATTTATGTCTCAGTACTTGCCTCATGATTTTTGGCAGGATGGGAGTAAGCCTTCGGCAGATACCCATGCTGTGGTAAAGAAACGCCCTCCACTAGTTTGCTGGCCATGTGTTGCTGCACCAAAACAGACTGTTGAATCCTCAAAACAAATTCAGGGCATGGAAAGTCAAACGAACACTGATGTCAAAACTGAGATAATTATTACTGAAGCAGCAGCAGCTGCTGAGCTAGTCTCAGTCCATCTCAGGGAACTAAACCTTCAAGACTCAGACAACGAAGACGGTAACAGAGAAGAAAAGGAATCAGCACCGGAAGAAGCAGATGAAGAGGCCATGGAGCTTCTAGAGTCCTTCACCCACGAGAAGCAGGTGCCATCGTCCTCAACCTCTGCTCAAGAGCCACACCAGCTATACCCACCTGGGAGAATATTGCACATGGTTGGATTACCAGCAGCAGAAGAGGCAACCACAAGTGAGCAAGGAGCCCAGGAGGAGGTTGTCGCCCTGTACGAGACATCTCGACATTTGTACAGTAAGATTCGCCTGGCAAGGTCCATGATAAGAGAACATTACATGCCGAAGTATATTAAGACAATGGAGCAGTTGATCGACAAGCTTGCAGAGCAGGACATCGACAACCAACTGGATTCATTGTAGCATCATAAGTTGTACAGGATAATGATTGTACAGATCATGGAAAGAAAGTCATTGTTTCAGATTGCTGGTACCCAAGGTTTGTGATAGCAATCTAGAAGTTGTACAGCACTACCAATTCGAATTTGTTCTGTTGATCTGCTGTCATTTCAGTAATTTCAGCAGCAGATTTTTGTTTCGAGCTGTGTATATTTTCATACCATTGCGTGATGTGGGCAATTCATGTCAAAGACACTAACACTAACTGCTTGTCAATTAGGCATTTAGTTAAGTTGTATCAATTCTGATTTCTGTGATCAGTTTACCCTCACATGTGTACAGTTTAAGGCAGCTATTTTCTGTAGCTAAATTTGGGTGATCAAAATATTCATTGTAGAGTTTTAGGCATTTGTTTTCTCTGGCTGAATTTTTGTGCCCCTGAACACGAAGTGTGCCATGTAAGTTGTAACACTGGTATGTGGCTGTCTGCCATGTTTTCACTTGTACCGAACGAACGTTTTTCTATCTAATGCAGAACTTTTTCTGGCTGAATTTTGCTTGACTTTGTCAACTCCTAATGTTTTCATTTGTGCCAAATGAACGTTTTTTACCTGACGCAGAACCATCGGTAACCCTCGCTTTCCAACAGCATCGAATTTGCCTCCGGCCTCGTTCGGTTAGAGGATTTTCTAAAAGAAGTGGAGGGGATTTAATCTTTTCTTATTCAAATTTAATCAATAAAGAATTAAATATGATCAGTAAGGGATTAAATCTCCTTCAAAACTAGATGCGGTTACCCTGGTTTTGAAGGAGATTTAATCCCTTATTGGTTGGGTGTATTGCCGCTTTAGTTGGGTGATCCTTGCCGCCGTCGGTGGATGGCCGAACATCAGTGGCAGCAGTAGTTTTGCTTTGTGAGTTGTGACTAAACCGAGAGCACACACTTTAGCTTCAACGTTACACCATTTATCTCGTTTAAGTTTGTGCGACACTGTGCCAATGGTTTTTCTTCTAGTTTCCACTTAGCTGACATACTAGTATCTTGTTGCACCAAGTGGCCAACTAAAGTATCAAAATAAATTAACATGGTATAGATGCACATATTACATATATTGCTTAAAAGGATTTTACAACGTAGAACAAGAGACCCACTGTTCTTATCCTCACCTCCATTCGTTTTGACATCACGTGGTGGTACCATGTGTTTTTTTTTCTAACTACGTACGCAGTATTAGGTCCTGCCTAAGTGGATTGAATTTATGTTCACCCATCCTCCTTTCTGTTTCCTTCCGCCTTCTTATTCCTTGTTGCCGCTGCCCACCCTCACCTAGCGGCTAGCTCCCCTCTGGCCTGGCTTCCGGTGCCTCTGCGGCACCGCCCCTCCCACCTAGCCACTGCAACCGCTATCGTCTCTTGCCGCGCTGCCTTGTGCCCTCCCCACCACTTGCCCCGCCAGTCTCTCCACCACCGTCTTGCCCACCACCATCGTCGAGCTATTTGTCGTTCATGGCCCCCCCATTTACAGCCCGAGGTGGAGAAAATCTCAAGCGTCCAACACCCGCGCACCCCAAACACCGAATCTAAACCTCGCTCGTCGACGATAGAGGAAAAAGAGGCGGTAGAGAGGTGGGCGGTGTTGGAGGGGTGGATCGTGCTATTGAACCGTTTTGGGCTGAAGTCATCGGGAACAAGAAGGCAAGGGGTGGATGCAAGTGGGTTCAGTGAAATTCCAGTTCGATACATTGCAGCGCTTGGAAAATGCAGAAAAGAATGCAGACCTTCCACAAATATGTTCTCCACATTTCATCCCCAAAACAAAATTTTACGCCCCCCTCGAAAAGCCATCCGCAAACAGTATCAATTATATCATGACCTCTGTAATTCACAACCAACTTGTCATCACCGCTCGCTCACTGCTCTTGTCGCCGTTGGTCCCGGTCGCCGCTCGCACGTCACTCCCACCGCCTGGCCCTTGGTCGCCACTCACCCTCGCCGCCGCCGCTCAACCACTGCTCCCTGCCGCTGCATGGCCTTGCACGTCGCTCACTCACCGCTTGCCCTTGTGTGTCGCTGCCCTGCACCGCGCGCCGAGACATAGCCGCTTGTGCCGCCGATCAGCAGCTCATCGCTTGCCCCACATGCCGCTGCATAGTCCCCACAAGCTCACTTGCGCTCCAACGTGAAGAGAGAGAAAATACGGGAGGTCTCTGTAAGGACCTAAGATGTCGCCTAGAGGGGGGGGTGAATAGGCGTAACTGAAAATTTACACCACTTAGAAACACACCGTCAGCACTCACACCGGATAGTCCGATGGGTACAACCGGACAGTCCGGTATAACCGGATAGTCCGGTTCTCTACACCAAATAGTCCGGTGTCACACAAAAACCGAAACCCCCAAGGTAAATATACGAGAAAATAATTATTGAGCTATGTGGAGCTGTGTAATGTGTTTGTATGTTGATTATGATCTCGGCAACACTTTATTCCTGCACTCACAAAGAGAACTTGCACACGAATAATAATAGCGGAAGCAATAATGCAATGCAAGCAAGCAAAACAACCACAAGCACCAAGCTTGGGTCTCCCAGCAGGGGCACAGCACACACAGCAAAGGATTTTAGTCCCGAGGTTCGGGCACACCCGCAAGTGTCCGTACGTCCCCGTTGAGGCGCCCACCAAGAGCTTGAGTCTATTTCAACTCACGGTCTCTCTTCACAACCACCAAGGCTATGAAGGTGCTCACTGCAAATGCTCCGAAGAGCGGGGTAATCACCTACAAGAGAAGTGGCACCCACAAGCCGGGTGCCCTTCGGGTTGCTCTCGCCGTCTAGGAGGAAACCTTCAAGAGTAACAAAAACGCTTCCCGGAAATGCTTGCCAACTGTGCTCATAAGCTAGGTGCTCACAATGTAGCTCACACAATCTCACAAATCCTCTCCCAACTCAAGAATCTCACAAATTTAGCTCAATCTCACAAAGAGAGTGTTGGGAGGTGTTACTAAGAGCCTCTGGATGGATGTGGACGTGGAGGGAAGCAGCAGCTCCAACTGGAAGAGAGTGAGGGGTATAAATACCCACCCTCATAAAACTAGCTGTTGGTCTGTGTCAGACCATCACCGGACAGTCCGGTGCGTTCCTACCGGATAGTCCGGTAAAGGCGGACTAGCCGTTGGAGCTCAAACCCCCTATACCGGACAGTCCGGTATAGCTCACCGGATAGTCCGGTGAGGGGTTCCCTGATCATAGGCTAAGGCACTGAGCCTGTGTCAACAGATGAGCAAAGTGTAGGTGTTGTCTCCATTAGAGATACACCTAACTAGGAGATGAGAGCACAAGGAAAAGATCAGAGAGATCACTCTCAATTCTGGGCTCAGCCTTCACCGGATAGTCCGGTGAGGATTACCGGACAATCCGGTGAACCCACCCTCAGCACAATAACAACTCACGAGGAGTGTTTTGGCTCGACACTCTCTGAACTAGCTGTGAGCACATGTTGATTAGAGACTTCTGAGCTTCGCTTCCCTCTTGATAGTACGGCATACCTATGCTCAAGGTGAATATAAATCTAGATGAAATCCACTTGAGTCTTGTCTTGATGAATAATGCCGTCTTGAAATATATCCACAGAGGGAGATAGCGAAGCTGAGCTTCTTCCTTTGTGAGTAATCCTCTTTGAGCGAAATAGTTGGACTTCAATTTAGAAAACCTCTTCGATAGTTAGATGGAGCACATTTGCTCATTATCCATTCATTCAATTTGTCTTGATCATTATTGGCTTTAATATGCAATAGAGTGTCTTCATGATCAGCCACTTGTTGTATATGAGAAATCCAAGCAAGTTAGTGACATCCAAATGAAAGAGATACAATTTAGAGTCACTTTTCTTAACATGAAAGTCAAGTGTCTCAAAGTGCATTAATAAAGCAACACTAGTGATGTCCTTTGACAATATATACATGTAGAAACCTGTCAAATGATCTTACAAAGAGATTAGACCTTTAATCGCATTGTCACTCAAACACCAAAACCACTAAGGAGCCTTGTTGCACTTACAATCTCCCCCTTTTTAGTGATTGATGACAACCCCGATCAAAGCTTACAAGAGATAGTCAAATTAAGTGCATGAATCCTGAGATATTTGGTATGCTCCCCCTAAATATGTGCTTGAGTTACAAAAACTCGAAATTTGAGCCATATATGCCCAAAAACACATATTTCGTGCCAGGAGAGCTCCCCCTATATCTCAGAATTCCAAAACCACATAGTAAGAGGGAAAACACAAAATAAACCAACTGGGATGCTTGGTTGTGCAGCCACTGCCCACTCACCGGATAGTCCGGTGTAACTGACCGGATAGTCCGGTGATAGCAATCTGCACTGCACCAGGCCAAACCAAAACCACGAAGCCACACAGAGTCACAAAGACGAGCACATAGCTAATAGTATAAATTAGACATAGATATACATATAATCCACACAGATCACATGGAAGGTAAAAGGTTTCAAAAGATTATACGAAAATGTGTCCAATACATGACCCTAAGAGTTCAACACATGAACCGACACATGATACAGCTGAAAGGGAAAATGATAAGATAAAACATGCTGCAAGCGGCTCCAAGGATCTGCTGACTCTTCACAAGGCCTGCTTGCTCCATTCTCCCTCTTTCACTGAGCTCCTCCTGAAAAACACTAGGAAAAGAGGAAAAAGAGGGCCACAATGCCCCAAAGCTTTAATGTACTTCTCCCCCTTTGTCATTAAGCACCAAAAAGGTCAAAAGAAGAGGAGAAAAGTACCTCAAGGGCTCACTGAGTGCCCTGATCTCATCATCCACTAGAGCTGCCACCCTGAGGTCCTGACTGGAACTGGTTGCTGCTCTGAAAGAAGGCTCCACCCTGACCCATGGAGAAAGGTAGAGATCCTGAAAAGCTCGAGGAGGCCAAGGTGGTGGAGTAGCCTGAGTAGCCAGCAGAGAAGGCTTCACTCATCCCAAAGAGTGACTGAGCAGCCGACTGAGCTGTGGCATCCATGGATCCTGAAACCGGAGGTGCCTGAGGTGCTTGAGTAAACAGTGGAGGCTAGCTGAACTGAGGAGGCACT
This sequence comes from Paspalum vaginatum, assembly GCA_030272315.1. Taxonomy (NCBI): domain Eukaryota; kingdom Viridiplantae; phylum Streptophyta; class Magnoliopsida; order Poales; family Poaceae; genus Paspalum; species Paspalum vaginatum. Next base: position 33,926,382 of record CM059019.1, on the reverse strand, counting down.
GATGCCCCGCTAGTCTGACCCTGGTACCCTGTAAAGGGATCCACCAGGAACTCCTCCTCTACCTCTGTCTCCTGCTCATCCTCTACCACTCGGTCAGGTGAGGGTGGTGGCTGCATGCCGAGGTGCCTCTGAATGCCCTTCACCTTGTTATCTGTCAGGGTCTGGCGACGATGGATCTCTCTCTTCTCAGCTATGTCCTTCGCCCTGAAGCACTTGAGGGCTCCCATAATGGCTCTGAAAGCCTGCACAACAGGTGAGGAGCTCCTCCTCGACCTCTCACTGGAGAATTTCCCACTGCCTCTCCTCCTCTGAGGTGACTGCCTCTGCTGTTGTGGCACTGGAGCCAACTGACTCGGAGGTGGGTCTGAGCTTGAAGGTGTAACTGAGGGTGCTAGCACAATCGGATGCTTCACCTTCTTGACACGGAATGGCCGGTGCTCAGTGTCACTGATATAAGCTGTACCGGTCACTCTGTCAGTCACCTCCATGATGAAAGGAGCATATGCACAACTCCGATATGGGTCAAAGGATATGGCTTTGATCTCCTCCCATATGAAGTTGGTCACGCTGAAAGGCAATGCATCCTCCCTCATCCTAGCAAGCAAATTCTTGGCATAATGTGATATGTTAGTAGCATCACCAATACGAGGAGCCAGGGTTTTTCTGAACATTCTGTTCAGATATCCATAGAAAGAGTAAAGACCCTGTGAGTGTCCAAAGTTTCCCTGATTGTTTGGAGGATACATGAACTTCATCTCACTGTCAGGGAGACACTGCTCTAGGTGAACCTTAGGCCTGTTCAGATCCACATTGTTCAAACCAAGCACAAATGCGAAGTCAAGATAGGAGATGGAATAAGTCTCACCCTCTGTCATCCATGCCATAGCCCACTTCCTCGGATCTGCATCTGTGTCATCAAAGTAGACTGTGGCATAGAACTGAGCGATGATCTCCTTGTTCCAATCATGCCTGAAACTCATGATCTTCTGGATGTTCTGCCTCCCACAAGCTGCAATCACCTGATAAAAAATGGGGTCTTTCTTGTGCTTCATGTATTTCCAATCAACCCATTGATCAAGTGTGACTGGGTGTTCCATGGATAGAATCACTGACTCATAGTAATCCTCCTGGAACCTGGTGTGAAACCTCCAGTCATAAGAGCTCTTGGGCTCTTTCCTAAAGTCCCTTCTCCTGTTGTCTCTGATCTCACTGAGCTTCCCCTTTTTCTTGTAATCTACCACCTTTCTGTTGGGTGGCCTGCTGGGCTTGGACATCTTCCTAGCATACTCAGCCTCGGGGGGTGCTGGCTCTCTCTCCTCTTCTGCCTCAACATCTCTCTCCTCCTCCTCATCATCACTGCTGGGAGGAGCTGGACCCTTACCATGGGGTCTGGGTTGGACCACATAGGTCTCATCCTCTACATCATCATCAGAGGAGGTCTCCACTGCCACCTCTTCATCTGCAATATGCATCTGACCTCGAGGAGTGTCCTGCAACGGCCCTTGCCTCATCCTGAGTGATCTTCCCCTTTGAGAGCCACCAGCACCGGTGTCCTCCAAGGGAGAAGAAGTGTCGCTGCTCGGCTGAGGGCGAGGCTTAGTGGCCTTTCTCTTAACCCTGGTGTACTGCTTGATGGGTTGCTCACCAGCCATCTACAACCCTGAGAGACAAAGATATGGATTTGGACCCTCGGATTAGCCTCAGAGTGTAAAAGATATAATTTGATTACGATGATTGTGAGAACATGATTTTCTGACAGGAATATGTCACAAAGACACAGAGGAATATATGGAACAAGTTTGGGAGCTCATAGAACAAATCTAGAGCCACAAAGAGCAACTGACCTAGGGCCTCTGGGTATAGCCGGACAGTCCGGTGGATTCCACCGGATGGTCCAGTCCTGCCGGACAGTCCGGTAGCGGCCACCGGATAGTCCGGTAGCGCCTAGTGCCCTAGGGTTGGTGGATCTCCCAAACCAGCCATGAAAAAGTTTTGATCTTTTATGATATGATGGATATGCATATCAGGAGTACTTCTACCAAGAGAAATTACTAGCATTGCACCGAGCAAAAAGATCGGGCAAAAAGAGTTCAAAGTACCTTGGAGAGAAGTTCCTAGGTCAAAACTGATGGAGAGGCCGGTGGGATCGGATACCCCGAAGATGCAGCGACCAATCCCTACCAAAAGCTCCTCAAATCCATAGAGGAACGAGAAGAACTCCTCAAATCGCCAAAGAGATCCTTGAATCAAGCAAGGGCAGCGGTTGGAACGGATGAAAAGCGGTTTGGAGGAAGGTGAGGGAAAAACATGAGAAGTTACCCCTTTGAACCGCGGGTGAGGGTAAAATCCGCGTGGACCGGATAGTCCGGTAGCCCTGCCGGATAGTCCGATGTTACCGGATTGTCCGGTAGGGCACACTGGATAGTCCGGTAGAAAATGATTTCGCAGAAGGTCTGAGGGCTGTGCTATATTCCTTTGATCCATTTGACTCCTTTTTGTAACATAGCCCTCAGGGAAGGTAAGTGACCTTTTGTAAATGCATTTATGTCAAAGCTTTTGGTCAAAAGATGATTTAGTTGAAAGAGATGAGCTTTTGAATAAATTCGTTTGGAAAGTGATTTTGAATTTCAGCATAGGAGTCTCAATGTATGTGGTTAGGTACAAGCACGCACAGATAACAATAACCACATATAAAGAGAGGTTGATCACAAAGATCTCAACAGCAAATGTTTTCAAAATCCCATTTTTGCTATACTAGTAAATTAGCATGCCTTGTTTAAGATGATTGGCATGTTTGATTCACACTCAGCTTACAAAGGCATGAGAGGCACTCTTAGCTAGAGTATCAAGCAAACATCTGATCTCATTAAAGCCTCATTAGACATACTCATGACAAGACACAATATTTCACTAGCTCAAACCTTAGGAAATATGCCACAAAGAATGTTAGATACATTGAGGATCACATCATAGATGATGACATATTTAACTCATACCTCCTATCATATTAGAAGCACCAAGCTCTCAAGACTAACTTGACAACTTTCTGAGATTTAGAGGTATCAATCAACTATCCATACTAGAATTGGATCACTCAATCTACCAACAACCACACAGGAGTGACAAGGCCTTGAAGCACTTACAATGCATATATGAACTCATACCTTGGCCTTGGTTTAATATACTCATAAGATATATAAGAATAGAACAACCTTTGGTATATGCCCTGATTTTTACATTTTTGAAGCATCTTCAATTTATTTTGCATTATGCCAGTGATCTGGTCCAGTCTACATCTTTTTAATATCTGCAATCTTACTCACATAGAGTTGTTAGTACTACAGAGCCCTAGTATAACTCTACTCCCCCAAATGCATGCTTATGGTTCTTGAATAACCAATTTCACATGCTCAACTTTTGTAACAAACATGGGGATTAGAAGTTTTATTGTGGCTAAGTGTAGAATGGGTGAAAGAGTAATTATGTAGGTGTACTCACAGGTATATGGACCTGGCTGACCCTTACCGGACAGTCCGGTGTCCATACATCGGATAGTCCGGTTATGTCGGACATTCCGGTGTAGTACACCGGATAGTCCGATACAGAGACCGGTAGCCTGGTTAGAAACGTGCCCGACCGGTTGAACCTGCCGGTTGAACCGGCCGGTTGAACTGGTAGATCAGCAGGGCCGGCAGACCGGTGCTACCTGTGTCCGACCGGTTGGACCGGTGGGTCCAGCCGATGGGTCCTGAAAGTTTGCACTAGGAGTTTTGATTTCTTCCAAGCTTTATTTCCTTTTCTTTTCATGAGTCTCAACCCATATTCCTGCACATTTTAAGGCACTTGCTCCACAAAGAGAGCCGTCAACATATCACAAGAATATAAGCATAGGATAGGAGTGGAATTTGAACTTGATTGATTTGGGCAAGGCTCAAGTCACTAAGGATGAGTCTTGTCCAAACCATCAAGGATCTAGATAAGCACACGTTACCCATGATGTCATTGAGGATGAAGATATTTCCAAAATTCATATCTTGGCTTGAGATGGGAAGAAAGAATCTTGAGACAATGATATATTTGCAGTTTAGCTTCTCAAGATAGCCAAGACCCTCAATGCATCCTGTAGGTACCTATAGGTCTTCAGGTATGTTTTGGTACCCAAACCTTGTTGGGTCCATCAATGTTAGTCAAATAAACCTTGGGTATCCAAATAGCTTTGGTGAGAGCCTTGGATGAACAAATCACCTTAGCTTCACCACTGCAGCCCTTGGACACACAAGCCACTTTAGTTTTCTTATTGATAAGATTGGGATGAGTAAAGTTACCATATGGGCAATCCTTACCAAGATGCCCCTTTTTTTGGCAATTGTAGCATATTCTTTGCCTGAAGCCCTTTGGTTGATTTTCTGCCTTGATTGCATGTACTTCCTCCTTTACAACCTTGTTGTGAGACTGGGTAGGTCTTCTTGCCTTGGAATTTGTGACTTGAGCTGCCACTGACTTCACCGGATAATCCGACACCCTACTACCGGATAGTCCAGTATGTTGTTCCGGACAGTCTGGTGAGCCAGAGCTGCTCACTGCCTTGGATTTGAGGCTTGGGCAAGCCTGAACATTGTGTCCTCTTTCCTTGCACCAGTAGCATCTTCTATTTGTTTTGTTCTTCTGTCCTCTTGATTTGGCTTGCTCTTGTGCTTTAGTGCTTCCACCACTTTTAGACTTGATACTTGCCTTAGTGTGTTGTGCACGGTTTGAACCCTCCTCAAGCTTGTTCACCATGTTTTCACGGTTATCTTGAGAAGGTTGCACACAACACTTTTCTTTAAGTGTGATCAAGTCCTGTTTTAACTTTTCAACCTCTTGCTTGAGCTTTTGATTTTCTTTTGCAATGAGGTCATCACAAGATTCTACAATATCATGCTCAACACAAGGGTTACTTGCTATTAAACAGCAAGGGTTAGCACAAGCAATGATAGAATCAGCTGAAGAACAAGAATTATTTTGCACGAGAGGTTCATAAGATTTTACCGACGTGACAAATACCTCGTGTGCTACCTCGCTCAAGGCTAGCTGATCAATGAGCTGCATACTCTCATCTAGGAGCTCATCTTTTTCTTGTTGGAGCTCCAAGCACTTGTCATTGATCCTATTTAGTAATTCTTTTCTTTCTTCTACCTTCTTCTTAAGCTTGAGTTTGAGCTCTTCTTTTTCATCTTGAGCCTCTTTTAGCTCATCCAATTTCTTCACCAAGTAGTCTTCTTGATTGTCAAGACTTTGTTTCTGCTTGGTGATGATTTACATCAGCTTGATCACTTTCATTTGGTCCTTCTTGCTGAGGTGGCCAATATCCAAATCTTCATCAGTAATCTCGTCTTCATCTTCATCGTTCCCACTCATCTCTTCCTCACTTTCTTCACTTCCCTTGGCCATGAGGCACTGATGTGAGTGTGAAATAATGGAGTGAAACTTGGGTGAACATGATTCTTCACTTGGTCTCCATCGCTGCTCTACACTGGTTGGTGCAGCTTCACTGCCACCACCGGATAGTCCGGTATCAATTACCGGACAGCCCGGTATCTGCAGTGACTGCAGCACCAACTGCCTTTCTTGATCTTCCTTGTCCTCTGCACTTTCACATTGGCTTATTTCTTCTTTTCCTGAGTTCCTTACTGATATGTTTGCTTGTTCTTGAGATTTGCATGCAAAAACATTTTTGAGAGTGGCCCAAATCTCATGGGCATCCTCAAATCTCTTGTACTCATGGAACAGCCACTTAGAGGTATCTGGACTCAAAGTGCTCAATAAATAATTAGCAACTAGAGCATTGAGCTGCAAGCGTATTGTCTCCTCATGAGATAGGTTGCCCCAATCATAGTTAGAAGGCAATGTGCTAGCTTCTACAATTTGCTCCACAAGTGGACCATTGGTCCTAAGCAAATTAAGTACATGAGTTGACCACTGAGAATAGTTAGAGCCATCAAGCATGAGCGGCTCACAAGTTACCTCACTAGGTGTTGACATCTTTACTCACGGCGGTGAAGCTTTTCGGTGAGTCCTTGCTCTGATACCAATTGTAAGGACCTAGATGTCGCCTAGAAGGGGGGTGAATAGGCGTAACTGAAAATTTACACCACTTAGAAACACACCGTCAGCACTCACACCGGATAGTCCGATGGGTACAACCGGACAGTCCGGTATAACCGGATAGTCCGGTTCTCTACACCAAATAGTCCGGTGTCACACAAAAACCGAAACCCCCAAGGTAAATATACGAGAAAATAATTATTGAGCTATGTGGAGCTGTGTAATGTGTTTGTATGTTGATTATGATCTCGGCAACACTTTATTCCTGCACTCACAAAGAGAACTTGCACACGAATAATAATAGCGGAAGCAATAATGCAATGCAAGCAAGCAAAACAACCACAAGCACCAAGCTTGGGTCTCCCAGCAGGGGCACAGCACACACAGCAAAGGATTTTAGTCCCGAGGTTCGGGCACACCCGCAAGTGTCCGTACGTCCCCGTTGAGGCGCCCACCAAGAGCTTGAGTCTATTTCAACTCACGGTCTCTCTTTCACAACCACCAAGGCTATGAAGGTGCTCACTGCAAATGCTCCGAAGAGCGGGGTAATCACCTACAAGAGAAGTGGCACCCACAAGCCGGGTGCCCTTCGGGTTGCTCTCGCCGTCTAGGAGGAAACCTTCAAGAGTAACAAAAACGCTTCCCGGAAATGCTTGCCAACTGTGCTCATAAGCTAGGTGCTCACAATGTAGCTCACACAATCTCACAAATCCTCTCCCAACTCAAGAATCTCACAAATTTAGCTCAATCTCACAAAGAGAGTGTTGGGAGGTGTTACTAAGAGCCTCTGGATGGATGTGGACGTGGAGGGAAGCAGCAGCTCCAACTGGAAGAGAGTGAGGGGTATAAATACCCACCCTCATAAAACTAGCTGTTGGTCTGTGTCAGACCATCACCGGACAGTCCGGTGCGTTCCTACCGGATAGTCCGGTAAAGGCGGACTAGCCGTTGGAGCTCAAACCCCCTATACCGGACTGTCCGGTATAGCTCACCGGATAGTCCGGTGAGGGGTTCCCTGATCATAGGCTAAGGCACTGAGCCTGTGTCAACATATGAGCAAAGTGTAGGTGTTGTCTCCATTAGAGATACACCTAACTAGGAGATGAGAGCACAAGGAAAAGATCAGAGAGATCACTCTCAATTCTGGGCTCAGCCTTCACCGGATAGTCCGGTGAGGATTACCGGACAATTCCGGTGAACCCACCCTCAGCACAATAACAACTCACGAGGAGTGTTTTGGCTCGACACTCTCTGAACTAGCTGTGAGCACATGTTGATTAGAGACTTCTGAGCTTCGCTTCCCTCTTGATAGTACGGCATACCTATGCTCAAGGTGAATATAAATCTAGATGAAATCCACTTGAGTCTTGTCTTGATGAATAATGCCGTCTTGAAATATATCCACAGAGGGAGATAGCGAAGCTGAGCTTCTTCCTTTGTGAGTAATCCTCTTTGAGCGAAATAGTTGGACTTCAATTTAGAAAACCTCTTCGATAGTTAGATGGAGCACATTTGCTCATTATCCATTCATTCAATTTGTCTTGATCATTATTGGCTTTAATATGCAATAGAGTGTCTTCATGATCAGTCACTTGTTGTATATGAGAAATCCAAGCAAGTTAGTGACATCCAAATGAAAGAGATACAATTTAGAGTCACTTTTCTTAACATGAAAGTCAAGTGTCTCAAAGTGCATTAATAAAGCAACACTAGTGATGTCCTTTGACAATATATACATGTAGAAACCTGTCAAATGATCTTACAAAGAGATTAGACCTTTAATCGCATTGTCACTCAAACACCAAAACCACTAAGGAGCCTTGTTGCACTTACAGTCTCCACTCCGAGATTCGGGGGGCTCTTGGGGCACACCTGGTGTACCTGAGCCACCTGTCCATCCACCTCCTCCTTCTTCTTCCTTAGCTTTTTCGCCACCCCTCCCCTCCCCGCTTGCCGCCACCCAAAGGCTGTCGGCGCATTAGCACCCTCGCCGTGGTCTCCCCGCCTGCTAGCCACCGCCCTAGCCGCTGTGCTGGCCGCCTCCTTCCTCCTGCGCCGCCGCCACCATTGCCGAGCTCCCCCTCCCCACCCTCTTGCTCGACCGGCGGTGCCCTCTCTGTTGGTCTCAGTTGCCTGGCCGACCACCATCGCTGCGTGAGCGGCCTGCCTCCTCCGGCCATCCCTCTTAAGGCCGAAGGTGGATGAGCCATGGGGATGGCCATGGCGGCGGCCCCCACCCTAACCCCAAACCCGAAGGCCATGGCGGCTGCGCGTGGAGGAGGACACAACACCGGAGGAGGAAGGTGACGTCGACAATCGGCGCGTCGGGAGGAAGAGAGAGCAAGGGAGGGGAAGGCTGTGCCAATTTGGACCGATTTGTGCCGAAATCTATATGTATACCTAATATTAAAGCAAATAAGGATTCTTGGTTCGTCTTGGTCCATCATAACATGTGGGATCCGCTTGTCAGTCACTCAACCCTCCGTGTCCGCCCAGCGCGTCTCGGTCTCGAGCCCTCCGCGTCCTCTTCCGGTCCAATTGAGATCCTCTGCAGTCCAAAGCGGTGCAGTTGGGCCACTGACATGTGGGCCCCATGTGCGAGAGGGCTCACCTGCAGTGACCCAACTGCACCTGCAGTTACTGCAGAGGAATCGCCCCCCTTCCGGTCCGATTGAGATCCTCTGCAGTCCAAAGCGGTGCAGTTGGGCCACTGACATGTGGGCCCCGCATGCGAGAGGGTCCACCTGCAGTGACCCAGTTACTGCAGAGGAATCGCCCCCCTTCCGGTCTCCCCCGCCCAACGCGTTTCGGTCTCTGTCTCCTCGGCCGCCCCAGCCCCCAAAGAATCAAAATAGACTGAATTAGTATGCGGTGCCAACTGCCAAGCCACATCTCCACAGCTTAGGATAGAAACAGGAGGCAGCAGTGCGCGGGCAAAACCACAGCCCACAGGGAGCCCCGTGCTGCCGGCGACGAAAGCCTCGGCCGCGTTGTGCTTAAAGCCCGAAGCTCGCCAATCCCCAGCCAGCCCCGACGACCTCTACCTGGCCGGATCTGAGGAATGGAGGAAGAACAACGGTGGAAGTGTTTGTGGAAACTGGAAAGAGAAACAGAGTGGGGAAAGAAAAAATTCAGAAGAGATGAGGTCGCGTGTGTTGTGTATTGGAGAGAGAAAAACTCAGTCGTAAAAATACATCCAACGGTGGAAGTGTATTTTTTTACTCAATGCCCGGTTTTTCTTCTGAGAGTGATTAACGAAATTCAATCTATTAGTTACATTTTACACGACCACATAGGGTGTGAAAGTCCATGAGTAATATCAAATTACAAAACATAATACAAAATTTATAGAGCACTAATAAATAATAAAATTGTAGATATATGTAGTAATTTAACAAAGCAATAACCATCCATCAATCATGCAATTTAAAAAACAGATACAGAATAGACATAAAACCATGGACTAACAATCCATCAATTACATTTTACCGCACTGTGCTGACTCCATTGGATAGTAAAAAAATTTGACTGACAAACGAACAAATATCAAGCGATTGACATGGAATAAATCTATTTTTTTTCTTAGGCTAAGGTCACTAGACCAGCTATATGGGGTTTGCACCGTAGAATACATCGTTCATTGTTGAAGTTTGAAATAAAAAATAGGATATAAAGACGGGTGATGTTAGCCTTATGGAGGAAAAGAAACAAAGTCATAAGAGGCATATTTTTAATTTTATTGAAAAAATATAAACTATGCCTAGACCTTAGGGTGATCTATGTTTTCTAGAAAAAAAAACTATATTTTTTATAGTTTTTGGGCACCATCCATTTTTGAAACTTCTCCGGGACGGTCCTTCACTCCTTCGCCACACATGGAGCACCTTTTGCGAGGGCACCAGCCAGTGGCTTGGATGGTAGTACAAGTTGCCGTAGCTCAACATAGACGGAGGATATAGCATGGTAAAGAGCATGGGCCAATGTGTGTATGAAGGTGAAAAAAATAACCGGCACTAATAAAGTAATAAGAAGATGGGCTAGCATGCCTATATGTGCTCAGAGGGGGGCGTATTTGTTCTAAGACACTAGATGCACCAACCAATTATCTCATAGACAAGAAACAATCAATTATCTGAGAGGCGAGGAAACAAAAACTTTAAGAACCTAGATTCCTTTCTCTCCTATAAACAGTGAGGTATAAGTCTAGATTTAAGTCTAGCAAATTCCGTAGCATCGGGCATTTCTGCTGGTGAGATAAAAAATGTGAAAGGTAGGAGGTGGGTGGACGAGGTACACCTAGCTACACCAGAAGATTTTGGGAGATTCGGGGGCCCTTTGCCTGCCCGTGGATAGCCGAGGACAGCCTTAACCCGTAACCATTTTCTTACCCGACCCGTTTACCGCTTTCGTCTTCTCCAAACCTCCCCACTACACCGCGCCCCTCCGCATCTCGCCGGCCTCTCGTCTCCGGCGATTCCCCCCGGCGACGGAGAGCGCCCCATGAAGCGGTAGGGCACGCGAGGCAGCTGTAGTCTCCGAGATCTCATATCCCCCTCCTACTCCGGCCAGCGGGGGCGCCATGGCGAACTACCTCGCGCAGTTCCAGACCATCAAGTCCTCCTGCGACCGCATCGTCATCGCCGGTACCATCCCCATCGCCTCCCCTCTTAGTTTCAACCCTTAATTCTACCCCCCTCATATCTGAACTGTGCTGTCGCGCCCTGCCGCGACATCACGAGTAGCGGCGGGGGCGCGATCTGGGCCAGCTCCGTCCTCTTGATTTCGAGACCTCGCGATCGCGTGGCGATTCTGGCGAGACTGAGGTTTTGTGTCTGCTGCGGCTTTATGGTTTAGTCGGAATCGTGGTTGGGCCTAGATTCCTGCTTGTGGCGTCTGAGTTCTAGTGAGATTTAGAGTGTTTGAGCTTAAGAGCAATGCGGACAGATCTCATATCCCCATTGCCTCCCATAGCTTTGGTTTACCTTGACTCTCACATCATGATTAGGAATATTGCTGCGAGCCAACTCATGTACATTCATCCAAGCAGCACTGTTGTTCCTGTTCCTACTCTTGTAAATTTGTACAGGGTGTAGGCCCTATGGTAGGTAGGAGCAATGCAGCAGCACTGCAACCCACACAGAACTGTGTATTGATGGGTGGCAAATACCCCATACCCGTAGGTGTAAGTGTAACCATTTGTAGGATCAGAATTCAAAGTAGACTGATGTTTGGTTCATGCCCAACATTCCCTAGCAATATGTTAAGCATGCCACAATTTGGCTTCTGTTTGGTTCACTTCCACAGCTCTGGCTTGTCACAGTTTCTTAGCCCTATGACACACCATAGGCACATTTTCTTGCCAAACCTTGTCCCAGTTGTGGCTTCAATTTTGTTGGCCACACTTTTTTTGTGGCAGGCACAGTTCGCCTAGGGTTAGTTGTGGCTAGATTAGGCATGAACCAAGCAATCACTTCAATTCTTTGATGTTCATCCGATGAAATGTGGTTGCAAGTTTGTAGATCTGTATAGGTTTCTTCTCATATGGCAGATTTCCTTCTGTAACAGTTGAGGATGTGAGCGACTTGTGGCTCAATGTCAAGGAAAGTTTTGAGCAACGAGTGCCAGTGAAGAAGGCAGGTCTCAACAACAAAGCAAGGAATCCTGTTTTTGTTGAAAATCTACCGGCTGAGTTTATACAAACGACTGATTCAAGGTTGCGGAGTCGATTTCCACAAGAACAATACTTGTTCTGGTTCAGGGAACCGTATGCTACTGTTGTTCTTGTTACTTGTGAGGTACGGCCTTACTGATATTGCCCCCCTATATTGCCACTCATTCGATTCTTCTTTGAACAACAATGCTTATGAAATGGATCATGTGGATGACTTTTGCAATTTTGTGTTTACAAAAATATGCAGGATCTTGATGAATTCAAGACCATTCTTAAGCCTCGCCTCAAATTAATAGTACAAAATGATGAGCGTGAATGGTTCATTGTGTTTGTGTCCAAGGCCCATCCTAGCAATGACCAAGCAACTAAGATGGCAAAGAGAGTATATGCTAGGCTCGAGGCTGATTTCAACACCAAAAAGAGAGAAAGGTATTGTTGACACTAACATGGTAGTGATGGTGCAACTACAAGCAACATTGGGTTATTGACAATGTCCAAATGCTCTCTTATGATATAGATGCTGCAAATTTGATCTTCATGGATCTGATGCCGAATTCTGGGATGATTTTGACTCTAAAATGGTGGACTGCATCCGAAATACATTAGATAGGCGGGTTCAATTTTATGAAGAGGAAATCCGGAGGCTAAGTGAAGCAACGGTTCACTCCGATATGGAACTTCTGCAACTTCTTTATTCTGAAGGTACACCAGTGCAGCCATGATGATACTTGCCAACTGTTACCACATTTTTCAGTGCCCTCTGGGTTTTATCTACCTTTTTGTTGTTTACACTTGAATTGCTCATATTTTCAGGAAAGCTTAGCGTTCATGTTTGAGATGAGTAATCTTCATGAGGATTCACTCCGTGAATATGATGAACTTGAACTATGCTACTCAGAGTCAGGTTGATCTCTAATTGTATCTGACAATTACCTTGCATTCAGTTTTGGGTTCATAGCTATTAGCTAGTTATGTTTGCATCACTATTCACTAGAGTACTAGACTCTGTTAGTTATAAACCCACTGTTTGAGTATAGGGTTATTTCAAGACAATGAAGTTTGTTGAAGTTAGCATGACCATGCATTCTTACCTGCAGCAGAGTCCACATTTTATGTCCACCCATTTGTTGGCATTTTTCTTTTTTCTTATTTAGTAAAGATCTAACTATGTTCCCATGAATTTAGTGAACTCTCCAGGAAAACATCGAGAATTTGGAGGATTAGATAAAGGTGATGACCAAGCTGCACTGCTAAATCCAGGACTCAAATCACTTACTCAAATTGTCCAGGACGATGTATTCAGAGAATTTGAGTTTAGACAGTACATATTTGCTTGCCAGGCTAAGGTTTGTACATAGTGGATTATTCGGTTGCTATTCTTTGCAATCTTTATATGGTGGCAAACTTCTTATATCAGTGTGTTTACAAGCATTCTTTTAGGTTTTGTTACTAGTTTGCTACTTTGAAATGGTTTATGTGCAAGCATCTCAGCCTATTGTGTTTCATTTTCCTTTCCGTTACAAGTGGGCAAAATATCACAGTCAGGGAATGAGTACAAAAGAACTGATATATATGTGTATATTTCCAAATGATCCATAACAAGCTTATTATTAATGTAAAATTCTTGTCAAAGAGTGCTGTTATGCTTAGATGTATCATGCTATTTAGATGTACAAAATTCCATGTAGAGCCAGTTTTACTTTATTTTCTTATGAACGATTGTTAGGCCAACTGAAGATTGTAGATTTGCATTATCTTTTATTTTCATTTCACCTTTTTTATGCAGCTATTGTTTAAACTATCTCGTCCAATAGAGGTTGCTGCCAGAGGACATTCTTTTGTTGTTGGCTTTTCCAAGACACTTGCCTTGCATGAAGTATGTAACTATGGTTCACTGTTTTCTTCTTCTACAAACTGTTTATATGCTGGCAAGACTATTGCCACTGTGAAGCGCTTGCTTATTTAACCTTGATTGTGCTTTCCCTTTTCACTTCAGAATTCTCTACCATTTTGTTTCCGTGAAGTATGGGTGATAACTGCATGCTTGGGTTTGATAAAGTCTACAACTTCACATTATGGTGGAGTTGTTGCCATTGACTCAGAGAAAGAATTCTATCGTCTTCAGGGTGACCTTTACTCTCTCTGCCGTGTTAAGGCAAGCTGTTGTGCTTCTGTTATTCGACTATTGAATTTGTCTTGCATATTGCTATTCTGTCCAAGTTCTGAATTTTCTGGTCCATATCCGTAATTGAAGAATTGTAAAATTCTAAGTATTGTTTGATGGTTTGTTTTTGGGCTTTAAGGAATGTTCTAGGGCATTTAGTTTCTAATGAAAACTGTCAATGCTGTACTTAATACGGCTTATGATTTGCCAGCTTTGGTGTAATAATTCAGAATAGAAACTGGATGATATTTTTCCATTATATTTTTTAGTTTATTAGCTTGTCTGCACAATAGAGTTCAAGTGTGCTACCAAGTTCATTTTGCTTACCTTTTGGATTATGTTCCCCATATTTGTTTATGACATACAAAGCTGTTTGCATATATGCATTACTCATTCTTCAATCTTGCACCCAAAACATATAGAACCGAGCTGTTTATTAGAGTCTTTGTTACAATGGAATCAAGTGTGGCATTGAGTTCTTCTTGCTTACCTTTTATATCATGTATTCATTTTGCCCAAATTTGTTTACAACGCACAGATTTTTGTTGCTTATGTCTCTCTTCATGGATATCGCAGTTTATGAGGCTTGCTTACTTGATTGGTTATGGGGTTGAGATAGAAAAGAGTCCAGTCAACAGGTATAGGATTGACACCTCTATTTTAATTACGAATTTAACATTTTCATTAGACTGTTAAATTAATATATTGCAAAATTAATCATCTCATTTTTAATTCTTAACGAAACTTGCAAATGCCATATTTTAGTCATTGAATACAGTTTCAAACTGTTAAACTTTGTTACAGTTCACAGTGCATCTTTAAGCATGCTACCATGGCCAAAGCCAGCTACATGGCCTTCCATTCCTCCTGATTCATCGGCAGAAAGTTATGGAAAAGGAGAAGGTAAACATTTTCATCGTTTCTTTTGTTTTGGCTTCTACGTATGTTTCATGTTGCACAACAAGTCATATATGCCTCCTGTTCTGTCTAGTTTGCTCCATATGCTTCCCAACTGATAACATCAACATGTTGGAAGCGTGTTATTAAACTTTGTTTTTCTCTGCATGTAAATTCTACACATTTGACTGATATTGCATGTTGGTCATTGCCACAGCGCAGCGGTACCTTTTCAGTTTCTTTAGAATGTAACATCTGGGCCACATATATTTGTCAATGAAAGTGTGTATTTTCATGCACACATCTCAAAAATGAAAAATGTTTTTGATGAAAAAAAGAGAAAAGGATCTGATAACATATCTGGGACATTGGTCCAATGATGAGCATATACAACAGTAAATCACAAAATTGTTGCTTGAAATTTTCTATATCTAATAAAAGTCAGGGTCAGTGGGTTGTATAATTTTAAAGAGCTACCAAATACTGGAAATTGATAATCCAAAGTTATATACAGACTCATATTTTGAGTGATTTTTGAAGTCCATTTTTTACAATACCCTGTGTACGGTGTACCTACTTATGTCACTTATTGCAAACTGTATCTTAAAGTTGTGCAACCATTTCCTCATGCAGATGGTTCTTCAAGCAAAATCAAGAGAAAAGCTCTTCAACATTCACAGGAAACCTCTGCCATTGGAACCTTCTTTACTTCTGCGTGAGGCTAACAGGCGAAGAGCTTTTCTTTCTGTTGGAAATCTATCTGAGTTATATGATTCAGCTGATGGGTAAGGGCTATTGCTTCACCTCTTTTTCTGTGCATTTATCTTTACAGTAAAAAAACATTGGATTGTGATTTTTATTTACTTATATTTGTATACTTTTGTATATTTTTGTCTGGGCAGCTCAGGTTTAGATGCAAATTCAAAACTTCCTCCCAGCAGATCTTCTTCTAACTTCATGACAAGAACTATGTCTGGTCCAGCGACTTCTGAAACCTTCTCTGCCAGTTGATCGCCCCATGAGGTTGTCAGAAATTCATGTTGCAGCTGAACATGCACTGAAACAGACAATATCAGACCCTGATTTTATGACGTCACTTTCATCAGTTGAAGAATTTGAGGTAGTGTATTCATGCTCACCATGATAAATTCAGACACCTATTATATGTTTAAACTTTAAAAGGTTCTTTGTATTGCTTTCCCCTTCATCATGACCTAATTGATTTAGAGGCAATGATTCAGCAATTTTTTGTGTGTGTTATAGAAAAGATATATGGAGCTCACTAAAGGTGCAGCTGACAATTATCACCGCTCTTGGTGGAAAAGACATGGAGTTGTGCTTGATGGAGAGATTGCAGCTCTGTTCTTTAAGCATGGAAATTATGATCTGGCTGTGAAATCCTATGAGAAAGTTTGTGCTCTGTATTCTGCAGAAGGCTGGGAAGAGCTGTTGGCAGATGTTCTTCCTGATCTTGCTGAATGCCAGAAGATTCTTAATGATGAAGCTGGTTATTTGGCTTCCTGTGTAAAGTTACTTTCTCTGGACAGTGGCTTGTTTTCATCTAAAGAGAGGCAAGCTTTCCAGTCAGAAGTCGTTCGACTTGCTCACAGTGAAATGAAGCATCCTGTTCCCCTTGATGTCTCATCACTAATTACATTTTGCTGGAAATGCTGGTCCACCACTAGAATTATGTGATGGAGATCCTGGTACACTGTCTGTTGCAGTTTGGAGTGGCTTCCCAGATGACATTACACTGGAGTCTCTTAGTTTAAGATTGTCAGCTTCTTCTAGCGCAGATGAAGGTATCAAGGTACAGTTACTGTATTACTGATTGCTACCATTTTCCCTGTTGTGCTATACAGCTTATTCTTGGTATGGATGTACTGCTATGTTTTCATGAAATTTAGTTTTATAGTTTCACTTTTGCATGATAGCTTTCTGAATCAAACTATACTATGCTGCTAAATATATGAGTCTATTAGGGTTTTTGTTGGTCAAACCTTTCTAAATTTGATAATATTACCTAGAAAATCAGACTGATGACATAAGAATGATGTTACTACATTTTTTGCGGAACGTGGCTTGTAATGTGTGACTCTTTCCTTTTGAAATATTACACTTCCGTAGATATTGTTAGTCAATAAGTGTCATATTGGAGACCATGTTGATGTCCTAATGGACTTGTATTCGGGATCTGAGGGATTACTATAAAGTACATGCAGACTCTAGAGAAATGACCTTCAGTAAACTATTCTTCAACCACCTAACAAGTTAATGTTGACATGCCATGCAGGCAATAAAGAGTTCAGATTCTCATGTTCTCGCGCCAGGAAGAAATACCATCTCTTTTGACATTCCTCCTCAACAGCCTGGTTCCTATGTGTTGGGTGCTCTTACTGGACAGATTGGCAAGCTATCATTCAGATCACATGGATTTTCTCAAGACGGTCCAGTGGGAACCGATGAATTCATGAGCTTTGAGAAGCCAACAAGACCTGTTTTGAAGGTAATTAGACTAAAATATGCTGAAGTGTTTAGTCCCTACTGAATCATGTCACTAATTGCCAATGAGTTATTTATCATGTGCTGTATCTGTGTAATCTTTTGATGATTTGAACTGGTTGTGCCAATTTGTTTTCTTCTTTGATGATATGATACTTAGGCATGCTCTCCTCCGTATTTGAGAAAAAAAAGTGCCACCAAGAGATACTACCTGTATTTTCAAATCAAAAGGAGGGTTCCTAAAGCATAGCTTATTGCAATTGCAAAATAGGGCTAGTTATATTTTTTTGTAAGACAGCCTTGTTCTCATTACTTTTCACCATTGCAGGTGAGAAAACCAAGGGCATTAGTTGATATTACTCCGGCTGTGTCCTCTGCATTGCTTATGAATGAACTCCAGTGGATTGGATTAATTGTCAAGCCAATAGACTATTCTTTGAAAGGTGGCATATTGCATATAGATGCTGGTGCTGAACTGAAAATTGAGGAATCTCAGATGATTGAGATAGAAAATTACAGGAAGTGATATGGAGCATGTTGGTGCTGCTAGGAGCTCCACTGAAGCTGGTAGGGTTGAAAAGATCCTAATTGAAAACGGGAAGATAAAACTTCCAGATTGGGCCAGTGATGTGACTACTCTTGTTTGGTTTCCTGTCCGGGCAATTGATGGCACTATTGCCAGAGGAGAATCCCCAGGTTTGTACATAACAAGGCATAGATTCCTATGGTGGTTATGTTTCAGTCAGGTGGTTGACCTTTCTTTCTGTCCTTTTTTTCTCAGCAGTCTCCTCAAAAACAGAGCATAGTTGATGGGATGAGAATGATTGCCCTCAAGCTTGAATTTGGAGTTTTCCATAATCAAGTATTTGAAAGGTAGCTCTTCTCTTCTCTTCTCAATTCTGATACATTGCCTTTTACATATGGCAATTTGATGAGTTTAACCGTTGTGATTTCAGGACCATTGCGGTGCATTTCACTAACCCGTTCCATGTAAGCACACGTGTTGTAGACAAGTGCAATGATGGAACCCTACTTCTACAGGTACAGTTTTCTCCTGTACTAGTAAAATTATGTTCATAAATGGGTATGGTTGTGGTTCATTGTATAGTATAAGTTTGCATGAAAACATTTTGTTATTGCCTAGGCATTCTGGTTCCCATTAGTCCTGTTACGGGTCTAGTACCATGTAAACCATGATCAGTCCTGTTACAGGAAGCCATGTAAACGTTAGTTTCTAGCATGTAAGAAGTAGCCCTTTCAGGCCCTTTGGCTAGTATCACCTAGCTCGTCTATCCAACCGTCTATATTTCAAACTTCACTCTGTCTACAGTGTATGTTAACTTCAGCTTAGCTTGCAGTGCAGACATCAGGGTCTCAGGGACCATTCAGATTCATGAGCAATAACCACAAAATTTCACGAATGCCTTGTACCTTACCTTTGTTCAGGTGCCAAAAAGATATATTCCTGTCAAGATATTGTACGTTTTTGAAACATTGATGAATCATGGTATTACAAAATGTCTTATGGTGGTAAACTTATCTATTCGACAAGTGAATTCTTTCTGTTGACACCTCATCGCAAAAGGCATCCACTATGTTTTCTGATATTTTGTTGGGCAGTGGCAGCAAAAATCCTGGCAATGATAAACATAGTATATTCATGTCGTGCAAGTTGAAGTGTCGATTGTGAATATTTTTCTGAGCTTGAATCTGAATTAGTATTTTTCTGCCTTTTTTAGGTGATACTTAGTTCTGAAGTGAAGGCCACTCTGCATGTGAAGGATGTACGATTAGATCTTCAATCAGGATTTGAGCACTTGGGTAAGGGAGATGGACGACCAGCTTCAAATTTATTCCCTCTGGTTATTGCTCCGTCTTCCAGAGCTGGAATTCTATTCATAATACGGTTAAGTGGCACAAAAGGTAAGTCTATGAGGTTACCTTTTATTGTTAGCTGTTCCATGCGTGGATGATTGTTCGATTCTTCACTTTACTACAATTCCATAAGGGTTAAAAAGTACTGTGTACTTTTGGATTTCGTGGTGTTTCAGATGTGGATGAGGAAGAAAACACAGATAGCATGCTGAATATCAAGTATGGAATATCTGGTGACAGAACAACTGGAGCACATTCTCCAGTTCCTGTTAATCCGGGTGAATCTGAGGAGCTGTCGTTCAAGATTGCTCTCAGGCTGAAGCGGCCTGTCCTTGACCCTTGTCTAGCAGTTGGATTCCTTCCATTTTCTACTGATTGCCTGAGGGTTGGGCAGTTAGTTAATATGAAATGGAGGGTTGAAAGACTAAAAGCCCCGGAGGATGCATCCATATCTGGCGTAAGTTTGCTAAACACTTTTGCTCAATTTTTCATCCTTTTTTGCTGCCAGTCCTGTGATGTCCATATCCATCATCCTGTCAATTTGCTAGTGTTTCTGCAGATCTATGGGTGAATGCTGTAAAAGTTATCATTACAACTAAACTTGGATTTTTTGTGGCAGAACGAAATACTTTACCAGGTTGACGCAAACCCACAGAACTGGATGGTTGCTGGGAGGAAATGTGGCCATGTGTCTTTGTCAAACGAGCAAGGTAATGAACCACAATACCAGATGTTCCAATCCGTGCCCACCACTCTGGCACAAACAAATGCTGGTTTTCACATGGCGCATGGCACCCTTGCTCACAGGTTCGAGGATGGAGATCACGGTGACATGTGTGCCGCTGGTGTCTGGCTACGTCCACCCGCCACAGCTAGGCCTGCCGGAGGTGGGAGAGGCAAACATCAGTTGCAACCCGGCGGGTCCTCACCTGGTGTGCGTCCTTCCTCCGGCCCTAAGCACCTCATACTGTATACCGGCGGCATGATTCATCCTGGGCAGCCGGGGTTCGCTGTGCTGGGTTGCCATTTTCACATATGAGTTGTAGAGTTCTTGTTCTGGCAATGTGCTTTCCATTTTCTTCACATAGATGAGCTGTAGAGTGTTTGTTCTGGCGATGTGTTTACCCATTATAGATGAGGTGTAGAGTGCATATTCTGGCGCTGTGTGTCTTTGGATAGACATGTTTTCGCTGCAATGAGCTTGTAATTTTGTGGTGCCATTGTCCAGTGTACAATTGTAATTTGTGCATCGAATGGTGAGTGGAACCGGGTTCTGTTGTCGATAATCAATTGTTGTGAAGCGCAGCTCTTGCTGAGGGGAATCGTTCCCGACTCAAATGATAGTTTATCTAATTCATGTGAAGGAGAATTGGTCTATGCTCTGTTCAACTGTCGTTGCAGCTTGGTCGAATTGATGACTCCAGTAAATACTATTTAAATTTGTCTACAATGACTTAAAAGTAGGTACAGCCCTTTTTTTACAATAAAAGTAGGTACAGCCTCGATTTCTCTTGCAATGTCAATTTCTAAGGATTTATTATAATGATTTAAGTATAATGCACCGGAGGCTTTTAACTTTTCTCGTGGTATTATATAGGTCCATTAACTTGGAAAGTAACCTTAAATGTATCATATTTTAACATTAACAAAAATAATTACATATTAGATTATATATACATCTTATCAATTTAGTCATCATTGAATAGATGATTACAAGTTTTACGATGATTGGCATTAACGTGAGCCATCTATTCATTAAGATCTAATGATTTTAAAAATAGAAAATACTAATAAAAATATTAATTAGTGGGAAAAGTACTTAAAAGATATTATCCTTGATGTTTTTTATTTAATAATATAAATTTCAGATCATAATAATCTAAAAAGTACTAACAGTACTTTTCGATTTTATGGAAAAGTACTGATAGGTACTTTCCAATCATCCTAACAAGCCTCATAGATGAAATATATACATGATAATGAACTGACATGTAAAAATGACCACCTGATCCTAATTATGCTAAATAAATGTTTGGTTCATTTAGAAATTTGCAAAAATACTATTGTGCATGTTATGATGTGTGTATATACATGCATAATAAATATATCATGGTCACTTGTTATTTTCTTAAAGAAAATAATGTCTTAATTATGGTACTTAATAAATGTCACAAAAATCATATTTTTTATATTTTATTCAGTATATGTATGTGTAAATTCATAAATGGTAAAGACTTTGGCACGGCCTAGCATGTTTTTACTCTCGTGTACGCACACCCACCATTTCTCTCTCTCCCTCTCTTGCTCACCACCAAACATTCCCCTCTCGCGTCACCATCAAATATGGCCGGCGAACGCCCTTGCCCCGGACTGGCCACCGCTAGTGTCGCCGATGGTCGACGTCCCCTTCTCACTGCGCGCAGTGTCTTCCCCTCTCCCGGCTCACCCGCTTTCCTGTCTCTCTCTACCAAACGCTGACATAACTCCTACACCGGCGGCCGTTCTTGTCCCCGCCCACCACCGCCTGCCACCAGTGACCCTGCCATCTTCTCCATGCGCGTGGCAATGCAGCTCCCTACTCCCTCCACCACAGGTGGCTGTTCTTGCCCCCACTGGCCACGGTCGTCGCTGCCGCCAACGACCACGCCTCCTTCTCCACACGTGGCAGCCTTGCAGCGGCCGGATCAGAGCCGCGCGCGGCACTTGGAGGCGGCGGCCGCCGGATCCGCCATGGCAGCCCTTGCGCACCAGCCTCGTGGCGACCGACGATGCTTGGCCGTGGCGCTCGAGTGCGACACCCCATCGGTTGGCGCTAGAAGCGAGAGCAACAAGGAGAGCACAGCCTCGCCGACCTCTCACGCCACCTCGCAGGCCTCTCGGTGACAACGGCCACCACAGCCTCTCACATCATCTTGAAACATCAGATGCAAGCCTCTCCCCACTCCCATCTCCATTAGGCAAACCTCAATTTTATTGTTTTCATCAGGCAAAATGTTGATTTTCATTAGGACGAAATACTGGTTTTCCTTAGATAAAAAGACATTTGTATTTTTTCTAATGATACTTATATTTTTGTCTATTAACACTATTATTTTTTTCATTGGATATCTCTTCGTGAATCCTACCTGTCCGTGCAATTTTTGCTTGTTTGTGATAGGTCAACATGTTAGTAGGCGACGATACATCAATTTGCCAGGAAGTAATAAAAAGTGGACCGATACATCAATTTGTCAGAAATAATAAAAAATGGACCGGTGGGTCCTTACGTTACCAAAAATGAAGTGTACTAAATTATGGTGGTGCGTGCAGGTGATGAACCTAGGATTAGTTAGGGTCAGGTGCATTTAACTCTACGTTACAATTACAGGTTCGGTATATACAGTTTTTTTTCTGGTCAAAACAAAGTCTTTGCATTTCCATAGAGTAATTCACAGCATTTCTTTACATTTCCATAGCGGGGAGTAATTCACAGCATTTTTGCAAGGGGCTAATGAATCATCGTTCTTTCGTCAGGAGCATTGTTTGGTCTATTTAATTTGGGATACAATCAGGCCGTCATCCGTTCGGTAGAAGTCCAATTGGCAAGAGGTAAATTTCGACAAAGGAAAAAATCAAAGGAAAAAAAAAGTAAAAGCAAACGGTGCAGGGTCATTGGAATGTGCCAGGAGACAGGTAACACAGATGCGGCGAACAAAGCATCATGCTGTTTAATTCTGGCTGCTTGTTCAATCTATGCTTCCCTCTACAGAGTGACCAGACAACAGAAAATCAGGCCATTCTTCCAGTCGTGAAGCAACAAAAGAAAATGATTTAAAAAAACTGATATGCTAAGCCGTCTACAACTATAATTCCAGAGCAAAAGAGAGTCTGCGGTCTTGGTCTCTTCAGTTCAGGTCTCGAGAGTTCCGCACGGCGCCATGAGAGAGCGCCTCAGAAGAACGAAAGTATGCATTTTGTTCATCACCAGAGACTCGAACCGATCCACAAATCTTTTAAAAAAACTTTCATCAAGTAAAAAAAAGCTAAGAAGAAAACGGGGAAAACTCCATAGGCACCCTCAGAACATGGATATCAAATGTATCAACAGGCTGGTAATCATTCAGACAAGGCTGAAACTTAAATCATGCGCATTCATCGGGCGCGGTGAGCTTTCCTCCACCAGAATAGAAAAATAATTTGGCCAGATGCGAGATCTGGAAGGCGATTCAGATCCCTCTGCGTGATAATAAAAGGCTCATCAACGTTGTAAATCAGGCCACTACTTTAACATCACAGGTCTTCACAGGGATCAGCCAATTCTTCCAGATCAATAAAATCCAGAGAGGACGGTAAAATACAAGAAAAAAAAACAACATAATGAAACAGACCGAGTAAGAAGCTCCTCAGCTCAGGTCTCCAAATTGTTCTTCCACACGGACAACTTCAGAAGAACGAAAGTAATTTTCACATCATCATCGGAGAGTAAAAAACCGGTCCATCAGCCAACAAGAAACAGCTTAGAACCAAGCCTGGTTCGATCAGAGAGCAACCTAAAACCAAAGCAGAGACTGAGCTACGTAGAAAGGAAGAGAAGGAGATATCAATCGTCGAATCGAACCACGACGGATGGGATGAGAGGAGACCTACCCGGCCGGAGGCGCAAAGGTCTGCACGGCGGCGATGAGGGTGCTCGTCTGGCTGTTTGCTATTTGTAGATCGTCGGTCTACGCTAGGGTTTCCTGCTGCTTGGGCCTCCCGTGAGAACGGGCTCCGTACACAGCCCAAATAAGAATGGGCGCGGCGGGGCTGCGGCCCATTGGATCGCCTCGGTAGAAATTCCTGGACAATAAAAGAAGGGGGAAAAATCGCCAACAATCCACGAACGGACAAGCAAGCGATAAACGAGCAGACCCAGCAGACCACGGGCAGTTGCTTGTCGCCGTTATCCTGTGGAGACTGGAGAGCCTAGAAGAGCTGCGAGCCTGCGAAGTGCGAACGGCGACGTAGGTCGGTGGGCGCGCTGCCGCCGTTCGACTTGACGAGCATGCGGCTTGCGTGATGATAGGGAGGGAAAGGCCGAGGTAGCGTGAGTTTTTTTCATTTCTATATTTTCCAAAAAATAAATTTACAAAAATATACCTTGGCCCACATAATTTACAGCTTTGTACCCATGTCGCCCGGGCTTTGATGGCCCAACTACTTGTGCGTGCACCTCAAGTGGTCCGTGAATCAGTTCCCTATCCACCATGGCAAAACGCTCCTACAACACGTCAATCCAGTGGGACGTAATAACCTGCGGACCCACTGGTTCACCGATGAGTGGGAGCCTGAGTAGGTATGACACGTCCTGCAGTGTGGGGGCCATCTCACCACACGGCATGTGGAATGTGTGTGTCTCAGGGCACCACCTGTCGACCAACGCCGTCAGCAGAGACCTGTCCAGCTAATGCCTGCCCTTAGCACCACCATCAGGCTCGTTAGGCCAACCCTCAACGAGCTGAGCCAGAGTTAATAAATCAGCGCCTCGCAACCTATTCGTTTGAGGACTATTGTTTAGTTAATAAACAGCAAGTATGTTTTATTTGGAATTGCACTATGTCATAACATTTACCTACCAAACCAACGATCGTCCAGGTATAGCATCTCTCCTGGTGCCCGAGTACGCATCTCTTTCAGTTTAACACGGCCCACACACCTCAAGAACGAACGGTGCTCAGAGTCGAGGTTTGCATCAAGAAGATCAGGGGTCGGAGGGTAGTTCGGTATTGCCATACCTATAGAACATTGAACACCACACATTAAACATAAAGCTATATAATTGAAGCATAATATAAATGGTAGCATAATATTGATACATGGTCGCATAATATAAATGGTAGTATAATATAAATGGTAGCATAATATTGATACATTGTCACATAATATAAATGGTAGCATAAGTTTGTTGCATGGTACAGTAATACAGATACATATATTGCTAGCGATACATATATACATTAAACATAACGGCAGCTTGAAAAATTCGGGGGACCTCCGTCAGCAGGGTTCCCTAAAGGTCCTTCTTCAGCGGCATCATGATGGGAGTTCAGTGGACACTTCTTGTAAGTGTGTCCGCGTTGTCCGCACTGGGTGCATATCTTTGGTACCTTGCCTGCCTCTGCCACGTCCATATTGTTCCTAATGCGTCGGGTTTGCCGCCTACCAATGCATCTCTTACTGTCAGGATCAGGAATATAGAACACATGAACATTCTTTTGTGTGAACGGACCAACCGTTCCAATTCCATATACCTCTTGTGCCCAAACATTCTGCACGTCCTCCTTTTTGAAATATGGCGAAACAAAACTTGAAGAGCGAATCCCAGTCTCTTGACATGCAGCGATAACATGGGAGCAGGGAACATGCAACAACCGTGGCTTATGGCAGGCACATACAGCTGTACCATCATCCCGCAGCAAGCATTCTTGTACCACTCTCTCCCTGCGAACACCACGTCAGGACCTGTCATTGCAAGCAACTTCATACCTGCGCTCCATGGTTTCCATCGGGGTAACATTGTGGTTGTGGGCCTTTATGGTCTTTTTGTTCATGTACTCCGCTATCCTAGAGCAAAAGGTCACATGTGGACTGGTCACCCAGAGTGTTGCTTTGGCATACCGATCTATGAAGTACCTTGTACACCCATACATGATGTACTCCACTATCCCAACAAGTGGAAGACTCCTGACTGGACGCAGAACCATATTGTAGCACTCTGCTTGGTTGGTCGTCCCTATACCATACCGGCTCCCATCGGTATCATACAGGAGGGACCACTTCTCCTTGGGAGCATCGCGGATCCAATCCGTAAATGGTTTAGAAGAATTTCTTCCGCGATGACGACGTTGTACCCCTGCAGATCTATCCCTTGCCTCGCTTGCCTCTGCCTCCTCTACCTGATTAAGAGTAAACTGA
Source organism: Paspalum vaginatum (assembly GCA_030272315.1). Taxonomy (NCBI): domain Eukaryota; kingdom Viridiplantae; phylum Streptophyta; class Magnoliopsida; order Poales; family Poaceae; genus Paspalum; species Paspalum vaginatum. The sequence goes on along the minus strand of CM059019.1, from coordinate 33,900,256 downwards.
TCAAGCAACTGTGATAGCGCATTGAACTTATGTTGTTGATTTTCATTACATAATCTCTTGAACATGTCCATGAGGTCCTTGTTCTTAAAGTGGTCATAGAAATTTGCTCCTATGTGCCCGATGCACCACCTGTTCCGCACGTCCGGCCGTATGGGGGCTTCAGTTCCTGACCGGATTTGCAGTTCTTCAATTGCTGCTAGCAACCCGGAGTGCCTGTCACTTATTAGGCAGACGTTAGCTCTTTCAGCAACTACATGGCGCTTCACCCGTTCAAGAAACTAGAACCGGCTGCGTGTATTCTCATTCTCCACAAATGCAAATGCAATTGGCAGCACTTGGTTGTTGCCATCAACTCCGATTGCTGTTAGTATCTGGACCTTGTATTTCCCCATAAAAAATGTACCTTCAATGCAAAGCATAGGAAGACAGTATTGGAACACCCGTGCACATGCACCCAAGCAAAAAAAACTCGCTGCAATATCCTTTGTCCTCCACCTGTCTCAACTGGAAGCGAGTGGAGATCAAAATAGCTTCCTGGGTTCCTCTGTATCACTAGGGGCAACAAGCGAGGTAGGTTATCATATGAAGCCTCAAATGTGCCGAACCTCATCTCAAATACCTTTTGTTTGGCACGCCATATCTTCGCATTGCTAATAGTGTACTTGTACTTATTTGCAATTTGCCTTACTATCTGTTTTGGCTCATATTCCATGTTTTCAACAACCAATCCATACATTTCATTTGCCACAAACGCTGATGTCAAGTTACGGTGAGCCTTTTCAACTCCTGCGGCTAGGCAAGTATGCTCGACAACAATTGTGCATTCCCAGTGGGACTTGAATTTCCCCTTGTGTGCATGTACCCGCCATGGACAATCAGGATTGACACACTTCACATCGTAGTCACGATTGCTGCTTTTCACAACTCAGAACTCCTTCATAAGTGACAAAGACCATAGCTTCATTGCATCTCTCACGGCTTCAATTGTTGCATATTTTGCCCCCTACACTAACTCATTAGCTCTATATTCCCACTCTCTCTTTCTGCCATCTTGCACTACAGGATTTCCAAACCCAGGGTCCCTCCACGCCGCAGGCACTGGGGCTTGCTCGTCATCTGAGGACTCCCCATTTTCCTCCATTTCTTGTACCAAGTGGTCCTCATTATTCATTCACTCCACGATACCGGGGATTCTTTCTCCTTCGTCAGTTAAGCCTTCTGCTACAGGTGCTGTCACGTTAACACCCAGAGCCTCATCCTCTTCTTTTGGTACATGTGCTGTCAGATTAACCTCATGAGCATCAGCGATTGTTCCACTTGGCCCATCATGTGTTGATCCACCTACTTGGGCCCTCTCACCAATCCTAACAAGTATGGTAAGTGGCCAGCCTCGCTCAAGTGCTGTTTCTATGAAAAACTTCCAATTTTCTATATTTTTGATAGGCATTAGTTCCCATTCCTCCCCCTCAATTGCCCATGACACAAGGCTATCCACATTGACAACATGAGTGTCGAGATTAATGTGAAACCCACGCTCCAGCCATTTCACTATAGAAGAGAAACTCCTCTCCAATGGTCTGTCTACCATTTTCGTGGTACAATGGAAACCTGAAAGGTCTATTCCATAGGGTCCATACAACACACTAGCTTCTCCAAAATATAATTGAAACTACGTCTTGTTTGACATATCTAGACATAAACTAGGGCAATCGGTTCTCATCTATTGATGTCCGATTAGTGCCTACTTACTACCTAAATACTTCATTAATTAATGTTTAATTACTACCTAAATAATGCATAATTAATCCTTAAATAATGCACAATTTCTATTAAATTAGTGCCTAATTACAGTTTAATTAGTGCCCAATTACACTGTCCAATTATTGTCTAACTACTGCCTAAATACAGTTAAAATGGTGCCTAATTATTGCCTAAATATAGTTAAAATAGTGCCTAATTACTGCCTACTTACTATTTAATTAATGCCTAATTACTATTTAATTTGCGCCTAACCACTGCCTATATACAATTCAATTAGTGCCTAATTACTGCTTCATTATTGTCTAATAAATATTTAATCAATTCCTAATTATACACTAGTTACTGTCTAATCAGTGTCTAAATGCTATCTAATTACAATCTAATTCTAAATACCGCCTCACTATTTATTACACAATAATAAAAAAGTAAAAAAAAACATGCAGAACGATTGCAGCAGAGCTTCACTGCAAATCCTCCCCCTCCCCCTCCTTCCTCCTGCCTGCTTCTCACCGCGGGGGGGGGGGGGGTGGGGTAAAAATGGCCACAGTGATGCAGGAAGGGGTGGGCTGCCTTTTATAGGCGCCGCGGGCACCTTCTGCCCCCTCCCTGGGCGACAGGCACCCTCTCGCCCCATGGACAAGCGATAGGGACCGGTCGCCCCGCGGCCAGGCGACAGGAGCGCGGGGAGGCGCGTGGCGGGGCCTGTCGCTCCGCAGCCGGGCGACAGGAGCCTCTTGCCCCGCGGCCGAGCGATAGGATAGTGAGGCCAACCCTATCGCCCACAGGCCGGGTGACGGGTATACATTCCTGTAAAACCCGATGGGAGAGGTATATTTTTGTATTTTATTTTGGAAAATGAAAAAAAATGAAAAAAATGCGTAGAGGAGGTGGGCGGGGAGTGCGGCGTGCTCTATTTGTGGGCTGGGCTAAAACTATTGGATTGCCCTAGGATGGGCAAAAATCGGGTTTATTTGGTACCATAATTTTGGGTTCCCGTATCTTCCGCACGATATAGTTTTGTATTTTTCGAGTTAGGGGTTGGTTTTTTTAGGTTTGTGATTTGGGTTTTTTTCTCACCCCTAGTAGACATGGGTTGGATGGCGTCCACGGCAGTTGCGTAGTCAGGACCTTGCTCGGAGTCACGAGTGGAGGAGACGGCGACCGATACGTGGGAGGAGCTGCGGGAAGGGGTGGTCGTCGGAGGCCAGTGGCATGTTGCGACCAAGGAGGTTGGAGCAATCCATTCCAGAGCTTGATCACAGCGGGGTCCAGCCGCGGCGGAGGCGGTTGAGGCAGAGGCACTACAAGAAATGCGATAAAGGTTGTCACGTTTTTTAATTTTGTCGGGCACAGAGCAGCCGACTCCAATCTCATCGTTAGCCATGCTGGAGCGTTCCGCGTTGTAAGTAAACGATGAGTTCTTTGTTTCAGATAGGTTCAATCTGTTACATGGACATGCTAGTTTATGCTATGTGTGGTTTATCCCTAATCCATTATGCATGTTTTCTAGGAATTAATTTAATCTTAAAAGTGCGCTTTTTCTTACAATCCAAAAACCTGGTAGGCAGCTTAGTTGATTCATTGAAACCTGAGAAGTTCGATGGTGCAAACTTTACAAGATTTGCAAAGAAACTTGAGTTGTGGTTCCATGCTATGGATCTGGTTTGGATCATGAAGCCTATTGACGAACCTCTGCTGTTGACTGCTGAAAGGCAGGCAGAGATTGAGAAGGATAATGTGATAGTGGTGGGCTGCATCTTAAGTGTGTTGTCTGACAAGCTCTGTGATGTGTACATGAATCACAAAAATGCTAGGGAGCTTTGGGGGCCATCGAACATAAGTATGGTGCCTCTGATGCTAGACATGAACTGTATGTCATTGAGCGTTACCATGATTATAAGATGGTAGACAACCGCGGTGTGGTTGAGTAGGCTCATGAAATACGGTGCATTGCCAGAGAGCTCCAGCAGCTTGTGTGTGTTTTGCCGAATCAGTTTGTGGCGGGTGGCATTATTACCAAATTGCCTCCATCCTGGAGGGATTTCGCCACATCTCTGAAACACAGCAGAGTTAGCATGTCTGTTGCAGATCAGCTGGCTTCTCTTGATGTTGAAGAGAAGGCCCGGGCAAAGGACAACGCAAACAAGCATAGTGAGTACCACGCCAGCGCTAATGTCATGACGCAGGGTGGAAATAACAAGAAGAGGAAGGAGCCAAATGTCGAGCAGACCACTAGCTTCAAGAAGAAGAAGAACATGGTTCCAATGCTTTGTCTGTGGCAAAATGGAACACATGGCCAAGAAGTGTCATGATAGAAAGAGCAAGAAGGGTCAGCAAGGACAGGGCAAGACTGTCAACATGGTTGTAAGCGAAGCTAGTGCATCAGGGTATGGTAAAACATATACTGTTCTTTCAGCATGTCAATCTATCGATTGGTGGGTTGATACAGGAGCTAAGATTCATGTGTGTACAGATAAATCTCTGTTTTCTTCTTACCAAGCCACACGAGGCGCATCCCTCTTGATGGGGAACGGGTCGTGTGCTTCTGTTCATGGTGCTGGTGCGGTCAACCTGAAGCTTACTTCGGGAAAGATCGTGCGGCTGAAGAATGTGCAGCATGCACTGTCGATAAATAAGAACCTCTTTAGTGGTTCCTTGTTGCTTTGTGATGGTTATAAGTTGGTGTTTGAGTCTAATAAATTAGTCTTGTCTCGTTTTGGACAATTTGTTGGTAAAGGCTATGATAGCGGATGCTTGTTCTGCTTATCTCTTTTGGATGTTTGCAGTTTGGTTGTGAATCATGCTAGTTGTTTCGGTTAATAATGATAAGGTTAATGTTTGGCATTCACGTTTGTGTCATATTAATTTTGGAAGCATCTCTCGGCTATCTACCTTGTGTTTAATTCCTAAGTTACCCATAGTCAAAGGTTCTAGTGTCAAGCTTGTGTGCAAGCTAAGCAACCGACGAAACCTCATCCTTCAGTTGAGGAAAGAAATTCAACTTAGAACTCACACATTCTGATCTTTGCAAGATGAATGGTGTGTTGACTCAAGGGGGTAAGAAATACATGATGACTCTCATAGATGATGCGACTAGCTTATGTTATGTGTATTTGTTGAAAGCGAAAGATGAAGCATTCGATTACTTTAAAATCTACAAGGATGAAGTTGGCAACCAATTAGATAAGACTATTAAACGGTTAAGGTCAGATCAAGGTGGTGAATATTTCTCTAATGAGTTTAATCAATTCTGTGCCGATAACGGAATCATAAATGAGAAGACACCTCCCTATTAACCCCACTCAAACTGTGTTGCCGAAAGAAAGAACCGCACTATCATGGACTTAGTCAATGCTACGTTGGATACCACGGGATTATCTAAGGCATGGTGGGGTGAGGCTGTTCTAACTGTAAATCATGTATTGAATAGAGTTCCCACTAAAAATAGTGAGAAAACTCGGTATGAAGGCTGGAAAGGGGGAAATCAAACTCTTTCATATTTGCGCACATGGGGGTGTTTGGCGAAAGTCAGCATACCAATAATCAAGAAGCGCAAACTTGGACCAAAAACTGTTAATGGTGTCTTTATTGGTTATGCTTTAAATAGCAAGGCTTATAGATTTATAGTGATTAAATATGATTCTCCTAATGTGCTTATTGATACAATTATTGAGTCACAAGATGCTACTTTTTTCTAGAATATTTTTCCTATGAAAGATGCACATTACATTCCTAGTCATGATATTGTTGTACCACATGAGCAATCTACTCTTGTTGATCATCTAGAACAACCACCTGAAGAGGATAGCAGTGAAATAGCTCCTCACTAGAGCAAGAGACAAAGGATTCCAAAGTCCTTTGGTGATGATTTCATTGTATATCTTGTGGACGATACGCCCAAGTCCGTTTTGGAGCCGTTCGCATCTTCTGATGTAGACGTTTGGAAAGAGACTGTTCGTAGCGAGAAGGATTCCATCATGGCGAATGGAACTTAGGAAATTGTTGATCGTCCCTTTGGTTGCAAACCGGTGGTGTGCAAGTGGGTGTTTAAGAAGAAGCTTAGGCTGAATGGTACTATTGAAAATTACAAGGCTAGGCTTGTAGCAAAAGGTTATACACAGAAAGAAGGTGAAGACTTCTTGGATACTTACTCACCTGTTGCTAGATTAACTACTATCCGAGTTCTCCTATCTTTGGTTGCCTCATATGATCTTCTAGTCCATCAGACAGATGTGAAGACGGCTTTCCTTAATGGAGAGCTAGATGAGGAGATCTATATCGATTAGCCTGAAGGATTCGTAGTATCTGGACAAGAAGGCAAGGTGTGCAGGTTATTGAAGTCTTTGTATGGGCTGAAACAAGCACCAAAGCAGTGTCATGTGAAATTTGATAATACTCTAACATAGGTAGGCTTTGCTGTTAATGAAGCTGATAAATATGTGTACTACCGCTATGGTGGCGGCAGATGTGTAATCATGTGCTTGTATGTCGATGACGTATCAATTTTTTGGATTGACATTGAGGTAATCAATGAAGTGAAGTCATTTCTGTCCCAAAATTTTGATATGAAAGACTTGGGTGAGGCTGGTGTGATCTTGAACATCAAGCTGATCAAGAGTGACGATGGCATTACTCTTATGCAATCTCATTATGTTGAGAAGATATTGAGCTGATTTGGCTATTTGGATAGCAATCCTTCTCCAACACCATATGGTCCTAGCAAGATTATTCGAAAGAATAAGGGGCCCGGAAGAGACCAATTGAGATATTCTCAGATAATTGGTTCACTCATGTACCTAGCTGGTGCTACTCAACTTGACATCTCCTTTGCAATTAACAAGTTGAGCCGGTTTGCTGCTAATCCAAGAGATGATCATTGGAGCGCGCTTAAGAGAGTTATGCACTCCTTGAGTGGTACAATGAGTTATGGACTTCACTACATTGGGTACCCCAAAAGTACTCGAGGGATATAGTGATGCCAATTGGGTTTCTGATGCAGTCTTTACTCATGGTGGAGCTGCTGTTTTATGGAGGTCGTGCAAACAGACCATATTGACGAGGTCAACCTTTGAGGCTGAGCTTACTACATTAGATACAGCTACCGTCGAAGCCGAATGGCTTAGAGAGCTTTTGATGGACTTGGCAATAGTGGAAAAACCCATTCCAGCGATCCTTATGAACCGTGATAATCAAACGGTTATTAGAAAAGTTTCAAATTCAAAGGAAAATCTCAAGTCCTCAAGGCACGTGAAACGACGGTTAAAATCTGTCAAAAAATTGAGAAACTCCGGAGTGATAGCTGTTCAGTATATCAATATAGCTAAGAATTTGGCAGATCAATTTACTAAGGGTCTATCTAGGAAGGTGATAGACAATGCATCAAAGGAGATGGGTTTGAGACCCACCTGAGCTGCACATGGTGGCAACCCTAACCTATGTGATCGGAGGTCCCGTGAATTAGGACCTTAGGAAAAACAAACCATTAGTGTGACTGGAGAGTATATATGATAGATACTACCCTATCTAGTGAAGATGCAATACTCTCATTCTGTATGGCAGGTTGATGTTTGTCTTAATGTGTTTGAAAGGCTTAACAACAAGATACCGTCCTGTAGGGTATTCTTGAACAAACACACCTATGTGAGTTAAATGTTGGTCGCGGTCCGTGAGATGTGGAAAATCTCTAGGGAACTCATGAAAAGATACATGAGTATGACTTATAAGCTCCAAACCGAGGAGGTGTAGCCTTATGGCTGTCAAGTATCAGTCAAATCCTTGAGTGAAATTAGGTCATGAAAAACTACCAATTCAAGGCATAGTCCATTGGAAAGTTGTGGTCTAGCGTAGCTCTTTGATCAAGGTGGATGTTCAACTTAACGGTCTCCATCATAACACTGGTATATCAAACAACATTTGATGACATTTGAGAGTCGGGCATGTTGTGTCCTTGACATTTGGTGGGGATCATTGGAATTTATGGGCCTTAAGCCCACTATGTCCAATAAATTCTAGGGAAAATCTCAAAGGACCACTCATGCATGGGAGTAGTGGTGGGGGTTTAGTCTCACATAGTGAGTTGAGATAGAGAATAGCCAAGTTATATAGCAAGTCTCTTGCCCTTCCATGAATGGAGGAATGAGAGAGAGGAAGACACACGTGCGCTCACGCGTATTCATGTATTTTTTGCGTGAATAATCACGTGACTTGTGACTTGCGATATGGCGACTGGCGAATTAAATTCCATCTCAATTTTTGCCATTTTCTACCCTAATCTGACTATGACTTGGGAGTTAAGTTTGGAACTGAATTTGATCTTATCATGACATCTTTCCTGAAGTTGGTTTCCTTTTCTTTTGCGCCAAGTCACCGGAGCTATCTGGCCTATATAAAAAGGGTGCCGTCTCGTGGGTACATACTCATAACTCAACAGAAGAAATCCATCTAGGGTTTTGGCGAGAGAGCTTTGTCTTCGGTGCTACAGAGCTACTTAGGTGCCTCCATCCCTTACACCAGTGTGTCGGCGTTGTCGGGGAGAACAGCGTCTCTAAAACCTCGCCCCATTGAAGAACATGCACAGGTTGGGGCAAATCAGGTTTTTGGGCAGCGATCACGCGACTGCTCGCTTGAGTTCAACTTCATCGGCTGATCTGCACTGCGATGTTCTACAGTCTCCATCAAGCTCTCGACTCCAATCTCATCGTTTGCCATGCTGGAGCATTCCACGCCGTAAGTAAATGATGTGTTACTTGTTTGAGATAGGTTCAATCTGTTACATGGACATGCTAGTTTATGCTATGTGTGATCCCTGGTCCATTATGCATGTTTTCTAGGAATTAATTTAATCTTAAAAGTGCGCTTTTTTCTTACAAGGGGTGCCACTGGTGGTGCTCTAGGGGTTGGGTACCAAGCCGGGGCGCACTGTGATTCTAGACAATGAAGCTGAGCAACACAGCTGGATGACGCTGAAGGGCGGAGTCTAATCAGGTTTGGGACCAAGCCACCTAGTTGCAGCATGAGGTGGTCTCGGCTATGGATAGCATCCTCGAGGTGGTGGAATGGCGGATATCTCCGACCAGGGTTTTTGGCTCTTCTTTGTGGTGTTTGAATATTACGATGTGTTTTTTTCATTTTATTTTGTATCCTTCCTCAGGATCTCGAGTCCAGAGCAACCATCAAGACGCTAGCCCTGGCAGACAAGACACTGGCCCTGGTGGGGCCGGAAAGGCCATTCGGTCAGGGACGAAAGAGGTCGATCGGCTGACTCGGGAGCAGGTTCGGACGGTGGACATCCTAGCGGAGAAAGCGACCGCGTTGGCTGAGGCTGAGCGGTTGATATCTCGGTCTTGTTCTGAGCGTAACAAGGCATGAGAGACCACCCTTGAGATGGAGAAGGCTGACTGAGAGCCAATGGATAAACCTTATTGCTTCTGGTGATGAGTGATTGTCAACAAAATCAATTCCCTGATAAATTGGAAGTCTTTCGAAGGACTGGAGGCATAAATGAGCAGATCTTGATGGATTTGGGAGAAGACATTGGATGGACCATCGGCTAGCTATATGAGTTCAGTATACGGAGGGGCAGAAGATTGCCGGTTGTGTAAGTCCTCCGTTGTACCGAGAGGCAGTTCTGATGGACCGGAGAAGCCGGATGTGACCATGGTGCTCCAACCTGGGCACGTAGCGTATACAATGACAGATATTTCTTCTATTCCACACAACCAATATTTCAAATATGAAATCTGGAAGGTCGTATGAATAAGAAATCTGGAAGGTTATATCTAGTCCAACAAAAATGAAATGTGAATGTTTCTCTACTTAAAAGACATTCTTTGATTCTCCAATAACCAATATTTCAAATATGAAATCTGGAAGGTTATATCAACATAAAATCTAGAAAATAACATGGCCATTTCATTTGGAAAATACATATTTCTACAAAATAGAGATAGATAGATATATCTGAAAATCAAGGTACAAAATAGCGCGCTATTAGTACGCTATAGCCTCGAAATAGCGTTTAGAGATGCATTGCGCTACGTTATTTGTCATTTTAACGCTATTGGCACTGTTGACGTTATACCCGTGAATAGCAACGCTGTTTAGTGTAGCGACGCGCGCGACGCTAGGCTGACGTTATTTTAGGCGAGGCCACAATGAGGCTACGTACATTCATATAGTAGCGATCATATATATCTCAGCTACTATTTAATTATTTAGTTTAAAATTTAAACTACAATATTATGGATATTATCCAATGTCGTTAACTCAGTTATAATAGAATATCTGGTTACTTGCAGATATCATATTTTTATTTTGGTATAAATGCATGACTATTATCAAATACTATCAATTCAATTACTATAGAATAGCTGGTTATGTGCTAAAAATGCAAAACCGATGATGTTATGGTATTTTTTCTATATTTTTTCTAAAAACGCTAAATGTGATAGCACGCTATAACTTTCTTAGCGTTTTGAAAAGGACAACACTAAGCTCCATAGCGCGCGATTTTGTACCTTGCTGAAAATAAATAAAAGATACTTGTTAAACCAATGGTTTGCGAATTCTTGGATTTTCAGCCGTTGCACTAACTCCTATTCATTAAAATGTAACTTCTAGCAAACGAGGACATTGTTGCATCTTGTTGAACTCCGAGTATAAGACTTGTATATCCACCTTGAATCAAAGGAGCGGCCATAGTTGAAGAATTACCATGTAAAACATTTACAAATATTGACACTGTGGCATTTCCTACTTGTGTCAAAGGAGTAACCATGGTCGAAGATTGTCCCTGCAAATGATTTGCAAAAGATGGTGGGATAGCGCTAATCCCCTGTGTGATAGAATAAAATTGTGTTTAAGTAAATAAATTATAAACAATAAGGGAATAATGAGTATTAGGCAAGTCATGTCTTACGGTCAATTGATTTGGCTCAACACCCTCGTCATCATGTTCTTCCACAATCTTTATTTGTTCTCCTATAGTCAAATATAGAAAATTCAAGAAAAAATAACCATATAAGCAACCTTAATGGCAATGTTGACATGGTATATAAAGGATAGTATTAGTACATTTGCTCTGAGAACATTTTTTCGTGTCTTCTTTTCAACTATGCTCTTTGCCTTTTTACTCTGTGTGCCTTTTACAGCCCGAGAAACTCTAAATGATATTGAACCATTTACTTTGTACGTAGCACTGTCTATTTGAACTAGAGGAACCTCATTTTCTCGCATCTTGCCTAGGGAATCATTTGCTTCCAATTCCAATTTATCAAATGCTTTCTCTAAATCATCCAGAAGTGGTTTTGACACAGAACACTTTAATGCAAGGGATGTTGCCCTTCGAGACAGGCGTGCTGCATATGCTTTTAAGTTCTCATTCTCCGCCCCCCCCCCCCCCCGTTTTCAATACAGAATCCTGTTTTTGTATATTTTGTCCATCTATTCATTATATATTGTGATGCCAAATTGAAACCTCATTCCTATCAAATGCTTTAAAGGCGTGCCTGCGCAATAACTATGTAAGATGAAAAATTCAGTTTTTTGCATTTAGCAGTAGATACCTAATCTAGTTTTCAGCACAATACATATGTTGAAATATGAACTTTGTATACATACCTATGGATTTGTACATTCTGCATGAACATGTAATGGTTATATCTGCAATACATATTTGTAACCATGAATGTTGATATTGACCCCTCAGTCTTTTACAATTTACATGAATAAGGAAATCGTTTTTTTTTAATTCTTCTTCAAAATCTTTATACATCCTTCGTGTATATGATTCAATTACAGTCTTTAGCAAAAGAAGATTTGGGGCATAAATAGCCGGATTCTTCATACTTGATTTAAAATCTTTATCCAACTCATTTTCATGTAGGGTAGTTGAGACCTTATCACATTCGACAAGGAGTTCAGAAAGACCAAGTTTCCTACGAAATCTTTTCTTGAAGACATTATTCATACCTTCGATCCTCTGAGTCGAGGTCATATCGGCTGTGAAAAAGTCCCAATAAACAGCAGCCCACTTTTCCCTCAACTTATATAGATTTTGCAGCCACAAGTTGTCCTCCAGGCCATATTTAGCCAACAATTCATTCCATTTCTTTATAAAGTAATCCTCCGATCTATCTTCACAGACACATCTATTAAATTTAGGAAGAAACTCCTAAGGAAACTTGTGAATCAAATGCCCAAGATGTTTAGCAGCATTAAGATAAATGTACCAAACACAAATTCGATGACTTGTATTTGGGAATATATAAGCACCTGCTCCTGCCATGGCGGCAACTTGATCAGTGAAAATTGTGCTTGGATGCTTGCCGGACATTGCCGTCAGAAAGGTTTCAAAGAGCCAAACAAATGATTCAATTGTTTCATTAAATATCAATGCTGCCCCAAAAATTATTGTCCGTTTGTGATATGGTTGGTTCCAAGGAGTGGAGAAAAGGCATCTCAAACTTATTAGTTTGAAATTTGGTGTCAAATGAAACTGCATCACTGAAGCATGCATAATGCATAATAGATTGACCATCTACTCAGAAGAAATTAGCTATACGACCATCTTTCTGATCTAGCATAACGGCGTAAGAAATGTAGGATCATCTCTCTACTTATTTTTTCAAATATTCCAATAATGTTTGTGCACCATTGGTTTCTAAATATTAATTGCGCTTACGACCAATCTCATTATTGCAATCCATCCTTGAGAATGGCACTTTGTCAGCTCCTCCATAAAACTGTTTCATGAACTCATACACCTGGGATGGTTTCATCCCGGATTCCTGTATCTAACCTATTAGCATTCTATCCGCTTCTATAACATGCCATTGAGACCTCAGCTTGTGCGACTTGTTTGGACTAGCAAGATGATGGTTGTGATCAAGTACAACCTTTTGCACTGTCCAAACCCCCTCTCTGTTGATGCTAAATTGAACATGAGCATTGCAGACCGTCCTTATACTATCCTTGGATGGCTTAGTATTTGTTTGATGTCCCTTGTTGCCGCAAACTATACATTTCTGTGATATAGTATAATCTTTTGGGCGGCTCTTTTGATAGTTCTTTCTAATACTGAACCCAACCTTACCAGCATAAGTGTTATACATCTCATAAGCTTCTTCCTCTGATTCAAAAGACATTCCAACTCCTTGAACGATTAAAGTTGGAGTAACTTTTTCAGTCACAGGCTGTTCAATAAATGAAAAATTAAATATATACAACCACAAATCTACAATATAATTTTTATTGGCTAATAGTCAATCGACACATCATACCTCATCTCGTTCTCCTAACATAGATTCGGGTAATTCCAAAATTGATGTAGTCGCAAGCAGTGTTGACATCGACTCAGAGATGGTCGACGGCTCCATGGACAAGCTTACTATAAGGACGGTTTCTTGAGATAAAACCATGTTGGCACATTTTCATACAAAACGTAAGAACCATAGTACAAATCGAAAGATAATTCACAAACCTGCATTGCATGGTGATCACCCACGTCTAAGGAATAGACAACAACTTTACTATCAATTGTAGATCCATGTCTGGCGTCAGCATGAGCAAAAATCTGTTGGTCTTTCTTCATCCCAGATGCTAGGGCGCTATGGGTTTCTGGTGGAGTGGTAGTGCACGACGAGAGGCTGTGGAATAGCCTAATCATGCGGTGCTTCCTGAAGAACGATCTATCATGCGCCTGGCGACAGATTGTATGACACGTTCTTGGTGCTCCTGGCGGCGTGAGCAGGAGGAAAATCACCTGATTGCAAACCCTACCAATCGACGCAAACCAGACCAGGTGCTCGTGGATGCGTAGGCAGGACCGCAGGAGGCAGAGACATGGAGCCTGGACCAAGAACGTGCTACAACAACGCGAGCCGTGATTTCCCGTGAAACCAAGCCACGAGTCATCGTTTGTCGAGACAGGGAGTCGAGGTTCTGTCAAAGCCAAGCCGTGACTCACCATTCGTCGGGCTAGGAGCGAAGCTGATTCAATTTCAGGCGCCTATTCGTCCAATCCGGAGACAGCCCATGTGGTGTGAATCTACGTCTCGCAAGCACGGGAGACGGTGTGGTGGACTCCACCACCCAATTTTATTCCATGTTCTTGGTTGCCAAGCAACGGGCTGTTCTAGGTCGATCTTGGCATGTGCACACTGTAGCGGCATGACGTTCCAGGTGGTGAGATCAAAGCGGATGCGATAACAGACTGTAGACCTCAGCGAACTTGTCAGCGACAACAACAATAGAACACGATCCCACAACAAAGGCAATGTCGGGGAGCCAATGGGTGTAGATCCATGTGCCAACTAAAAATAGAACACGCATAGTTTGGTTATATAGGTTTTCCCAAAACATAACACCAAATGAAGATATATCGGTTTCTGAAGGGATACCCAGTGTGGTTCACAAAAATTCCAGTGTACAAAGTTGCAATGCATGAATGAAAAAAAAGTCATGCTAGGAAACATCCAATGAGGTTTGAAAACAAATCCAGTGTAGAATGTTGTAAGATGATTGCTCGAAATGAAGTGAAGTGCAATAAACGCAAATATAATACAATTTATTCTGCATATATGGGCAGAATTAACCATGGTAAAGAGCATGTAACACACCCATATATATACAGAGAGATAACACTTTATCACTATGTCTATGTATTGCTGCACCTTATGATTACACCATCTAGCTCCATCATCTACTACCAGTGCTTGCACTCCGGACAATGGCATCAAGAAGATGTGGTTCCTGACTGAAGCCATGTAGATCTGGCATATCGATATGAAGTGGAAGAACATCACCAGTACAGGTAAGGTCAGGCCAAGTTGCTGGATCCTCGTCCAACAGAAAGGCATCCCAGTACTCATCCAGCAAGGAGTCATCCACCATGTCAAATTCTTCCAAACTTACATCATAGTTATTCCTGCCTACATCAGTAGTAGCAACTTCTGCATCTAAGCTTCCCCGAACAACATTCAGATCAGCGCCAACAATGGCTTCTCCCTCTTGATGTTGCTGCTGACTATTACTGACACAAAGTGTAGCTTCAGGATCAATCATGCCATAGGTATTGAGTGTACCTTCAGCCTGTATGTCACCTATGGCTTCATTGACCCTTGGTAGGATATTGTTCAGTTCAATGATACTGGTAGAGGTAGGGCCAATGTTGTTGGCCACTGTTGAAGGAGATGACAACTGCAAACCATTTGGTATGTTACAAGGAGAATGGAATGCCACACCTCCATTCTGAGCAGCAACAATACTAGTGCTAGCACTACCAATATCATATTCACATGTAGAAGGAACCATGCTCATGAAGTTATGATTATTTGGGATGTAGGGTGGTGCTCCTAGAAGTACTTGCGGAGGATTTATCACACCAAAATCAGAAACATTGTTGTTGATGTTGTTCTGAAAGGACCCTAGATCCCCGGATATATAGTTCATATGTGATATCATCACTTCACTAACTATGGGTGTGGGGAGTGTGGCTGTGGTTGCACTCCAGGTAGGCACTTCTTGTGGAAGAAATGGCAAGGGTAAAGTCATGTCATGAACATTTGTTGGTGGTAGAGGAGGAGGACTAATACTGGCATAGGAAGAGCAACTAGTTAACTGATGAGTAAATTGTGGCATTTGGTATTGATGTGAAGGAGGTTGTTGCTGTGATGTGGATGGATGATTTTCTAAACCATAACGATACTTCTTAGTAGGATTGGGACAAGGTTCAGAGTTATGCTCCTCCTGATTGTCGAGTAGAACATCTTTTAGGAAATCATAAGACTGAGTAGAGGCAATTGCCTCAGCAATGTCAGAGTCTACTATGATGCCGCGATTGTGGGACATGGCACACATCCAAGCACGAAATGTAATTTCTTGCACAAAGATCTCACATGCCTTTGTCAGGAAGGATGGTGTGTCAAATGACATCATCATTTTTCCCTTCTCAGCACAAATGAGCTTTCTGAGGCGTGTCATGGGGATTGCACGCTCTCCAAAGTCTTCAATCTCCTCAATCTCTTCTTTTCTCTTCCTCCAAAACTCTTGTATCGTATTCTGCTCATTGACAGCAGGTGTGGCCATCTCTAGCTGTGATAGATGTATGTGCATACATATACAGCATCCACGCATGTAGTTATGGCTTACTCTTTGAATCTGAATGAAAAAGTTAACAATTCATATAACCGACGACTTATTATATCTATAATTTCCTTTTCATATAATAGGAGACAAAATTATAGAAGCTAGCGTACTATTAAAAAAATGACGAATATAAGCTAACATGGAAACAAGCCTCTACAAAAAATTACTTGCGATAATAGTACAGTTGGTGTCATACCTTAAATGATTAAACTCAGGAAGCACTAAATAGCTGAAACTCTAAAAGAGGTACTGGTGGCTGGTGAGGATGAACACCATGTACGGTGGTTTATATAGGCAACCAAGGGGTGCAGGGTTTCTAAGGGAAACAAACTTTAATGCACAAACCAAAATAAAAAGGGAAGCGCTGGTGCTTTGTTTATTGATTTCGTGTGGGCTTCTTCCATTCTTTTGAGCCATATATGCATATTTTTCACCAGTACTTTATGGAAACTGATTACTTCATGATATAAAAAATCACCTTTTCTTGATATCTTCTAGCTATAGTCTGTTTGTCAGTTACCTTTTTCGTATCGTATAGCTATAGCCTGTTTGTCAGTTACCATATTTTGTGTTTGCTTTTAAATGGTTGGTTGTCTATAGATGGAGTATGGAACAACTTTCTGGTTCTTATGGATACAACTTTTTGTATTTATTTACATGCCAACTAAGATACTCAATAAGTGTATGAGACCACTAGGTGTACCGTGTACGGTTCTTGTGATGTGTGTACATGAGAGGTGCATGCTGCATGCATGGCTCTACGTGAAGCCAGCTTTCGTGCAAGCTATAGATACTTTACAGAAGTTACTTTTTATTAATTGTCATTGCTATATACAATGGATATCCATGCGCTGTGTAAAGGTATATCTCTGAGTCATATTGATATGTCTCATCCTAAAACGTACATGCCCTGCTCATGCACCTTCTGCTTTGTGTCCTTGATGTCTGTTGTGACATTTCTGACTTTGGAAGTGTGATGGTGTGTGGATGGTTATGTGGATTTTGGTCGGTGCTAGAGCTTATGTGGTTCGCTGAACATACATAGAGGGCATACTGGTTAGATGACTCGTTTACTTCGCTTTTTATGTAGCACAGAATATACGTCGTAGTGACTATGACATGCAAGCATGCACACAAGGCATCAAGGTCTTGCAGATTAGAGGTAGACAACCTATATCATCTTGTATATTCCCAAAAAAGAGAGCCCCAAAGCACATGTTTTTTCTTTTAGTAATCTATGATCATTAATATGCAACAAAAAAAATATTTATGGAAGATCATTAAAGACATCTGCCCCGTCAATGTGGATTTGTGATAATCATGCATCCAAGATTCACAAATAGCAGCTAACTATATTAAAAAACAAAGGAAAACTAGTGATCAGGGTGGCAAAAGGAGTGGATCAAATACCTGAGATCCATGGCAAGTTCTCATTTGAGTAATATGTTCTGTGCAAAGAAGCCATCTTATCTTGTGAAACTCGGGTAGGAGCCTGCTTGTGCTTCTTAGTTGAATCCTCTCTTGTGCTTCTTCATAATTGAAAAAAGAGTCTTGCCATGAGGAAATACTTTGCCCCTTTTCTATGACATATAAGTTGTCATAATAAGGGCTAATTTTTTCGATTACAAGGATGACACACATGCACGCACAACACCATACATTCACACAGCACACACATGCAACTGTGTGCGCTTTGACATGCCTATAATGGAAACCACTAAAAGCACATGCATGTGTGCAAATCATAAGAATCAAGATTGGATCCATGGTGGGTGGAGCCATACCTCCCGCTTCCACATGACCAAGATGTGCCTCTACCCACTGTGATCTAGTAAGAGAGTTAATAGGAGTTAGTGGTGGCACATCCTAGAAATTTTAGACAAATAATTAATGTAAAAAAGGGGAATACAAACATACTTTTTCTTATTGTTGATAAATTTCCAATCAACTTCAATGATCATATGGCTATTCCAACAAATCAAAACATTCCAATCAACAATGGAGGAGAAACATGAATGACTTGACGATGTAAAGGAAGAAGGCGAGGGCGATTTTGCTGTGTCCTAATGCTAGCCATTGGTCGCCTTTTATAGAGAAATTTCACGTGGCCATCGCCGCCTTTTTAGATTACACGCCACGACATGTTAGTACTTATCAGACGTGTACTTTGTGTCGGTAGTATAATACGTGTCATTGGAAGTATATGATGTGTGTTGTTTGTGCTTCAACTTTTAACATTAGTGATTTACCAGGACTTGTCATGATTTTAGCCATCATATAGATTACACAAGTGTTTCATAGGATCTAGGGTGTAGATAGCCATTCCCAATACAATTTGAGGATGATCCCAAAATATTATTATTCATTTTTACTATATGATATCACTAAATGGAAACCTCATTAGACCAACCATTTCTTAAGGGTTGGACTTGAAAACTTTTAACCTTTTGGTGGGAAGGTATTAATCCTCAGGACGACAAAATAAGTTCCATTAGGTCTTTGTTATACAATATTGGAAGTAATCTTCCAATGGTTGTTTGGTGGTTGTTATGTTGTTTGATCACGATTCGTCATAGACAACCTAGTAGGCTCAACAACCTAAGAGTCCATAGAGGGTTGGTTGTCTATTTTCTAGGTACAATAAGAGTTGTTTGTTGTGAGCATCTAGGCATCAAGTTGAGTTTTGGTGATTGATGTGACACTTGTTTGGATACCCAGAGAACAGAATGGTGAAGCAAACAAGCTGGCACAGATGGCTTACGGGGTATGTGCCTCGGGATGATGACACTTGCATTGATGTTTTGCAATCATCTGCTACAGATTGGAGAGCCGATGTCCTCAATTACTTGAAGGATCCAGCTCAGGGGAGGGGCAGATAAGAAGGCATGGCACAAAGCTCTGAGGCACATGATTATTGGTGATGATTTGTACTTCCGTGCCATCGATGGTTTGCTACTAAAGTGCCTTGGTCCAGCTGAGGCCTTGAAGATCATGGACGATGTACATGAGGGGAGTTGTGGCACTCACCAATCGGCTCACAAGATGAAGTAGCTAAACAGGAGGTCTGGCTTCTATTGGCCAACCATGCTGGAAGATTGCTTCAAATACTACAAAGGATGCTAAGATTGTCAGAGGTTCGGGCCTGTATAGATGGTCCCGACCGATGCATTGCATCCAATCATCAAGCCATGGACTTTCCGAGGCTAGGGCATGGATATGATTAGCCAAATTAACCCCCTACCATCAAGGGACACAAGTGGATTTTGGCAGCAACAGATTATTTCACCAAGTGGGTAGAAGCCATATGGATGAAGAATGTCACAGCCAAGGATGTGATCAACTTCATCAAAGAGCATATCATATACCACTTTGGCATACCCCAAACAATCACAATGGATCAAGGTTCTATTTTTATAGCAGAGGAATTCAAAAAATTTACCAAAGAGATGGGCATCACATTGATCCAGTCATCACCAAACTATGCTCAGGCCAACGGACAGGCTGAGGCATCCAACAAAAGCCAGATCAAGCTAATCAAGCCCAAGATAGATGAGTACCCCAAGCAGTGGCATGATCGGCTAGCAGAAGCATTATGGGCATATCGCATGTCATGCCACGGTTCTACTAAATGTTCGCCGTATCAGCTAGTCTACGGTCAAGAGGCTATGATGCCATGGGAGATCAGCATTGGCTCAAGACGTGTTATGTTTCAAGATAGCCTATCTAGCGATGAGTATGCATCCCTCATGAATATTAATACTGAAGGCTTGACTGAACTCCGATTGTGGGCCCTGGAGAAGATTAGAGAAAACAAGGCAAAAGCAGCACGGGCCTAAAACAAGAAAGTAAGCCGAAGGGTTTTCAAGTTGGTGATCTCGTCTGAGAGATGGTGTTGCCAGTTGGAACCAAGGATCTGGTATACGGCAAGTGGTTGCCTAATTATCATGGTCCTTATCACATAGTAGAAATAGCACCAAGCAATTCTTGTCGCATGGAAACTCTCAAAGGAGTAAAGTTTAGTAGGAACATAAATGGAAAGTACTTAAATAAGTACTACCCAAGTTTGTCTATTGGCTCTTAGCTCCTACACGCTGGGAGGTAGCTGCGTGCCGCCCTAGAAGCCGATGTCTCGCCATCGGCATTAAAAAAAGAAGAGTAAGTAAATCAAAAGACGATGCTTTGCCATTGCCTTTAGCCACATCGGCAGCCGATGCCTTGCCATCGCCTTTAGGTGCAAAGAAAACAGCCGATGAATTGTTATGATTCTGCGCCTAATAGCTAAACAACAACATTCAATCTAGAGCATAATCATTCTCAAGTTACAAGATATCATACCCGGGGGGCACAAGCAAAAGAACAATTGTTTAAGATATCCCCTCTGACTACTGAAGGTGTTCTTGGATGGCTTTAACGGCTTTTTGGCGGATTTCATCAATAGAGGAGATGACAGCCCTATCGGGCTTGTTCGAGCCTGGCAACACATGAGAGGTTAATGCCCTAACTTCTGCCAGCCCTGTCTTTAGCGCTTCCTCCAGTTTCTCTTTGTCAGCCTTGGTTGCTTCAAGCTCAAATGATGTGCTCTTGATATCTTCATCGATTGTGGGGAGTTTTTGCTGAAGATGTTGTATTTCTTCGGTGATTCCATCCCATGTCTTCTTGAAATCCTGCAGTTTCAAAGAAAGCTTCGCTAGTGCATCATTATCATCTAAGGTGGATTTTTGTCGATTGAGGGCTGAGCACTTATCTACAATATCTTTCCTCAAGGAAGTTTGGGTCTCTCGAGTTGCAATATTGGCAGTGGCTGCTTCTACCTCTTCCCTAAAAAGCCAAGATATGATGGGGGCCAGAGTACTTGCCTTAAAGTGACAGGGAGCTGATCTGCCACTGGATCCAAGGCCACACAGACGTTCTTGTAGTCTTTGACTAACTGCATGACTGGGGCATCAAGCATTGTCACCATGTCTCAAAGCCGATCGGCTACATCAATTGATACAGGCCTGACTGGTGATCAAGCTTTCTCTTGCTCTTGTTCCAGATCGATCTCTAGGGTGGAAGGATCAAAATCAAGCAGCATTGATAGATTAAGGGACGGTATAGGTAACAAAGTTGTACATAAGCACCAATCAAGGTCAAGCAGAGCAAGCAAAAAATTTACCTTAGTAGTTGGGGGTTTGCTTCATCGGCAGGATGGTGTGTCGCTAGTTCGGGGCCGGTCTTCCGGCGGGAAGTATCAGTGTCGCTGGAGGAAAGGTTGATCATTGAAGATCTTGGCAGTCATTCTTCTCGGGATGGTGAAGCTTTACCACTATCAAAGGAGTTGCCCAACTGCGATGAACGAATCATCAAGAGCACGAACATTGGGAGGAAAAAAAGTCTCATTACTAAGGAAGAAAAGCACCGATGACTCACTAATGATTCGACATGATCAGAAATAGGAGGCGTAGGAGATCGTGCTTTGGAGATCCTGGTTTTCTTGAAACAAGCTCTCTTGGCTGGCGACCTACCTACATCATCAGGTTGATGTTTTGAACGGTCGCCAAAGAGCAATATTTTGTCAAGGGATGGCACTGATTTCTTGTATAGTTGTACGGGAGCTATCAGCAAGTAACAAAATGGTTCCCTCTATCCGTCTGTTGGCATGAGTTTCTCCTCGCGCTAGACCAATGAATTAAAGTGATTCAAGAACCATGAAGCATAACAAAATCAGGAGAGTTATGGCAAAAAATTTGGCCCACCTCTTCTAGACAAGCTTTGTGAGAGGAGTCAATGTAGCAGAACATGGTGCCAAGAGGACCGCGAAACAAATGCGGCTTCCAGCTGTCCCACTAGGTAATAAAGCCCTCTGCCATGTAGGTAAACTCAATATTGTACTGGATCGGAATGGAGAATTTAAAGAAGAGTGTGTATGCGCGGAGGGCTAACAGCCATTCAGTGAGATCGACTCGTCTTAAGAATTTCCCATGAATGATGAGGCAAGGTGGGATCTGGTTCAAACCAAACTGTTGTGCAGCTAACACCAGCCAGTAAGACTCATAGCCGGGTTTGGTAATCCTATTACTAGTGCTCATACTCACGGGCAACAAGCAAGGATAGATCATGATGGCGTATCTGTGCTGAGTCGCATTGTCTTCGGCAGAATTGTCTAGTCTGAATAAAGAAGGATACTCAAAATGCTCAGATTCAGAATAAACATTGAAGGTGGCCCTTTGTGATAGAGTAATTTGAACCACTTAGCCATCTCTATTTCATTAGGTTTGCTGTCAGGGAGCCAATATAGCACTTAACCAAAGGAGGTGCATCGGATGAGTTTGCCTGAGGGGTTTGGAATGGATACCTCTTGTAAGTTTCGAATGGAGCATCGGCTGGAACTCCAAACAACTGGGACCAAGCCTAACACTGTCAGTCGATTTAGCACAGAATGCAATCGACTCGATTCAGAGGTTGGATCCGATGCGTTGCCATCGGATCGATTGATACAATATTGCATTGGGCAATTTAGATTTTTAAAGGGAGTAACAATAATGAAGGGAAGACAAGAAGTTAATTAAGGTAGTGCTTCATTCATTACTGGTATTTTATAGCAAAAGCTTGGGCAAAAGATGAACAAGGGGCTAATACCCTTGGAGTTGAGACTAGGGCTGCTGATCATACTAGCAAGACTACTACTCCTACTGTCCGATGCTGCGCAATGGCAAGCGGTGATCACTCATCGCTGTCAGCCTCACTCCTCTCATCATCACTAGTGGCACCATCATTACTACTGACATCGGTCAGGATGGAGCTCGAGGGCAACCCTGCCAAGGATTCCTCTTGTGCTGGGTCAGAGTCCTCGCTGCCATTGTTGGCGCTACTTGATGATGACTGTGCCGACACCACTCCCTCATTAGAGCTAGAGGTAGGAGGCGATGATGGCACCTTCCTCTTCTGCCTCGGCCACCATGTGACCCTATCAATGGGGTCAGAGGAGGATGACGAGTCTAAGATGGCTTCGCTCACGTCGGTGTAGCCGCCAATGCGGGCCGATGACGCGGCGGAGTCCGTCTGGACTCTGAAATCCCATGAGAGCCCCCCATCATCGTACGACAATGGGAGCTCCAATGGTGGTGATGGTGGTAGGGGCGTGGCCCATGGAGATGACCCTAGCTCGTCTTCATGCTCCGACGGCTCATCGGGGCCAAAGAAGGCCAGCTAAGCGACGTCTTCCTCGGCGAGGAGTCCTACCTCCTCCCTTGGATCGGCCACTACAATTGGCGGTGCTTGTGCTTCTCCTGCTGTGGCAAAGGGAGCGAATCCCAGAGGCACATCCTAGAATGGAGGCAGAGAGGGCATCTATGGCGGTGGGGTGGCATTGCTACCGGTTGATGATTCCATCAGGAAATTTGGTGGCCAGATGGAGGATTTCACTACCGATGGAAGTGGGCAATTGAAGGAACTATAGCCGTGGTGCTAGCTAAGTACTACTCCAAGGGAAGCTGAAGGGGCGCTAGGAGCGGTTTTCAAGGAAGGCGTAATTGCGGGACGTAACTGGAACTGCGGAGCCATGTGGCTCTTCGGGTTCGTAGTTTTTCTTAGTTCTAGAATAATTATCATTGCCAAAACCAAGGGGGCATATGTTATCGCCAGAAACTGGGCGATCCTTATATCAGGCCAGATCGGCTAATGGGCCAAGTGGGGCTGCTCAAGGAAGAAGCAGCCGATATAATATTAGGAGGTCGGTGGACCTGTATCTAGTAAATCGAGTCGGATTAGAATTAGCCTAGTTTAGGTAGGGTTTTGAGGGGCTTGTTGCCTAAGTCTATGGATTATAAATATGTATTTATACCTACGTAATAAGATTAATGACATACCTTCCCAAGCCGTGGTTGTCCCCATATTCTCTCAGGGCATCACCACCCCTAAGCAATTAGGGTTTTCAAGGTAATCGTCATGCTGCTCTGATGTTTCTTTCAGATATTCATTAGGGCTTCAGGCCATGATCCATGTGGTGTACCTTATACTGAACATTTTTTATGGCAAGGTTTGCTAGTTATCTTGATGAATCTCGCACTAAGCTTTGCTTAATGCGAGATCCATTATTTACCTCGCATGCATATCGATTGTTTTACATACCCGAGCTTCAAGTAGTAGATCGGTTTTCATGGCGTATTATATGTTACCTAACCATTTGTTACAATCCACGGCGTGCGCTGCAACACCTGCATACAACATGCCGATAGATTAACGTATATCAAACACCTTGTTTATACATGTTGTAGATGTATCTACTCTGTCTAGATGAGTTTCTTTGGAAGCTCTCATTATGTTCATGTGTGTTTAGATCAGCTTAAACTGCTTTTCTTTCATGCATAGCAAGAATCGATCTGGGTAAGTGGATCCTCTGTATCATGATTATGGATAGGTTTTATCTATTATTTATTAGGGATGCGGTTCTCAAGTATTCCATCATGCTTCAATTCAAGATCGCCAAACTTGCCCATGGACTCCCACAACTTTATGATGCTGACTCGAGCGATCTGGCAAGAACTTAATGTTTATATATGTTTTGTTTCGTTTTGTAGGGAGAATCAAGGTCAACCGCTACATCCACCATCCTTCCTGGCTGCAGGTCAAGCCAAGTGGCACACCCACACCACGACTGATCGGCTTTACTCAGAGTCAATTAGAGCTGCACTAGGAGAGGCGACCGCAGTAGCAGCGCGATTTACTGGCTCCTCGTGTGCTCGACTGCAGGATAACTGCCTACGATTTCTTGTGGCAACACTTAGTCACATATTTGAGCCATCCCAAGCTCCACATATTTTCTCTTGAGCAGTATATGTCGGTGTAGCAATCACCCCATGTTCCAGGTGTGTTATCACCTTCTTGACCATCATCACCTCTTCTAGGTAGGCATCACCTTTTGTTGTGCATGCTAAGAACATTTGCAAAAGCTTAGTACATGCTTGGAGTGTGAGTGATCCCACCTATCTACTAGATAGGGATAATCTTATTTCATTTTCTCTGTCTTGTTTTTAACCTTGGCAGGGAGATGATCCCCTTAAGGAGTCAACGAATATGTCTCAAAGAATGAGCTGACCAAGCTTATTACTGCACAAAACAAGCTTATTGGTGCTTTCAGGAAGGAACTTGCTCCAGCTGTGCACAATATGTGCGCTGTGATGGATGATTTGTCGATGCGACTTGATGATGTTGAAAATAAGGTTGCTGCCTCTAGTCACGCTTCCTCAACTTCCAAGGACTCCGAGGCATCTCAGGGATCTAATCGTGAAGATGATGATGACATTTATACCAAACAAGACTGACGTTCAGGTGATAAAGGTAATAAAGGTAAGCGGCCACTACGATCACCTCCTCGATGTGGCAACAAAGGTAACAAACATGATAATGATAAACATGATATTGATAACTAGTTCGCTAGGGTTAAATTTAAAATTCTTCCCTTTGATGGTTCATATGATGCCGATGCTTACTTAGATTGGGAGATGACTGTTGAACAAAAATTCAATTCCCATATGATTCATGCTACTTAGCGTGTTCGATACGCTACTAGTGAATTTACTGGTTATGCTATACTTTGGTGTAATGACTTAGTTAAACGTGATCAAGACATTGCTACATGGTCTAAGCTTAAACGTTCTGTGCATAGCAAGTTTATTCCTCCTGCTTATAAGTGTGATTTGAAGACGAAATTGCAACGTTTTGATCAATGCACTCGTTCTGTTTATGAATATTATAATGATTTGCATTTTGCTATGTTGCGTTGTAATATCAATGAGGAAGATGATGATACTATGACTTTTTTTTATTTTGGTTTGCATAAAGATATTCAAAATCTTGTTGATTATAAAGACTATAATACCACAAACTAGTTGTTCCACATTGCTGTTTTGGCTGAACATGAATTGCAGGGACGTGCGCAGTCTTTGTGTACCACTTTTGGTTCTCCCTTATCTTCTAGGTTGCATTCGAGCAAGGGACAAGCTTGATAGAAAATAGGGGTCCCGATCTTCTGAGAGGTATGGATAAGTCGGTTTAGGGGTGGAAAACTCGACGTTGGTGAAGAAGGCTCTGAGTAATCGATCGAATCCTTGCAATCACTACACCACTACTCCAATGGTTATCGACTGCGTGAAGCACGCAATCGACCTCGCCAAGAAGGTTATCGTTCCTGCAATGCAACCGAGAGAACACAAGCAAGAATGAGGAATAAACGCAATCAATATTAATCTTGTGCACATATTAGGGTTTCATAAACCGATACACGAACAGCGAACTGTTCACGACAGAATACTCTTAAGCAAAACCCATCTAATCTAATGATGGCTATAGAATATATATAAGAGAGGTATAGGGGGCGGCCAAGGGGGTGGCCGAGCAACCCTAGGGCGTACAAGGCTGGGGGACCCAAAAATCGGTCCAGCAGCACCCTGGCAGATTCTGATCGTTGTGTTGTTTCGATGATTCCTGTTGACTCCGAGATTGTTTGGGCCTAAGACCAGATGGGTTGAAAGCTTATGTCCTTAGCTTTCTGTCATATGTAGAACACCCGAAACGGAGTCAGTATGTGGCCTGGGCGTCCATTTTACTGAGGCCTACTCCTGCAGTCCGAACTGGCCTCGCGAATAAATTGGACCTCAACTCGGATTGGGCTTCAAACTCCATCTTCTCTTGGGCCTTGATCATATGCATATTGTACATCTTCTCATCAAAGCTGCTGACACCATACACACTCTACCACCACCACCAGTGACGCTTACTAAGCCCGAGGTGAGCAAATCTGCTTTTGTGCCAAAAACAGGGAACACCAATGCTGCTACCACCGTTACCCCTGCTACACCATCCACAAACATTATGTGCCATCGGTGCAAAGGCATGGGACATGTGATCAGGGAGTGCCTAAGCAAGCAAGCCTACATCACTACAGATGATGGTGGTTACGTCAGTACTGGTGATGTTGAAGATGAGCAAGCTGCTGACGTGGATGACTCGGCTTATGGACAAGATGATGCAGTAGACTACATCCACAATAGCACCTATGTTGTCCAGCGTGCTTTGAGTGCACAGGTGGAACATGAGAACAAGCTTCGGCGGCATAATTTATTTTAGATTTATTTTATCATCAATAAATATCGTGTTCATACTATCATTGATGGGAAAAGTTGTAATAATTTGGTTAGTGCTGATTTTGTTAACAAGCTTGGTCTTTCTACACATACCCACACTCATCCATATTTTATTCAATGGCTTAACAATAGTGGTAAGGCAAAGGTAATACATACTCCACGTGTACACTTTTCTATTAGCACATGCCATGATTATGCAGATTGTGATGTTGTTTACATGCAAGCATGCTCTCTTTTGTTGTGTAGACATTGGGAGTTTGATACTGATGCAACACAACATTGTAGAACAAATTCTTACACTTTCATGCATAAAGGCAAGAAAATTACGTTGCTTCCTTTGACTCTAGCTGAAATTGTGAACTGTGATAGAGCCATTGCTAAAACTGCAAAGCATGATAAGGCTTTAACTTTTAAAAATCATGATGCATCAAAACCTATTGTGCCCTTTAAATCTGAACCATGCATACCTACTACTAGTTCTCCTGCTATTAAATTAAAAGGTAGTGTTATGCTTGCTACTAATTCTGATCTTCCTGCTTGTGTTATTGATGATACTTCTGGTTATGTGTTGTTGTGCAAGAGGGTTCTGTTTTCACTTGATGATATGCCTCCCTCGTTGCCGCCTACTATTATTAACCTTTTGTAGGAGTTTAAAGATGTCTTTCCTGCTGAAATTCCTCTAGGTTTACCACCTTTGCGAGGGATTGAGCAATAAATTAATTTGATTCCGAGTGCCATTTTGCCCAATCGTGTTACATATAAAACCAATCCAAATGAGACTAAGGAGGTTCAGAGACAAGTCTAAGAGCTATTGGACCATGGGTATGTATGTGAGAGTCTTAGTCCTTGTACTGTTCCTGTCATTTTGGTTCCTAAGAAGAATGGTACGTGGCATATCTGTGTTGATTGTAGAGCCATTAATAATATAACTATTCGTTATCGTTATTCTATTCCTCGCTTAGATGACATTCTTGATGAATTAATTGGCTTTGTCATGTTAACCAAATTTGATTTGCGTAGTAGCTAACATCAAATTCGAATGAAATTAGGTGATGAATGGAAAACTGCTTTCAAAACAAAGTTTGTCTTGTATAAGTGGTTAGTCATGCCTTTTGGATTAACTAATGCACCTAGCACTTTTATGCGCTTAATGAATGAGGTTCTCCGTTCTTTTATTAGAAAATTTGTGGTGGTTATTTTGATCATATTTTGATATATAGCAAATATTTGGAGGAACATCTTAATCACATATGTGCTGTTTTTGCTGCGCTGCGCAATGCACTCTTATTTGCTAACCTTGAGAAGTGCACCTTTTGCACCGGTCGAGTTGAATTTCTTGCCTACGTTGTTACTCCACAGGGAATTGAAATGGATGAGACGAAGATTGACGCCATTAGGAGATGGCCAACACAGATGACTATCACATATGTGCGCAGTTTTTTTGATCTTGTAGGATTAAAAGCGCTTTGTGAAAGATTCAGGACCATCGCTGCCCCACTTAATGAGTTGACAAAGAAAGGTGTCATGTTCTATTGGATCCAGCATAAGAAAAAGCTTTCAACACGCCGAAAGATAAGTTGGCACATGCACCTCTACTGCAACTTTCGGATTTTGGTAAGACTTTTAAGGTTGAATGTGATGCGAACGGAATTAGAATTAGAGGCGTGCTTCTACAGGAAGGTAAAATTATTGCGTACTTTAGTGAAAATTTAATGGCCATGTCTAAATTATTCAACTTATGAAAAAGAGTTATGTGCTTTGGTGCGTGTTTTGGAGACGTGACAACATTATCTTTGGCCTAAAGAATTTATTATCCATTCTCATCATGAATCTTTGAAACAAGCTAAGCTAAATAAATGACATGCTAAATGGGTTCAATTTATGGAGTCATTTTCATATATCATTAACCACAAGAAAGAAAAAAAGAATGTCATTACATATGCTTTATCTCGCCGTTATACTATATTGTCACAACTTGATCATCGCATCTTTGGTTCAGAGACCATAAAAGGGTTGTATGCTGTTGATTTTAACTTTAAAGATGCATTTGAATATCGTAGAAAGGGAATGACATGGAATAAATATGTGCTTAACGATGGACTTCTTTTTTTGGCTAACAAATTATGTATTCCAGATAGCTCCATTCGCCTTTTGTTTTTTGCACAAGGCACATGGAGGTGGATTGATGGGTCATTTTGGTGCGAAGAAAATGACGGATGTGCTGGCCGCTCATTTATTTTGGCCCAAATCGAAGCGGGATGTCCAATGGTACATGGCACGCTGCACTACTTGCAACAAAGCTAAGTCTTTGCCTTAACCCACGTGGTCTTTATTTGTCTCTCTCAGTTCCTAGTGTTCGTTGAGCTGATATTTCTATGGATTTTGTTTTGGGACTGCCTCAAACAAACAGGGGGGAGATAGCATACTTGTTGTTGTGGATCGGTTTTTGAAAATGGCACATTTTATATCTTGTCAAAAGACAGACGATGCTTCTCATATTGCTGATTTGTTTTTTACATATTGCTGATTTGTTTTTTACTGAGATCGTTCGTTTACATTGGTTGCCAAATACTATTGTTTCGGATCATAATGCCAAATTTTTGAGTCATTTTTGGAAAAGCTTATGGAATAAATTAGGAAAAAAGCTTTTGTTTTCTACTACACACCATCCCAAAAATGATGGTCAAATTGGAGTTGTTAATCGAACTTTGTCTACTATATTACGGGCTATTTTGAAAACCAATTTGAAAATGTGGTTAGAGTGTTTGCCTCATATTGAGTTTTCTTACAACAGACTCGTTCACTCTACCACTAAGATTAGTCCTTTCCAGGTGGTCTATGGTTTTAATCATCGTGCTCCTATTAATTTAATATTTTTGCATTTTGAGGAATCTTTGCATTTGAATGCTTCTCAGCGTACTGATTTTATTCAAAACTTGCATCAAACGTCTAAGAATAACATTAAAGAAATGAATAAGAAATATAAACTTACCGGTAACAAAGGCAAGTGTTGTTTGAACCGGGTGATTTGGTGTGATTACACTTGCGTAAAGAGCATTTTCCAGAGTTGCAAAAATCCAGACTTATGCCTCGAGCTGATGGTCCTTTTAAAGTGCTTGAAAAGATTAATGATAATGCATATAAAGTTGAGTTGCCTGTAGATTTTGGGCTTAGTACCACATTTAATATTATATATTTGAAACTACACTTGGGAGAAGAAGATGAGCTGGCATCGAGGACGACTTCACTTCGAGAGGGGGAGGATGATGAGGACATCGCTCCTATGTTTATGAAGGACCTATTACTCGAGCACGTGCACAATAATTGAACCAACAAGTGAGCTCGTTCCTAAGTGTCCATACTTATATTTATGAGGATGGTATGCAACCTAATGATATTGTTGATTATATTGTACTTAAAAAATTAGGAGAGAACCAAGAAGGCCTTGGAGATCGGCTCAGACCAGGAGGAGGGCAAAGAGGACGACCAAGTCAAGTTGGAGGCCCAATTCAACTTGGAGTCGACTTTCTCAGCCTCCAGGATCAGTCTTCAGTAGAATCATCGCCCAGGCTGCAAATGGGCTCTGACTTTGAAATCCACGTATGCTTGGAAATTTAAGAAGATAATCTTTCCAATGCCACCAGTTTCAAGTGATTTGGACTTCGGAGTCGACGGGAATTTACGTCGCAAGGTGACGGACAGAATCTGTCTAGGGTGCTACGCCGCCCCTTCTGGGCTGTTGGCCCGTGTATCGTGTTGGAGTCCATAGCGGATGCATCTAGGGATTGATGGTCGACCTAATGTACTGTATAAATAGTAGCCACCGTCCAAGTTAGGGTTTGGGTTTTGCCTAGAATATTCTGTCGTGAACAGTTCCGCAATCATCATTTTGTGAAACCTCAACTCGTGTGCACAAGATTAATCTTGATTACGCTTTTTCTCGTTCTTGCTGGTGTCTTTCGGTTGCACTGCGGGAACAATAGTCTTTTTGGCGATGTAGATTGCATGCATCACGCGGTCGATAACCATCAGAGCAATGGTGCAGTGATGGTAAGGATTCAAACGTTTGGCTCAGAGCCTTTTTCATCAACGTCGAGTTCTCCACCCCTAAACCGACGTACCTCACGGAATTTCGGGCTTACACCTATCACCAAGTTTATGTAAAGTTGTCATTTATGATAGGGTTTTTGGTGTTCACGCCCCCATCCTGAACTACAATTGTGATTTTAACATCAAACACATAATATAAAAATATATTTATCGTAAATCTAATTATTTTAGTTCAGTAGTATAAATTTTAATATATTTTGATATAAACCTGGTCAAACCTATGATCGTTTGACTTAGAACGAAACCAGAATTTCATTGTTTTTATGGATGGAAGGAATATTAAATAAAACTTAGCAGAGTAGCACCAAAAAAAAGGGAAGGGTTGCCTCCTACTGGTTCAGTCTCTCTGGATTCCTTACCACTTTCATCGATTGTCCATGACCTGTGTGTTAAAAGGACAAAAAGTCATGTTTGCCCTCCTCTAAGGGTGTTTGGTTCGAGGGATGAGGTCGAACAACCCATCCCATTTTTTCATGTTTTCTGTTGGTCAATAAGATGGCTACGACGAGTCAGCCACTGTGTTATCGCCAAAAACCTAGCCGATCCCAGTATTTGGGCTGGATCGCCTAATGGACCCGAGACAGGCTGCTAAAGGAAGAAGCAGCCGATGTAGTCAGATTGGTCCAGATAGATTAGGGTTTTTATTATTCTAGAAAGAGTTGGACTTGTTGTCTAAGTCTACAGACTATAAATATGTACCCATACTTATGGAATAAAATTGACGACATACGTTCATGGAAGCGGTTGTCTCCATATTCTCTTGGCGCATCGACACCCTTGAACAATTAGGGTTTCCAAGGTTATCGTCATGCTGCTCTAATGTTTCTTTCATAGATTCATTAGGGCTTTATGGCATGGGCCATACAGTGAACCTTGTACTGAAGCATTTTTTATGGCAAGGTTTGCCAGTTATCCCGATGAATCTCGTGTGAAGCTGCTTCACGCGAGATCAGTCGTTTATCTTGCTAGTTTACCGATCTGTTTATGTGTCCGTGCTTCAAGTAGTAGATTGGTTTCCAAGCATCTCGGTATACGTTGCCTAACCGTTTGTTACAATCCACGACGTACGCCGCAACACGTGCATGCGACATGCTGATAGATTAACGTGTACCGAGCACCCTATCTTTACATCTCTTAGATGTATTTGTTTATCAAGATTGATCTTACTTGGAGGTTCGGGTTAAAAGTCGATATGCTATACAGATCTTTTATATCATGTTTTAGATAATTTTTTATTCTCTTTGCTTTACATTAGATGCGGTTTTTTTATATGCATCTACGTGCATCCTGGACCATCTGGAATCGGCACACGTGCCAATGGAGTCTCACAAATCGTGTGTTGCTGATCTGAGCGATCAGGCAAGAATTTAGCGTTTACATCTGTTGTGTACGCTTTACAGAGAGAACCAGACCCACTCGCCGCACCCACCCAACCTTCCTGGCTGCAAGGTCAAGGCAAGTGGCATGCCGACACCATCGCTGATCGGCTTCACCAAGAGCCGATGACAGCCGCACGGAGGAGAGACGATCGTAGCAGCAACGTGATCTCTCAGCTCCTCATGTGTTCAGCCCACAAGACGACCTCCCACCGGTTTCCTATGGTAATACACTGCCACCCACTCTCCCTGCCCTCTCGCTCTGTTTCCCTTCTATCTTCACACCTAGGTGGATGTGGGGTAGCACATCTTGCAATTGGGGTGCTTGGTGGGCGAGAACTTCAAATATGGCCTAGTGTGTGGAACTAGCTCCTTGTGTATAATTATTTGAAGACAATGGTTTGTAATAACTTTCAGGTTGGTTTGTAATAACTTTACTTTCAAGCTATGAATAATGTTGTAATACGTGGATTCCTTCAAGAGTCGCCCCGTAAGCTCGATCCAGATGGGAAGGCTTCGTCAAGGTTTATTAAAATCTTGACAGACTACTGAGATTAACTTGAGATTGGTGCTTCAGTCTAACTGAAGTACTAAGCTAAGGTTAATTTAGGCTGTTCCGCCACAGCTGGTATCAAAGCCGAGTTGTGATATGCCCGGTATTAAGGACTACAATAATGAAGATTAAGATCAATCGTAACTTAATCTGAATAGTGAAACTTTGTAGAATTCATTAGTGAAGATTAATTATTAAATTCAAAAAGTTCCATGCATCATGATTGTATTAGATCTGTCATCTTCTACTCTATAATATAAGATAGGCCAGTTTCAAAATCAATTCAAGTAATTTAATAAAAGATTTTTTCTGCTCAAGTTCAGATGGCTGGTGAACACCCAGGAACAACTCCACCCCCACCACCTTTTCCCACCATGGCGGATGTCATCAGCCAATAGGATCATCAGTTGATCAAGCTACGCACCTAGAATTAGCTGCACCAGCAGCAACAGGCTTAGGATCTTCCTCGTCGTGATAGAGATCCTG
The DNA here is from genome assembly GCA_030272315.1 of Paspalum vaginatum. Classification (NCBI taxonomy): domain Eukaryota; kingdom Viridiplantae; phylum Streptophyta; class Magnoliopsida; order Poales; family Poaceae; genus Paspalum; species Paspalum vaginatum. The sequence continues at coordinate 33,866,702 of CM059019.1, read as the reverse complement.
AGGTGACTTTCTTGGATTTTGAAGCATTTCATCTACTAGTTTTTCAAATAGCACTAGACCCAATGGATGCCAAACATTGGCTATGGAGTATTGAGTTGCTGTTTATACAAGATTGGCAAAAAGTGTTATTCGCTGCCCATAAGCTACAAGGCCTGGCGGGAGCTTGGTGGGCTACTTATCAGGTATCTTTCAGGAATGATCAGTAGCTGACTTGGCAAGAATTTAAGAAGGCTTTCCAAGACCATCATATTCCAGAAAGTTTGATGGAAATGAAACTGCAATAATTCTTGAAGCAGAAAGGGGACAAAATGGTCTTGGAATATCTATAGTCATTTAATCATCTCGCTCAATATGCTCCCGTTCAAGTGGCATTGGATGATTCCAAGAAGATGTATTTTTCTCGTGGGCTATCTCCCAAGATGGGGGCTAAAATGAGTATGACTATTCCAAGTTTTCATCAAATGGTTAATGATGCCATCTAACTGGAGGAAAGGTTGAGCATCTATAGTGAGGATTAGAAGCGCAAGAGGGCAGCCGAAAGCTCAGTCACTCAACCTAAAGTCGTCTACCAGCAGCAACCTGGATATAACCCTCCTATGAATCGTCCATCCTGGATAGTTTGTTTGGTACCACAGCTGAACCAGCCTCTTTGACAATGGATACTGAGGTCACAACAGCCAGCTTATCACCCACAAACATCAATTACCTAGGACGCATGTGCTTCGGGACCTATCAAGTCTTGTTTCAATTGTGGACCGACTACTCATTTTGCGAAGGATTGTTCTCATCCGAGGCAAAATTCTGGTTTTAGGCCACCTGGACCGGCAACGGGAGCAAATCAACAATATGTGCTCAAGAACAATATGTGGGTTGGCACAACAGGCCTCACGGCGCCATGGCTCATGGCGCTGCAGTAGGTAGCTGCGCTGCCATGCGGCCTGCATACTCAGTACATGCCGGGCGGCGGAGGCTCCTGCGGTGCCATGCCCATTAGCGCTACAGGAGAGAGCTGCGGAGCCACCCGGCCTGCATACTCAGAAAGTGTTCGTTTGTGCGGCAGAGTTAACGCAACACAAGTAAAAAATAAACTGAAACTTCCAGACCGTTGGTTATCCCCATTGTATGGCGCATAGGTAAGGCCGCTCCTGTCACGTGGCGTTGCGGCACCACTACCTTGGTACGCGAACACTCTCTCAGTACCTACCAGGCTAGGGAGGTTTCTGCGACACCATGACCAATGGCGCCGCAGGAGAGAGCTGTGGCGCCACCCGTCCTTCATACTTGGTACGTTTTGGTTGGTGGGTGGCCTCAGCCAGCTCCTGCGATGCGGCGCCGCAGAAGCCTGTTGCCACGCCAAGGTCCATGGCGCCGCAAGATACTGCAATGCAAATTTAAGTGCCTTAATTTTCAAAACTGCAGGAATGCCGAGCCAAACTGCATATTCGGCAGTGCAATCATAGATGACTTAATCGATGTACCCAACTTTTGGGATATTGTAGTCCATACCAAATATAAGTCCAACAATTCTGACAATTCCGACAAACACATAGATCCAAGTGAAATACAAATTCAGGTATTACAAACACAACTTAGTTCAGATACATGGCATAGGCCCTTAGCAACTACTGTCGACCCCTCTCACTCCTCCTTGTCTAAGTCTCTCCGCATGGTGCAGATTTGCAAAAACGTTAGAGGAGGGTTTATTTGTGCAAATTCTTTCTTCAAGGGGTGAAATTGAAAAAAAATGTGCCAATAGAACACACATGGTTTGTTTATATAGATTTTTCCAAAGCATAACACCAAATGAAGATATATCAGTTTCTGGAGGGATACCCAGTGTGGCTCACAAAAATTCCAGTGTACAAAGTTTCGATTCATGAATGAAACAAGAAGTCATGCTAAATGAAATATCCAATGAGCTTTGAAAACAAATCCAGTGTTGAATGTTGTAAGATGATTGCTCGAGTTGAAGTGAAGTGCAGCAAGAACACAAATATAATACAAATTATTCTGCACATATGAGCAGAATTAACCATGGTAAAGAGCATATACCTGTATACAGAGAGATAACACTTTTATCACTATGTCTATGTACTTGCTGCACCTTACAATTACACCATCTAGCTGCATCATCTACTACCAGTGCTTGCACCTCGGACAATGGCATCAAGAAGATGTGGTTCGTGATTGAAGCCTTGTAGATCTGGCATATCAATATGAGGTGGAAGAACATCACCAGTACAGGTAGGGTCGAGCCAAGGTGATGGATCCCTGTCCAACAGAAAGGCATCCCAATACTCATCCAGCAAGGAGTCATCTACCATGTCAAATTCTTCCAAACTTATATCGTAGCTATTCCTGTCCACATCAGTAGTTGCAACTTCTGCATCTAAGCTTTCGTGATCAACATTGTTCAGATTAGGGTCAACAAAGGTTTCTCCCTCTTGATGTTGCTGCTGACTATTAGTGACACAAATTGTAGCTCCAAAATCAATCATGCCATAGGTATTGGGTGTACCTTCAGCCTGTATGGTACCTACAGCTTCAATGACCTCTGGTAGGGTATTGTCCAGTTCAGTAATATTGGTAGAGATAGGGACAATGTTGTTAGCTACTGTTGAAGGATATGACAACTGCAAACCATTTGGTATGTTACAAGGGGAATGGAATGCCATACCTCCATTCTGAGCAGCAACAATACTAGTGCTAGCACTGCCAATATCATATTCACATGTAGATGGAACCATGCTCATGAAGTGATGATCATTTGGGATGTAGGGTGGTGCTCCTGGAAGTACTTGCAGAGGATTTATCACACCAAAATCAGAAACATTGTTGTTGATGTGGTTCTGAAAGGACCCTAGATCCCCGGACATATAGTTGACAGATGATTTCATCACTTCACTAGCTATAGGTGTGGGGAGTGTGACTGTGGTTTCCATCAAGGCAGGCACTTCTTGTGGAAGAAATGGCAAGGGTAAAGTCATGTCATGAACATTTGTTGGTGGCAGAGGAGGAGGAATACTGACATAGGAAGGGCAACTAGTTAACTGATGACTAAAATGTGGCATCTGGTATTGATGGGGAGGAAGTTGTTGCTGGGATGTGCATGGATGGTCTTCTAAACCACGACGGCACTTCTTAGTAGGATTGGGACAAGGTTCAGATTTATGCTCCTCCTGATTGTCGAGTAGAACATCTTTTAGGAAATCATAAGACTGAGTAGAGGCAATTGCCTCAGCAATGTCCGAGTCTACTATGATGCCGCGATTGTGGGACATGGCACACATCCAAGCACGAAATGTAATTTCTTGCACAAAGATCTCAGATACCTTTGTCAGGAAGGATGGCGTATCAAATGACATCATCATTTTTCCCTTCTCGGCACAAATGAGCTTTCTTAGGCGTGTCATAGGAAAAGCACGCTCTCTGAAGTCTTCAATCACCTCAATCTCTTCTTGTCTCTTCCTCCAAAACTCCTGTATCATATTCTGCCCATTCACATGCTGGTGTGGCCATCTCTAGCTGTTGTAGATGTATCTGCATACATATATAGCATCAACACATGTAGTTATGGCTTACTCTTTGAATTTGAATGAAAAAGTTAACAATTCATATAACCAACGACTTATTATCTCTATAATAATCTCCTTTCCATATAATAGGAGACAAAATTATAGAAGCTAGCATACTATTAGAAAAAGACGAATATCACTATATCAGCCAACATGGAAACAAGACTATACAAAAAATACTTGCTATAACAGTACAGTTGGTGCCATACCTTAAATGATTAAACTCAGGAAGCACTAAATAGCTGAAACTCTAAAAGTACTCGTCGCTGGTGAGGATGAACACCATGTTCGGTGGTTTATATAGGCAACCAAGGGGTGCAGGGTTTCTAAGGGCACCAACTTTAACACACAAAACAAAATTAAAAAAAAGGGAAGAGCTGGTGATTTGTTTATTGATTTCTTGTGGGCCTTTTCCATTCCTTTGAGCCGTATATGCATATTTTTCACCAGTATTTTATGGAAACTGATTACTTCATGATATAAAATCACCTTTTCTTGGTAACTTCTAGCTATAGTCTGTTTGTCAGTTACCTTTTTCTTGATATCTTCTAGCCATAGTCTGTTTGTCAGTTACCATATTTTGTGCTTGCTTTTAAATGGTTAGTTGTCTACAGATGGAGTATGGAACAACTTTCTGGTCCTTATGGATACAGCTTTTTGTATTTATTTACATGCCAACTAAGATAATCAAGTGTCTGAGACCACTATGTGTATCGTGTACGGTTCTTGTGATGCGTGTACAGGAGAGGTCCATGCTGCATGCATGGCTCTACGTGAAGCCAGCTTTCGTGCAAACAATAGATACTTTACAAAAGTTACTTTTTATTAATTTGGCATTGCTATATACAATGGATATCAATGCGCTGTGTAAAGGTTTATCTCTGAGTCATATTGATATGTCTCATCCTAAAACGTACATGCCCTGCTCATGCACCTTCTGCTTTGTGTTCTTGATGGCTGTTGTGACATTTCTGACTTTGGAAGTGTGATGGTGTGTGGCTGGTTATGTGGATTTTGGTCCGTGCTAGAGCTTATGTGGTTCGCTGAACATACATAGAGGGCATACTGGTTAGATGACTCGTTTAGGCTGTCTCCAATGGGGTTCCTCGATACTGTTTTGCACTGTTTACTGTAGACAGAGAGATGGATAGTTAGTTAGAATAGTGACAGAGGAATGGAGGATGGAGAGTACCATTGGAGATAGGCTTACTTCGCTTTTTATGTAGTATGTATGTTGTAGTGACTATGGCATGCAAGCATGCACACAGGGCTATCAAGGTCTTGCAGCCTAGAGGTAGACAACCTATATCATCTTGTATATTCCCAAAAAAGCGAGCCCCAAAGCACATGTTTTTTCTTTTAATAATCTATGATCATTAATATGCAACAAAAAAATATTTATGGAAAATCATTAAAGACATGTGCCCCGTCAATGTGGAATTGTGATAATCATGCATCCAAGATTCACAAATAGCAGCTAACTATATAAAAAACAAAGGAAAACTAGTGATCAGGGTGGCAAAAGGAGTGGATGAAATACCTGAGATCCATGGCAAGTTCTCAGTTGAGCAATATGTTCTGTGCAAAGAAGCCATCTTATTTTGTGAGACTCGGGTAGGAGCCTGCTTGTGCTTCTTAGTTGAATCATATCTTGTGCTTCTTCATAACATGAAAAAGAGTCTTGCCATGAGGAAATATGTTGCCCCTTTTCTATGACATATAAGCTGTCATAATAAGGGCTAATTTTTTCGATTACAAGGATGACACACATGCACCCACAACACCATATATTCACACTGCACACACATGCAACCGTGTGCACTTTGACGCGCCTATAATGGAAACCACTAAAAGCACATGCATGTGTGCAAATCATAAGCATCAAGACTAGAACCATGGTGGGTGGAGCCATACCTCAGGCGTCCACACCACCAAGATGTGCCTCTGACATAATGGCTCTCAAGTTGGGTTATTCTCCAGCAAGAGGAGGTACAGCCACTGGTTGCTGCGGGATCGCGGCTCTTGGCGCGAATGGCCACGGGCTTTTTTTCCTGGGCGCATGGGTGGCGCTCTAGTCTTCGGATTGACTGCCGCTAGCTCGGGGACGTTGCTGCATTTCTTTTTCCTTTAGATAGACTGTGTGCTTTTGGCAGAGGCCGGAAGTTTGTACCAAGATTTTGTATCCATCTTGATGTAACGTTCTTGGTAACTTTTAATAAAGCTTCCTTTATCGAAAAAGATGTGCCTCTGCCCACTGTGATCTAGTAAAGGAGTTAATAAGAATTAGTGGTGGCACATCCTAGAAATTTTAGACAAACAAATAATGTAAAAAAAAGGAGGATACAAACTTACTTTCTCTTATTGTTGATAAAATTCCAATCAACTTCAATGATCGTATGGCTATTCCAACAAATCACAACACTCCGATCAACGATGGAGGAGAAACATGAATGATTTGAATAAGTAAAGGAGGAAGGCGGAAGGCGATTTTGATGTGTCCTAATGCTACCCGTTGATCACCTTTTATAGAGAAATTTCACATGGCCATCGCCGCCTTTTTAGATTACACGCCATGACATGTCAGTACTTATCAGATGTGTACTTAGTGTCGGTAGTATAATACGTGTCATTGGAAGTATATGATGCGTGTTGTTTGTGCTTCAACTTTTAACATTACTGACTTACTAGGACTTAGTCACAATTTTAGCCATCCTATAGATTACACAAGTGTTTCATAGGATCTAGGGTGTAGATAGCCATTCCCAATACAATTTGAGGATGACCCAAAATATTCTTAATTTTTACTATATGATATCCCTAAATGGAAACCTCATTAGACCAACCAAATCTTAAGGGTTGGACTTGAGAAAATAATAACCTTTTGGTGGGAAAGTATTAATCCTCAAGACGGCAAAATAAGTTCCATTAGGTCTTCGTTATACAATATTGGAAGTAATCTTTCCATGGTTGTTTGGTGGTTGTTACGTTGTTTCATCACGATTCATCATAGACAACCTAGTAGGCTCAACAATCCGAGTCCATAGAGGGTTGGTTGTCTATTTTCTAGGTACAATAAGAGTTGTTTGTTGTGAGCATCTAGGCATCAAGTTGAGTTTTGGTGATTGAATACAGCTTGTTTAAGTTACTAATAAGCCTTGTGAAGTGTAGGAATTGATATACTTGCGTGCTCGTTGGTATTGATCGGAAGCTCCTAATTCAAATATTCAAAGGGAAGACTTGGATTTCATGGATTCATTGGATATTCATCAAGCCCGTCATGAGGAAAGGCACTTGAAGTAGCTAGGGTTTCTAGTTTCTATAGAGTCCATGCTATTAAGGGAATTTTATCAAATTAGACTCACACAAGTAGGGTTGCTAGTTTCCTTTGGTTTCTAGTTTCTATAGAGTCCATGCTATTAACGAGTTCAACTAGTTACGACAGTTCAAATCGGCACCGAAGCCTCACCATCTGCGGCAGTATGGCCACAAGAACAAATCACTAGTGAAACAGGTTGACAGAAACGAGAGTTCAAGAGTTAAAACTGGAATATTAACTCAGAACATGGAAGCCAAATCACATGAACTACTCCAACTAACAATGGAAGTATACTTTCAAATAGCTAGTTAAGCACCAACAAAACCTCAGTGGCCAAGTTTTAAACAAGCACTGCCCAAATAAACACATGTGAGTACCACCAAAAGTCCAAATGCACTAGTACAAAAGAAATCGAAAGGGCATTCTGCACTTCCGCATAAGCACTTCCAGAACACTGTCAATCGTAACTGGCATTCAGGAACTTCAACAGTTCGTTGCGCTTGCTCTCTGCTGCCTTATCTTCCTTTGTCTTCTCGAGCTTCATCATTATCTAAAGAAGATGTAGCAGGCCAAAAAAAATAAGACGATTTTCTATTTTTCATTGTACTTGTAAGAGAAACAACATTTTTCATCATTTAATTTTTGGGGCAATTCCTCGAGTGCCAGAAGAAATTATCCAAATTCTCTAATCTGCCATAAAAAAGTCGCTTCCTTTCTTTTACCACTGGTTCAGTTTTTTCAGGAAACAGGAAGGTTTGCCCCCAAGTGATTATATATAGGAAAAAGTCTACATAACCCCTTCAAGTATGGAAGGTTGTTTACTTCACCCCTCCACCTTTAAAACCAGTTTTTAACACATTAAACTTTACAAAACCGTTTAAATCACCCCTTGGGTGGTTTTCTAGAGTGGTTTTGGCCATGTGGTTGCTGATTTGGCTCCAAGCCATTTTGGACCTACTTGTTGGTGGCCCTCCTCTCTCTTCCCCAATTCCTGCTTGCCGTTCGCGTGTGTACATCCGCGCCGCCAGGGCCATGGCCGCCGTTGCCTCGTCAACGGTCACCTTCCTCACTGCCTCCACCAGCGGCCCACTCCACGTCGTCTGCCACTTCCTGCGCGTATTCCACCTTCGCACCCTGCTCCCGCTCTGCCTCTCGCTGAACCCCATCGCTGTGGACCTCCTCGTCGTCACCAGCTCCTCCGCCGACGCCCTTGCCGAGCAACGAGCGATGGATGCGTAGCTGCCTCACTACCGCTGCCGCTGCCACCTTCATAGCCCCACCATCGCCTCCTCCCTTTGCCTCACTGACAGCCACCGGCCACTGTGCTTGCCCCTGCCTTCCTGCCACTGCAGCGTGCGTTGCCGCCGCCACCGCCTCTTACCTCGTCAGCAGCCGCAACCGTCTGGAGAAGGCTTGCTGCTGCAGGAGACCAAGGAGCAGGTGGAGCCATGCGTGCGGCGGAGGCAGTGTGTGAGTCTGCACTCTGCAGCAACGCACTCGACGGCGATCGCATGCCGGTGCGGCAACGACAGCGAACGGGAGGCCGCACCACTGCAGCAGCACATGCAGCGACGAACATGTGTGCAGAAGCAACAACGAGCGCAAGCGGGCGCGTCATGTGGGAGGCCGCAGCAGCACGCGAGGCGACGAATGTGTGTGCAAAAGCAGCGGTGAGCGCATGCAAACGCGGCGCGCAGGACTGTGTGAAAGCCGGCGGGCGGCGGTGCACAGTGGCAGAGCAGGACAGTTGGTGGCGTGGAAGTCCAATGGCGCGGCGCTGAAGGCTAGCGACCCGCCGTGGAAGGGCGGAGCGGGCAACGTGGAAGCCAGCAGCAGAACGGACAACACAAGGCAGCGGAACGGGTGGAGTTTGCGAAGAGTACGTGGATTTTTTTTCCTAGCGCCACGGTGTGCACAGCTGCCAGCGTGGACCACCACGGTGGCAAAACCAGTGAGCAAAACCACTATAGGGGGTTAAATACCTGGTTTACATAAGTATAAGGTGTATTAAAACTGGTTTTAAGTAGACACATGTTCATTGTGTAGGGGGGGGGGGGGGGGTTACATAGACTTTTTCCTTATATATACTCCATCCGTACACAAAAGAATTAAATTCTAGCTTTGTCCTAAGTATTTGACCAAGTTTATATAAATTTGTAACAACATTTATGATAGGGTTTTTGGCGTCCCCCCCCCCCCCCCCGAACTGCAATTGCGATTTTAATATCAAATACATAATATAAAAATATATTCCATCGTAAATCTAATGATTTTAATTTAGTAGCAGAAATTTTAATATAAACGTGGTCAAACTTATGATCGTCTGAATTAGAACAAAACCAAAATTTCATTGTTTTTCTTAGACGGAGGTAATATTAGATGAAACTTAGCAGAGTAGCACCAAAAAAAGGGCAGGGTTGCCCCCTATTGGTTCAGTCTCTCTGGCTTCCTTACCACTTCCGTTGACTGTCCATGATCTGCCTGATAAATGGATTTAAAAATGCCCTCCTCTAAGGGTGTTTGGTTCAAGGGATGAGGTGGAACATCCGATCCCATTTTTTCATGTTTCTGGTTGGTCAATACGATGGCTGTGACGAGTCAGCCACTGCCACCCTCTCTCCCTCCCCTCTGACTCCGTTTCCCTTCTAGCTTCACGCCCAGGTGGATCTGGGGTAGCACATCTTGCAATGGGGGTGCTTGGTGGGCGAGAACTTCAAATATGGCCCAGTCCAGTGAAAAGAGCAGCTACAGATGGAGGGAACTGGCTGAAGGCTCATTTGATTCAATGATTTATGCAGAGGTGTGAATGCACTAGGGTCTCATCAACACAAAGATAGCAGTAGAAAATTTGCTTGGGGTCTGAGTGTTGCGTGATATTAGAGGAATTACACGGTGAACGTCGGCTTGCCAGCTGCCACCACACTCCTCAGCCATGTGATCCATCTTGCTCACCCACCTGCATGCAATCCATCTGTTCTAGTGTGCAGCGCTTGATACGCGCCTTTTCATCTGCTTTAGTCTACCATGCTTAATACACGCCTCCCGTTAGACGCACTTGTCGACACTGCTCTGTTAACCGTCCTCTACAGCCACATCCTTACCCACCTCACCTGCACTGGTTGCTACTCCAGTATCCAGGTGCTGAATGTGCTCGAACATGGGAGGGGATGAGGCATCTGTATATTGGTGGTCTGTGCATTTTTATTATGAAAAAAACAGGCATCTAACAGTGACTAAAGTTAGCAGATATACCAAAGTTAGTGGCACAGAGGAGACTAGAAGTTTCTAGTCGTAAGTTGAGAATCTAGATTACAATTAGCACACAAGGAATTCTATTTTTTGTTTCTGTTTCTCCCCATGTTGTAATACTCTCCTTTTTTAGTTTATTAATATAGATAATCAAAGATTACAGAAAATTTTGGCCCTATAGAAAAAAATCCTCACCTTTTTACCAGAGATTGCACTCCTTTGAGTCCCTTCTTCCTTTTCTTTGTCGCGTCCAAGAAACTGATGGATAAAATCTGTGTTTCAAAGTGATAAACACAAGAAGTACACAAAATGCAAAGTAAAATATATTATACCTTGGACAGCTGGACAGGACCACCAGCATGCTCACTCTCTTTCTTCTGTATAAAGCTCCCCCATTGAAATAGAACACAACCAACCAACCAACCAACAGGACAAGCAGCAGACCAATCCACCATGTTGTCACCCGTTCACAAACCCCAGCTCCAAAGTCAAAGAGCCAACCCAGAAACAGGCACAAAGAAATATAAGGACATCTTGTGTAGAAGCATAAATGATAAATATACTTTTATCACCAACATGCTATTATGCTAAGCCAGTCATAGAAAGGAAAATAGTTTCTGAATAAATAGGAAATTTTACCTCTTTGTGCTTGCTCTTGTCTCGTTTATGATGTCCATCTTTGCTTCGCTCCCTCTCCCGAGACTGTACCATGAGGAAATAAAATGAGCACAAAGATATATTAGGTGCCTAGATATCAAAACCTAAAAGAAAACATCAATCAAGAACAAATCATTGGACCAGTACCTTTCTCGATCTGCTGCTCTTCTTATGCTTCCGAGATCTGCTTGACGCCTCACGGTCGCTGTCGTAAGAACTTGTGCTGCTACAATGACAATGAGATACCTCAATATGACAATACCAGGGAGAGAACCTCAGAGAAATATAAGTTTTGAAACAGAATATAAGTGCCCCTAGGGCTGCAAATGGACCGAGTCAGCCCGCTTGTGAAGTCACTCCGCTCCAAAAATCAGCCCAAGGTTCGGTTCAGATCGATCCTAACGTGAAGAGGGGCAAAAGGGTCAGAACCGCGGCGCCCCTAGGGTCAAACCGCACGGGCGCAGCTCCCTCCCCACCATCCTCTCCTCTCGCATCCACCCAGGCACCCAGCCGCCTCACACGCTCCTCCCTCCCACGGCAGCCGGCGCCCTCGCTCATCTACCGTCCGGCTGCTGGGGCTTGTGCTGTTTTTCCGGTGACTGTGTTCTTCCATATTTTCTCGGGCGGTTTGGTGATCCGGTTTGTCTTATAGCATATCTGAGGAAGGGTAAGTATCCAGAGGCAGGGACATTATCTGAGTGAACCTGCACGAGTTGAGAATTTTGAGGAGCTGCAGGGGATTTAGTTTGTTCTTGCGTGGGATTTGGACATTTGGTTGGTTCTTGCAGGGGATTTTGTTGATTCTGCTCAGTGCTCACCCCACAGGTGCAGAGGATTTTGTTATATCTTATATTCATGTATGATCAATTACTGTGAAAACGCTACAAGCTTAAAAGCATACATTGGTGAATGAGTGTGTCATATATCTAATTTAGACACGGGATAGGAGCTTGCCGGTTGCTGTTTGTTTTAAGTGAGGGGCGGGTTGACCCTGAAACCTCTTTTTTGCCCAGCAGTGCGGAGGGGCAGCAATAGGGGCGCTCCAAACCGCACCCTTGGCAGGCCTAAGTGCCCCAATCAGGAAGCTCAAGCAAAACATGAAAATTTGATAGATATACTCACCAAATTATCGTAGTCACTCATAATCAGAGTCTCAACTAAATGACATCATCCATCTAACTGTGAAACTATCATTAGGTACACGGACTGCCTCAGCTGCAGCATCTAGTAGCTTCTAGCCTATTTCAAATGCAATCTTGAACACACCAAGAATTTCAAGTGCAGTTTTATAGTAAGCAGCCAAACACTTCTTGAATACCATAGTATTCTCATATACTACAGTATTGCCTAGGGAACTATACACATACATTGCTACCAAACAGGTCCTAAGAATTTCAAGTGCAGTGTGTACACAACAAAATCTCAGGTCCTTGCCTGACATACCATTCACATCTGGTATAATCCCATCCAGAAAGACGATGACCACCAAATCCTCATCCCCTCAACCCCCAGCACACACACATAACAACGAGCGAACGCATAACAACACGCAGTGTCCACTAATATCAATCACATGCTGCTCTTCCCCAGTTCCAATCTCTGGATCACGAAGCCTACCTTCTAGAACGTTCACGAGACAACCCTTCACCCTAACCCTAGGTTTCAGGACCCGCGAGAGAGAGGAGGGGCGCATCGGATCACCTGTAGCTATCGTCGTCGGACGGGGACCGCCGCCGCTCCCGCTCGTGGCGGCGCCGCTTGTGACGGGACCTGCCGTCCTTGCGCGCCTTGAGCGCGGACGAGGACGCGCCCTCCTTGCGGCGGCTGCTCCGGTGGCGGTGGCGGTGCCGGTGCCGGTGGCGGTCGCTCCCCGAGGAGGAGGAGCCCGAGTCGGAGGAGGATCCCGAGCTGTCGGTGTAGGACGAGGAGGACGGGGCTGGGGACCGCGCCATGGCCTCGGGCGGCGGCGGTGGCGGCGCTCGGCTCGAGGGGATTCACGCGATGAGCCGCGGCAACAGGATCTGCCTCGCTCTAGGACTAGGAGAGTTTCGTTTCCAGTTTCTGGGCCGGGCCGGGCCGGGCTCCCCCGGGAAACTGAAGATGGCAGGCTTGAATGTGGGCCTGGATCCTCAACATTGTTTAACATCAGTACAGCAAAGGACGCGGCAGGGTTCGAGTCCCGATGCGAAATTTTCACAATGGCCAAATAAAATGGGACTGTCAACGTCTAAGACGGTTTTGGGTATCTTTGAGTTTGTGAAAGTTCGAATTTGAGGATTCAATCATTTTCATGGGCGACCCCCTGGCGTGAAATTGTGCTTAGGGCAGCCAGTGCCGAGGAAGTGGAAAGGGTCAAAAGCTTTGTAAGCTCTGTGGATTGATAATCATTTGGTTTTTTGCTGCCCGGCGGCGTGTGCAGTGTGGTGCTGGGTTAGAGATGCGCTAGGTTGGAGCAGAGTCCCAGTTTCTTTCAGGGACATTGAGAACGATGAAGTATGGTGGGGGCACATGAGGTCGGATGGTGTGGTGATCATAGCTAGTATAAGTTGGGTGCTATGGAAAATGAGAAATGGTTTGGTCTCCAACAATAAATTAGTTTCAAATGTTAAAACTGCTGCTTATAGGGTAATTGTCTTTGTTCAGCAGTGGAGCATTCTACAGAGGGGATCGGCACAGGAAAAGCTGGAGGATGACCTGAAGAAACTAAAGATGAACATGACGCGTTGGTGATGATTGGAGTCCCCGTTGCTCCAGGCTCCGATGTTGGTCTCGCTTTTGGTTTGGGAGAAAGTGCTGGCTTTTGATCTTTGCTTGTGGGTCTGTTCTGTAAGTTCGTTTGCCGGTTGTTTTGCCTAGGTTTGATCTTTGTTTCGCCGGTATGAGAGGAGTTAAAGAGAGGTGGTTTTCTTTTGTACGCGCGTCTAAACTCTGACTGTAAAGATGGTATCCCCAGCTCAAAACCTTCGTTGGCTTTCTATTAAAGCCAGGCCATGGGCCTCTTATCAAAAAATTGTGCACCTTCGTTGGCTTTCTATAAAAGCCGGGCCATGGGCCTCTTATCAAAAAAATTGTGCTTAGGAGTTAGGGTTTGGCTGTAGAAGGTGGGGCTCCTAGGTAGAGGTATACATATCCATCCGGACATGCCGAACTAGCCCGGTACGGGCACGACACGACTTCACCGTGCCCACGCACAGCACAATGAAGTCGGCATGCCATGCCGTGCCGACATGCGGGCTGCCGACGCTACCCAGGCACAGCACGGCTATGGCCACACGGGTCGTGCCATGCCGGAGGCACAATGAGCACGGCAGCGTTGTCCGTGCTTGTGTCATTATCGGCGCCGTTAACTCGAGTGCGTTGCGGTTGGTTGTTGTCGCCGAGACTTCATCGTGACACCGCTGCCGGGTACATCACCACACTGCCACCGTTAGTGTCTCTGACTTGAGCTGCGCCGCCGTCGTCGCCTGATTCACGTCGTGCTCTTCCTGAAAGAGGAGCAAGCCGTGCCAGTGCTCGTGTCGGGCTTCACCGTGCCGGGCCGCGGGCCGGCCCGGTATGGACAAGTATTGGTAGGGGTGTGCTCGAGAGCTTCTTGGGCTGATTGACTGGGATGGAGCATGACGTGGAGGACTTACGTATGATTTTAGTTCTCTCAAGCTCTTGGTTTCCAGCACATAAAGACCGAAGCCGGGTCGAACTCTTCAGTTCGTGAAAACATGAACCGACACCAAACAAAGAACCTGGTTCGGTGATTGGTTTTCGGTGAAGATATGCCCAGCCCTAATTAAAATCTGTCAGTATGCATATAAGTGAAAGCATATATGTACTTATCCTTTGTACATATGTGGTAAAAAAATCAAATGACGCAACGAAACATAAAATAAGATTCTGACGTAAGCTACTCTTCTATAAGAGTCTTTTATCATCCTATGGATCATTATAGCAAGTAGCATAAGTCAACATCACGGCACAAATGGCTGACCGCAGGAAAGCACTTATATACATCATATGGCGGGCACATGACCCTCCTTAGCGAACCTAAGCCCAAGTTGGAGTTGGAAGAGCCATTCATTGAGTGGGTATCAAAATAAAACATAAATCTATTGAAAAATAGAGATGCAAGATAGGTTGCCTTGTACACAGATAGATCATTTTTCTAGTTCCATATATAAAAAATGATTTATTTGCGGGCTCGTGCAGAACCCAACCTTGCATATCTCTATTGGGAAATGAAAAGTTGAGGGGTATCTCTCCCTACAAACTTACAAAGATATTATTTGTTGGTCATCCTTAGTTCCTTAAAGGTGTATGTAGTGGTGGGTGCAAAATGCATGTTCAGCACACCACGTTTTATATGCTATTATCGTATACCCTCTCTGATATGAAAATAGACGTACGCTCCTGTCTGTCTAATTGGCCATTCAAAATTCATATGCACATCTTTTTATACAGTTTGCTACATATAACCTAACATTTGCAATTTTGCAATATCATTTTGCATACATATAGAATGAACATAATTCTTGGACTTTAGGAATGTGAATTGTGATGCTGCAATTGAGTTGTTGTCGAGGAGGCCAAGCTTTGGAGATGACAATGAGTTGCATGTTCCATCGACAAGAATGCACTATCATTGCACAAGCTATTCTACTTCTAGTCCAATTTGATATTCTTGAAATTGTATATTTCATGGCAGTTGGCACTGGCTTTGACATATATGCATACACATTGTAAAAGTAGATGCAGAAACAAGATCATTTCAGCCAACTAAAATTATACGCGTTGTTGTGAAACACTCACATTCATACCTTATATTATGACTGATCGATGTGTATGTTTGAAATGCTATATATATTGCACATTTTCTTTTATTTAGACATGTGAGGCTCCTCGAACGACAGGGAGCAAATTAAACTCGTACTTCATCTAGCTAGTTAGAACGTCCTTTATGCAGAATCTGGCTAGCTGAGATTGATGTGTTTCAGATATCATCAGCACCAGACTTTTTCTTCACAGATCCCCAACACTCTAGTCTATCCTGCCGAAAGAGAAGGTGGAATAATGAAAAATTCAGGTGGAAGATTGGACCCAAACACACAGTTGTTGTTGGTTAGCTTTTCTCATGTGCAAACTAAAGATCTGGTGTACAGGCACTCCATATGGGATATGGCGCTTGCTGCAAGCCATACATGGGCAGCACTAGGGATCAGGACAGAGGGGAAAAAAAATCAACGGTCGAGGAGAAAAGGGATCAAATGAACCCCAAGAACAATTTAACATGTTTTGGGGCGTTATTATAGATTATCAGCACGAAAATACCCTACAAATAATTGAAGAAAAACAACCACCACCACCCTTGAAGAATTGTTCTCTGACCTCCTTGGCTGTGCCTTTTGGTACGTAGTTGGTACCACACCCCGTAACTATTTGAGTATAGAAATGATCGTGCTGCACAGGCCATCTGAACTCAATTCATAACTAGAATATTTTTTTCCATCTTGTACATGCCAGCTCTGAACTTTGGCGTTCATTTGTGAGGCCATGAAAACTCAATGAAACTCTGCAGTTTCAGCATTTATATAGATCACTGGTACTCTGGTAGAACTTCATTACGCCCATGCAAACTTACTGCAGACCCATCTTGAATTTTGTTGTTCTGGCTGGGGCGTATACGCGCACTATAATCGTTATTCCAATGGTCAATGCGAATATAAGAGCAAGAATGGCCAGAGCATGGCTCCTGCGGTCCATGGTCGCTATGGCTCCTCCCTGCGCTGCTTCTCCTTTGCTGATCAGGTCATGCTGCCTTAGCTCTCCATTGGTATGATCTTGCTCTATCTTCATCCCTGTCTCATTGCATCGTATAAACTCTGGCTCTTTCTTGTCTGTTGGCTTAATGAGTGATGACAGTGCTGGTGAGCTGACAAGTTCAACTAGTCCTGCCAGAGCTTTCTTTTCGTCCTGTTCGAGCTCGCTTTCATCTATCATTGTTCCTTCACCCTGCTTTTCCTCTTCTGTTTCTGCAACAGTATCCGTAACCATGTCATCTAAGAGTTGCTCTTGATGCATCATCAACTGTGCTGTGGGTGTGTTCTCCATTGATTCGGCCTCTTGAATACCATCACTCTGATCATTTTGTTTATTGAGGATGATCCCTGGACTTTTGATGCTTAATCTGCTTTTGATCAGAGACCTCCACATCTTTATTATCCTAAAAAACACAGTTCAGAAGAAATAAGGATGCATAGATGGACAGACATTGCAGATTCCAAAAATTTGATCAAAGAAAGAAGAGAACGGTACCTTTTGGGCTCTCTCTTTCTCGACAGCGTTCTTGCTTGAGTCCTCATCAACTTTCTCCGTATTTCCACTTATCTGAAGCCACAATTTAGACAGTTATGCAAAAATATGAAGGCATCAGTGAGGCTCCTAGAGAATACCATCAGGCACAACGGTAGAAAGGATTCGGATTTCAGAACTGCAGATACCAAGCAAACAGTGACCATCTCCTTCATAACGATCTCAGGGTTCCTTCTAGAATTCTGATCAATTCTTTCAACCTGGTCAATTTCCTCAACATGTTCATTGTCCTGACACCAAAATTAAGAAGGAAACTAAATTAACACAAGGCACCAGCAAAAATCAGTAGGTTTCAGTGTTCACAGTCAGGGTTTACAATTTCGGAACAAAAAAAATTTCGGCCCCTGCCGAAAAGCACGAAATTTCGGACCCTTTTTAAATATATTTAATTATTTTTTGAATATTTTTTGCCCTAATATTAATAGGAAATAACGAAATTTCGGGTGACAAAAAATTTCGGCACCCACCGAAAAACACGAAATTTCAGAAATAATCCCTGTTCACAGTTATGCTTAACAAACAAACGCTAACCATATCATGCGTGGTGATCTCGACATGGTTCGTGCTTGAATTCTGGTCATTTTTTTCAACTTGCTCTTTGTCCTGAAACTCAAGTTCAGAAGAAATGAGCATATGGCACCTACGAGGCTACGAAATCACTTGATACATAGCATAAAGGTTTCAACTTTCACAATGTTGCATAGGAAACGAACACTAACGATATCATGCGTGTTGACCTTGGCAGCGGGATTCCTGCCTGGATTTTGCTCGATTTTCTCTTCAGGTTTGCTATCCTGAAATCCAAATTGTTACACAGAATCAAGCCAGCTCAATAATTGCAGTGAAAAAGAAACGCCCATGATTTGCAGTATAATGATTTGATGCAAGTTAATCCAAATGGCAAACAAACCAATTGATCCACAGTGATTTCGCTATCCTTGTGAACCTGATGGCTCTCCTCTGCTACCTTGCCATCCTGAGACATTCAGAGAATTTGAGGAGAGATAAGGTCACTACAACAACGCAACACACACAAAGTTTTCAACAAATATGCACAGAGATCAGAAGGGCTCACCAATCTACCCGATCCAGTCTCAGTGTTGCCCGCACTCAAGTTCTCATTGGGCTGATCAAGCTTCTGCACCAATGTGCCACCCTGAACCTACAAATTTGAATCAATTTTGCATGTAAAATTTCACTTGAAAAAAAAGAAGGAAAAAACCGAGACTCTAGTAGAGCACCGGTCCCCATCAATGAACGCCAACAGCCCTCACCTTCCCATCCTCGACGACTCCGCCGTCCAGAACCTCGTCTTTCCTGCAAAATCCACCAACCAACCAAAAAAACAATGTTTTCAATTTTCATATCGAACGCCCAAGACACAACGACTCAATCTTTGCAGTCCAACAAAGGCCATATGGATTCCATCCAAGGCCGTTCAGGACAGAGGAAGAGACGCACGCTGACTGCCGGTCGCGCTCGGCGGCGCCCTTCTTGCCGCGGCGGGAGGCGCGCCACGCGAGGACGGCGGCCCCGACGACGGCCGCGCCGCCGACCAGTAGCAGCGCCCCGACCCCGTGCGGCGCCCGCGCGGACACGCGGAACTTCATGCCGCCGCCCCTCCTCTCGGCGGCGGCGGCGGCGTCCTTCTCCTCCCCACGCTGCCCCCGCGGTTCTTGGGCGGCGCCAAGAACGCTGCCTCCGGCCGCCGAGCCGCCAGCCTCCATGGCAAAGGCGTGCGCCGCCGAATTAAAGATCACGCGGCTCCGATGACGACCCTCCTTCCCCTCGTCCTAATGAAGTTGTTGTTGGGGGTTGGTGCGCCAGCCCGTCCGGCTTCTCGTACGTGTGCGTGTCCTTGCGCGCGTTCTAGAGAGAGGGGGAGGTGTGGAGGTTTTAGGGTGGGTGGTGGGAGAGAAGGGCCGGCGGGGTCGCATGGCCACTCGTCGATCGATCGCAGAGTCGCCGCACAGACCCAAAACTCTCGGATCATCAACGAACGAACTGGGAAGGTCTGGTCGCGGCGCGGGGCCGAAGACAGGACAAAGATGCAAACCGAACCTGCGTGATGCGCTCTTAAATGCATGCGTCATTGGTCGCGTAATCTTTTGTTGTTATCTGCCACACGCATGTTTAGTTTGTGAGTCATGCTGGGAAATAAACAAAATTACGTACAAACAGGAGAAAATATTATCGCTGCATACGCTACAGAAAAAGGGTAAAAAATTCGTGGACCATTATTTTGTCTGGATCGGCCTACGAAAAAGATTAATGTTTTTCATGGCCCCCAATCTGACGAAAAAAACTAAGTTTTTGTGAACCCACGTTTCGTGGGCCATATCCTGCCGATGAAAAAGTACCGGGCCTCGGCCCTGATATTTTTTCGTGCGCTAGGTGGCCAACGAAAAAAACGCTTTCTTCCTAGGGGAGACCGACAAAGAAAGGAGGTTTTTCGTGGGCCCCTTGGCCGACGAAAAACCTCCTTCCCTTAGCAGCCGCTCCCCGCAGACCGAACCCGAGCGCCGCAAACAGATTGAGAAAGAGATCGAGAAATAGCCGCGCGCCGCCCCCCTCCGCCGCCGGCCGCCCGCGCGCTGCTCCCACCTCTCGAAGCCGCCGCATGCCCGCGCCGCCTCCGGCCCGTGGAACAGCAGGCCACCTGCTGCCAGCAGCCTCACGGCTCTGCCGCCCGCCCCACGCCTCCACCGCCGGCCCGTGGCACAGCGGGCCGCTTGCCGCCGGCAGCCCCGGGGCTCCACCGCCCGCCCGCGGCGCCCGCCGCCCGGCCCTGTCTCTGATCCTCGGCGGCGGCAGCCAGCCCGCGACCCCAGCGCCGCCGGCAGCCCGCAGCGCCTGCCGCCCCTGCCTGCCTTCGGGTTCCGGCGCAGGCTGCCCCGCATCGCGGAGATGCCGCCCCAGGCCCTGCTCGCCGTGCGAAGACGCCGCCCCAGGCCCTGCTCACTGCCCGGAGACACTCGGCGACCGGCAGCACCTGCACCGGCGCCGCCGAGCTCCTCCGCGGCGTCACCTGGGCCGCCGTCCCCCTCACACGCGCCCCCGGACGCCCCCGCCACTATCCTGCCTTCCGACACCGGAAGGAGTAGCAGCAAAGATAGCACTTTATGTATTGTTGTTTGGATTGTTTGTTATATAGGCATGGATTGTTTCGTCGGCCACTTTTTCGGCCGACGAGTATTGAGTAGTGCGATTACATTATTATTTATGCATTATTTCGTCGGCCATGTCCAAAACCGACGAATTAGCCTTGATTAGTCCTTCAATTAGTTGTTGTCTCACTGGTTTTGTTTAGTCTTGATGTAGATGATGATTAGTCTAATTTACCACGTGAGGCTAACACTTGTTGATTACATATTTGCTAATGATGTGGTAGGATTGCTAGTAGAGAGTTATATATGATGATGATTAGATTAGATTTTAAATGAATCAATCTTGCTCGATAATCATTTTATGTGCTTTGTAAACTGTTTTCTTAATATTTATTTATTCGTAGATACTAAACTGTCTTCTTACTATTTATACTGACACATGATTAATGTTTATTTATTTAAGCATTTTATTTTTACAGTTAATTTCTAGAGTATAGGGTTTATGCGTAAACCAGTAGTTAACCCTAGGCGTCACCCGTTCCGGATGCACGCACATCGTATTTATGGTGGTGTTTGGACCTAATGAAGTTGCACAATCTATGGATGCGTGCATGGATTGTATAGTTTCATTCGATCCAAACATAGGGTTACTTGTGATGTGCGTGGTTCCGGGATTGCCTATGTATTTGGACAGCCGAAGAATGGGGGTGGCCGCATGGGATTCGTGTACGTGTCGGATGATCCGAACGATTCGGAGAACAGCGGGGTTATGTTGCCGAAATTTCGTTCGGATCATCGGGCACGTCACGAATCGCATGCGGCCACCTCCATTCTCGAGTGGGTTTAGGCCTTTCCTAGTAGGGTTCTTTGTTGTCACCTAAGCCACGTGTCGCTACTATATGATGAATTTTGGTTGGTGCTTTAGCGTCGAAAATGGGTGACGATCGAAAGGCTATGTATGAAGGATGGGGAAAGAATGGGGCACACTCCAAGGAATGGCAGGCAATCGCAGAGGATTTTCTGAAGCAAGCACTCAAGGTGGCAAAAGGTCATGTCATGCTATGTCCGTGCCTTGAATGTAAGAACGGGTTGTACAGGACTAGACATGTGATGGAGGAGCACCTATGTAGATTTGGGTTTATGCCTGACTATCTTGTATAGGGTAAGCATGGAGAGCAAGCCCATCGCATCTCAGAGCCAGCTCAGCAGAACCGTGATGGCATGATGGATATGCTGAATGACTTTGCTATGGGGTTTGAGTTTGATCCAGAAGAGGACAATCAGCCACCGCTAGAGGTGTAAGAATTCTATTGGCTGCTTGAAGCCGGTGATGAGAAGCTGCATGATCATACCGAGAAGACTGTGCTTGATACGGTGTCGAAACTTATGGCGATAAAATCGGATCACAACATTTCGAACAGTTGCTTCAATGACATCACTAAATTGATCTCTGAGGTTCTCCCATCTGATCATAAGCTGCCGAAAAACTTATATTTCGCGAAGAAGATGATGGCAGGTCTTGGGATGAAATACGAAAAGATAGATGTCTTACCTGGCAACTGCATGCTATTTTGGAGGGAGGATGATAAACTGAGTATATGTAGGCACTGTGGGAAGTCTAGTTACATTCAGGTGACCAATGAGGCAGGGGAGAACATGGACACAACGGTGCCAACTAAACAGTTGCGGTATATGTCCATCATCCCTTGTCTGAAGCGGCTGTTCCTTTCTATGAAAATAGCTAAGAGTATGAGGTGGCACAAAGAACGCAGACGTGGCGGCCAGAGTGAGGAGTGTCCGTCTTGGGTTGGCGATAGATGGGTTCACACCTTTCAATACTTCTGCAAGCCCTTACTCTTGCTGGCCAGTTTTCATCATCCCATACAGTCTTCCACCTGAGATGGTGCTTAAAGATGAATTCATATTTTTTGTGCTCGTCATTCCAGGACCTGAACATCTAGGGAAGAATCTCAATGTCTTCTTGCGCTCATTAATAGAAGAACTCAAACAATTGTGGATAGGGGTGAAGGCGTATGATAGTTACGCTAAGAAAGAATTCACCCTGCGTGCCGCATACCTCTGGTCAGTACATGATCTATTGGCCTATGCCATTTGGGCTGGATGGTCTGTGAATGGCCGTCTTTCTTGTCCCATATGTATAGATGACTCAGATGCATACAGGCTAAAGCATGGTGAAAAAATCATTTTCTTTGACTGCACTCGACGGGAGCTTCCTATCAGACACAAGTTCAGGCTAGGGAGCAGGAGGTTGATGCGTCTATGGAGCAGGAGGTTGATGCATCTAGGGAGGACGCATTAGGTGGTGGTGACCCCAACTTGGGAGGGGGTGGTGACCCCAACTTGGGAGGGAGTGGTGATGTGGGAGCTGGAGGTGAGACTGACGAGGGGGAAGACGTGGGCCCAGTTGATGCTGATGCCAGCCAGATGGGTTCTTCATCCAGAACTAGGTATCCTTGATATTAATGTTTTGCAGAGTTCAAGTTAGTTTTATCTTTCAACTAACTTTAATCCGTTTGGCTATATGTAGGTTTCGAAGGTGTAATTCAGTTCGTGCGAGGCCTGCTGAGAGTGAGAGGGTGCTGATCAAGCCACTTGGAGAGTGGTGAGTCTTATTAATTGATATGTTGTAGGTTTATTATGTATACATCTATTGTTGACCCCTTGTATATTTCCACAAATCCTCTTTGTAGGTTATGGGACGATGTCAAATGGGAAGGTAAAGGCCCACGCAGCAGGGTCAATGGTGTATTGGGTGGCCTCTGTCGCTATTACTACCCTGGCATGGTAGTAGTGAACGGTGAGCCTTAGGCGGCTTATCATTGGGCACACTGGGGCCTTAAGAGGAAGGTTGGGGAAAATGGTGTCGAGGGTAGGAGTCTACAGGGCGTTGTCTGGGACGAGTTTTGGGTGAGTTGCCATAACCATATATTGTTGGTACGTGTACATTGCACAAAAATAATTCATCTGAGTTTGTTTTGTTTCATATGCAGACTTCGTTCTACACGGATACGGACCAAGACGATCATGAAGCTATGAAGGCCCTGAAGAGGCACTTTTGCAAAGCTGTCGAGAAGGTCATTAATGATTCATTGTACAATGCAAGGATCATGGCTGTTTGCCACTATTATAAGTCAGCAAAAGGAGAGAAAATGACCAAGAAGAAAGGAGCCAATAGGATATACCTTAAGAAAGAAGAGTACCTCCAGACCCAGGTTGATTGGCTTGTGAAGGACATAGAAGCTTGGAGGTGATTGGCCAAGTTGTGGTCCTCACCTGAGTGGATTGAAAAGTCAGAGCTGAAGCGAATCAACAGAGGACAAGATCCGGGGCACAAGTACGGAGCAGATGGACACTTTGGGCTTCAGCGGCTCATGGTAAGCATGTATCTGATGAGTTGCCATAACCATATATTGTTGGAAGTCATATATGAAAAATGCTTGTCATATGTGTTTGCAGGAGGCTGAGAGTGAAGTGAGCAAAAGTTTTATGGATGTATTCATTCGAGGGCACCGAGGTCCTGATCCAAACAACACCGATGTTTTGTGTTCCCTGGCGGCAAAGGACAAACTGGTAAGCAATTAGCTGTCTTGTTGTACAAAGTTTGGTTTTGGCAATATTACTTTGTGTGTTTATTGTTGGTTTGTAGGATCGTTATGGGCAAGAAATGACGAAGCGTCACGGCGAGGGTGTCGACTGGATGCAATGGCCCATAGATGTAGATGCTTTGTATCACAGCGGTGAGAGGAGAAAACATGGAAGTTTGCTCCCTTGGATTCTAATGAGGTCCGTTGCTTGTTTGATACATTTTTGAGTTCCTAGTAACATGTCATGTGAAATTGTTGTTTGTAGGTTCACCTTTGGCACAGGGGTTGTTGACTACAACCATTCTGTGTCTAGTGTGGGATCGTCGAGTACGTCTACAGCGACTTCTCGATGGTCCAGAGTTGATGATGCACAAGAGGAGGCTCGCGAAGCTCGAGAGGAGGCACGCCGAGCGTGAGAGGAGGCTCAGTAAGTCTGCGAGGAGAGCCAACAAACCTTGCAGTACATCTCTACATTTATGTAGGTAAATACATTGCACTATTGTTGTTGTTTCTAATTGATACCGTTTCGTGAATTTAACGTCACTTAATACATTCCAGCAACTGTCGTCTTCTTTCGGACCTAAGGTGAACTTGCCACCGTTCTGCCCTCCTGTTTTCACTTCACACCAGGGCCAATAGGTAAATATGCTTAGTCTACTCGTTACGTTTCTCGACAAGACCAATTTCCATCATATATTAACTTGATCTCATTAACATTAGCCACCTCAGTCATGGACGGTACCCCAGGGCCAGCTGGCATCTGGAGGGTGGATGGCAACACAAGGCTCGTAGATGGCACCGCAGGGCTCGCAGATGCCACCACAGGGCTTTCAGCCACCTATAGAGTGGATGCAATAGGGTCCTTACTGGATACCAGCTCCGGGTCCCAACTTTATATTTGGACACCTCCGGGTCCGCAGGTAAGAGCACTACATCCAGCTAAGTAACTTAATTATGTAACGCTATTGGACTTTATATTTGGACATCTAGTTTTGAATTGAGTTGTTTCACCACATTGATGCAGATAGCATGTTCCATATATTTGTTAAATTGGTTCACTTGTGGTTTAGCTCAACTTGAAGTACCTTTTAACTTATGACTTGACCTTTTAACATTGCACTATTGAGTCTTGTTCAATATGAAACATGTTATTTCAAATATATTTGGCCAATGTGTTTCGTTCGATCTTGAATTGAGTCGTTTCACCATATTGATGTAGATAACATATTCCATATATTTGTGATATGACCTTTTAACATTGCACTATTGACTCTTGTTTCGTTCATTTGCACCTGTGATATGACTTAACCTTTTAACATTGCACTTTTAAATTATGACATGTGGCATACACTTTTAACTCATAACATTGCACTATTATATACACTTATGGCCAATGTCATCTGTTTCGTTCATTTGTAGGTATCAGGCTCACGTCGCGGCAATGTGACTCCTGATGCAGAGGTTGACCCCAATGAGTATCTGCGCAATTCAGGCGGAGGATCCGGAAGCGGTCACAACTCTAACAATCCACAATCGTAAGGGTGTCGAAACTGTTGGGAAGCAATGACATTTGGCTATGTGTGTTGGACCTCTATTTCTCTTGTTGGTCATCTATGTTTGAATTATATATGTTGGACTGGACTATGTATGTCTGAACCATATTGATGATGGAGTTGTATGTGGTTTTGTTGGAACGATGGACGTTGTTGGAATATGTTGGAATGGACTTGTGTGTGGTTTTGCTGGAATGATGTGAGATCTGTCTGCTGATTATATACTGTGATATTTGTATGTTGTGATTTCTGTTGTGCGATGAAAACAGAAAAATGGGATGAAATGAGAAAAAAAGGGCCCTGTTTAGGGGGGCACCCAGGCATTTTCGTGAGCCGGCCCACGAAAAAAGGTCTTTTTCGTCGGCTAGGGCCGGCCGACGAAAAAGATTGCGGCTGGCAAGTTTTTTCGTCGGCCCAATGCGGGCCCACGAAAAAAAGACTTTTTCGTCGGCCGGCAGGGGCCCACGAAAAAGAGATTTTTCGTCGGCCTTAGATGGGCTCATGAAAAAGAGTTTTTTCGTCGGCCTCTCTGGGCCCACGAAAACCTTTTTTCGTCGGCCGCTTGGCTCACGAAGAAGTTCTCTTTTTCGTCGGCCTTCTAGAAGCCCACGAAAAAGAGTGGGTCCACGAAAAAGGTTGCATTTTTTCGTGGGATTTTTTTCGTCGGACTTTTTCGTGGAAAAAAACTACCTTTTCGTGGGTTTTCGGTGTTTTTCGTCGGCTTTTGGTCCATAAAAAAAACCTTCTTCCTGTAGTGATAGCATGTGTTTGTACGTAATTGTGGGAACTTAGTAAAAAATACAGCGATAACAAACAAACAAACAACAAATATTTTCTCCATCCCAATTTATAGATCGTTTGATTTTTTTACATCAAATTTGACTTACTCGTCTTATTAAAAAAATTACAATTATCATTTATTTTTATTGTGATTTAGTTTAATACACAATGGACTTTAACTATGACTTGAGTTTTTTTATATTTTCGTAAAATTTTTGAATAAGGCGACTTGGTCAAACTTGGTCTAGAAAAAATCAAACGATCCGTAAATTGTGTGGAGAGAATATAACAAGTAAACTACCAATCCATAAAAAACTAAAAGTGTGCTTGTTTTGGAATGAAGGTTGTAATTGATGTATGTATGTGTTTTCACAAATCACAATATTCTATACAAACCATTAAAACCAATTGGCAGCCGAGCGTATAAACGCTCGCACATGTGCATAATTTGAATTGCAGCAACAATGTAATAGGTGTGAAGTTTGAAATAATGAGTGCGATGGTAGATCTATTGGAGATAGCCTTTGGGTCATTTGGTAGCGTTTTGCTCTTAGCTTCCGTGGAGTAAAACCGTTGAGCTCTTTCAAACAAACACTTTGTAGAAGATGAGGGCAATGACCCAAGAAAAAAAATAGCTTTTTCCTGAAATTACTATAGAATCACTTTGAACAGATTTCTATAATCAGAAAGAGTTGTATCAAACAAATCTTTACAAGACAGATCATTTTCTTGGAATACGTTTATAGAATCATTTTATTGGCAGAATCGCTTTTGTTAATATCAGAATTAGAAATATAGACTCCGAAAATATCCCCAAAAATATACTAGCTGACGTACAATTATAATTACTTTAAAGGAGATGAATACATGGGTGTATCAGTGGCCGAAGTTACTAAAAAAGCTAGAGCTAGAAAAACACATTGATGTTAATGTTTGACACCGTCCATTTTTTTATACGGTGTTCGATTCTTGATCTTATCAAAAATACGTAAGTACCACTTGTTTTATTGATCACGCCTTATATTTTTCATACGTTATGTTCCCTCCATTTCAATTTGTAACGGATTTTGGCCGTTATTTTCTTTGGGCATTTACGTACTTTATATGCGTGGAATATTACATGAATAAAACCCTTCAAATTGGAATGGTGGAGTACAAATCTTTGAGTAAAACCAATGTTGTGTATTTAAATAATATAAAAAAACAGAGTGTTCTATAAGCATTTAAGCTACGATGAGATGAAAGTCAAAACTCAAACACAAACTCCTAAGGCTATCCGCACTGCTTGACTGCATATGTGGATGCAGTAGCCAAATAGAGTAAAATGGGCTACACCGGTCTACTGGGTGCGGAGCCCTAATATCGAGTAAGGGCTCTCTCACCCTAAATATGGAGCAGTTGCCGTCCCTCCCCTATCCTTTCTCTCTCTTCCACGTGGGCAATGGCTTCCTTCCTCCCGCGGTGGCAGTGGAGCTCCAGCCCCAGGACGCCATGGAGGCCTGGACGAGGCGGCGTGCGAGGAGGAGGTGGCCCGGGTGAGGCCGTGGTGACGCGCGAGGAGGAGGGAGGGGAGGAGAGGCACGGAGAAGGCGACGCGCAGAGAGCAGCGGCCGTCCAGGGAGGCGCGGGCTGCCGTGGCGGCCGACCGGGCATGGCGAGGCGTGTGGCGGCTAGCATGCGGATCTGGTGGACTTGGAGCGGTGGTAACGGCGGATCTGCTCGGCGGCGGCCCTCAAGCATAGGAGATGAGCTCGGAAGGCATGGGAGTTGGCCACTGGCGGGGCCGGGAAGGAGTGGCGCGAGCAAGGGTGACGTCTGGCGGAGCAGGAGGGCGGGAAGGAAAGGGAATGTATTGAGCAACACGGGTGATATTAGGTTGGATGGATGGAGTTGTATATATATATATATAGACACCTAATACTAATATGTAACTCTACGATGCTCGTGAAAAGCGCGAGAGCAGGGCGCATCCGCTTGGCCGGGCCCTCCTGCGTCGACGCGTCGCCAGCGGGCCCTATCCGCGCGTGCGCCGCCCGCCGGAGGCGTGGCGGAGCTTCGTTTCAGTGCCTTCGTCGCATCTGCCACCTGCGCCGCGTCCCCCTCCGCCGTCTCCACGGTCTCAGTCGTGTCCGCGGGCCCTGCGCCCGGATCCTTCCGTTGCGCCGTTCGCGCGGCCTGCCGCGTCTCCGCCGCCGGCGCCACGCCCCCGGGTCTTTCCCGGTCGGGGCAACGCTCTCCGCGGCGCCGCTCGTGTGGCATGGCACGCCTCCGGTGCTCCCGCTGCCTCCGCTGCGCGTGTCCGGCCTGCTGCGCCCCCCAGCACCCGCACCGCGCCATCGGGTTCTACGGAAGTTTTCATCCCAACCCCAACAAGCTAGATACCAGCCACCTTTAATTTGCTGTGACTGACGCCGGAGACTGGAAAGCGAAGTACGAGGACTCCATAGCCATGTTCCCCATGAACCTGCGCGGCGTCGGCGAGAGGCGCTCCTAGGCGCCCACCGGGAACTGCTATATTTCAAGCAGGCCGCGCTTGACATGCCACCACTGACCTCGGTGAATGATGCTGCGTAAAGAGACCACCAGCTCCCGTGCTGAGTACCTGCCTGTCCACCAGCCCAGGCTTTAGGTGATTTTGCTCCCTTAGTCCCTTGAATGTTCTGTGTTCCTATTTGCACTCAAGGTGTTCGGTGAAATGCCCATTCAGCTTGATAAATTCATTTGCCTTCATTAGCGTATGTTGTTAGCAATTTAAAATCTTCTTCAAATATAATATTTCGTTCACACCCATATTGATTAGAGCTGATGCTAACAATTTTGTCAGTTCTTGACTGTTGAAAGCTTTACTGCCTAGCTCACAGTTTACCTTCCTTTTGATGGTGAGAAATAGTTGTTTATATTCAAATATAAGGTTCAGGGTTGCCACCGACAGTTCATTTATTTATATATATGGTCTTCTTGGTGATCTCGATATGGTCAGTAATGTGTAACCTTCTATAAATAGATTTCCATTAACTTACTACGCCATATAAGCAGGTTCTTCTAGGGCTTTAGAACTAATGTCGCTGAGCTAACGTTGCTCCATGTGTGCACGAATGCATGTGGGCACCTGCGGTTAGTATATTTCAGTTCAATAGAATTCGCAAGGATGGAATGGACAGCCTAGGCAAAACTTACTTCCGTTTTTTGTGTTTGTATTGTACATGAATGCTAAGAGATTTAATTGTTTTTAGCCAAAAAAAAAAAGGATGTCAACCTTTCATTGTACAGGAATATATATGATGTGTCTAACGGGTATATATATGGGTTAGATAATCATAACTAGAAAACATAGATCTGAGCTTTCGTTATGATATTTTGTGTCAATAATACAGAAGGAATGTTCTCCACGTCTTAATATGAGATGCCAATACTTTCTTTGCTGTAAGTTTTTGATACAGCATCATAGGTATCTTCGAGGGTCATTCCCAGCACCACAGGTCGATCAGATCGGTTTCTTCGACGGCCAATCCATCGCCTTCTTCAACGGGTGTAGCGTAGCGCGTCATTCGACCTAGTATTAAATTAAAACAAGTAAGAATTCTCGTCCCGCCTGTCTTCTTGTCCGTCCTGACAGGCATGGCCCACCTGCCAGTCCTGCGTTCGGTCTCTTCTGATCTGTCGCCCTGCATCTCCGCGTCTGGTTCCCCATGGTCGCGTCCCTCCGACTCCGAGTTTTCGACGATGGCGTCCGGCGGCTCGGCCACATCTCCTCTCCCCGGATGGTGGGCCGAACGCATAAAGGCCCAAAGTTGAGACGTATATAGTATGAATATTATTTTACAGAGTACAACAAAGAATCTGATAGTTTTGTACCAAATCGTCCGTGAAACATGATATATGTCTATTCATAACAGTTCTACACGCTCATCAAATCACAACATGGCAATCATAGTACATACGTGTGGATGCAGAAAAAGATTTATCTGTCCGGCACGCTTCAACATGGGAAAGCGAAAAAGAAAGATTGAACGTAATCAATCTGAATCCGGTGGGCAAAGAACGTCAGAAGGGGCTGCAAAAGAATCAAGGGAAGAACAACTGAATCTTGTGATGGCAGATTGCTTGTAGACTGACGAAGAATAAAAGAAAGCTGTGCAAAAAAATTAACGGAATAAAAGAATTGACCTGGACAGGAACCGGCAGCTAAGAATCAACGGAAGGGAAGCAGCTGCGCTGCTGCTGGCTGGGGGGAGAGTGAGGACGACGGGCTGGCCTCGTCGCTGGGCTTGGGCTGCCACGGTGGTTGGGCCCGGCCTCTTTATTTTAATGAAGGCCAACAAGCATACTCATTCTCGTTCCTCACTAGCCATTCCACTCTGTGTCTCGTATCATCTGCGCCATATCATCTGCAGTGCAAAACAGTATCGAAACAGTACCAAAATACTTATTTAAGTAGAGAGAATTATCAATTTAGCCCAAAAAATTTTGGCGCTTCCTTTTTTGGCCTAGAAATTTTTTTCCCTACTCAACCTAGAAATTTTGTTTCATCCCTTTCTTGACACTTCCTTCTATTTAAAAATCCACTAAAAATCAAATAAAAATGCTAAAAATTCAAACTTTGTTGAGTTGTATTTTTTTGTTAGTAGATCTATAGAATGGTAAAGATGGGGATCCATGAAAAGATTTTTATGCTCTCAATTTATTGCATGTTATCTAAAACAAAAGAAATGCCAAACATGGGCTAAATGAACTCAAAAAACATAAAACTTGGACAATAGCTTTCATATGATAATTTGGCTCTGTGGTGATTTTTGCAGCCCTAGAATTTATAGTTAAATGACAGATCTACTCTTATCTTTGTTTTTAGATATAAAATTATATTGAAAAATACTTGTTATAGGAAAAGTGCTTCAAATATTACGCAAAAAATTGTATACCCCTTTGTTGTATATGTAGCTCACTGTAAAAATTTGAACCTCAGTATATAAAGCTTAATTGGTGTTTTGAAAATGATAATAGGCATGTTCCGTCGGTGGGCAGCGGCGGGCTGCCGCTATCGCTTCTGTCTTTCCTAGCTTTCTACAGTGCCACGGTAGGTGGTAGGCTCCTGCAGCTGCAGCCGTTGGCGGCCCCTACCCGCTGGCCGAACAGGAATGACGTTGAAGTAAAGTTAGATAATAGAAAAATATTTATTTAATGTGTATAATAAATTATATTAAAAATCTAAAGCTAAGTTAGTTACATATAGAGATCAAAAAGTATTTTTGATGATTTTTTTATTTTATTTGACACCGTCGTAGTTTTAAATGGACGGAAGTGTCATGAAAGAATGAAACAAAATTTCTGAGACGAATATGGAACAAATTTTTTTCTAAGTTAAGAAAGGAAACGCTAAAATTTTTTTCTTCCATTGCAACGTACGGATATTTTGCTAGTATAATATTAAAGCAGATAAAGATTTTCGGTGTGTCTTATTTTTGGTCCGTCCTGCAGGTGTCGCCCAAACCCAAACCCGCGTCTGGTCTCTCCGCGTCATGTTCGGTCGCCCCGTCCGATTTGATTTCGCCCGCTCCACATAGATCTTCCGAGGAGAATAGAATAGAATCTGGAATCGATGGAAAACAAAGGCCCAACAGTGAACAATCTATGCGGAGAAATGGGTAGGAAATCAAAATCAGGGACAATCAAACCCAGATTCGGATCGGGCTGACCAATGCCAAGATCCTACCTCCGACGGAGCATGCGAGGCGGAATCGCATGCCAGCCGCGGAGCGAAGTTCCCCGTACGGGACCAGACCGGCAGACGAGGCGGCGGCACGCGACGGAGGAGACCCAGCCGCGGAGCCAACTCCCCCCAAACGGGAGCAGCCAAGCCAGACGGACGGATGAACCCGGCGGCGTGTGTGCGTGTGAGGAGAGGAGGCGCCACGCGAGAAGAAGGATCGAGGATAAGCTCTGGGAGCGGGGTGTGCTGTGTTGTGGGCTTGCCTGCGTGTGTGAGCACTGAGCAAGCAATAGAAAAGTTAAATGAGTTGCTTTGATGAGGGGGGAACAATAGAAAAAAAATAAATAATCACTTGCCTGTGGAGGTTCCTGTGCACCAACGGCAATAAAAATAATAATCGGAGATTTGAAGAAATATTATTTTATTTTAATATTTTTGGCACCGGCCATTCTCTTCCGTGATGCCGCATGCACTCCAAAGATACAAAGTGATAGCTTTCGACTAAGGCCATCTGCACTAATAATGTCCATGAGCCTAGATTCTCTCTATTATTTTGTTGTCTCACGTTTATCAAATCAAAATTGTGTTTGATGTGTGCTGTCTTTTAAAACATATTGGCTATCACTTTTTTAAGCGAATGTGCTAAAGCACATCTTTGTATTAAAAAATAGCAAATTACAGCTAAATGGAGTACAAAGAAAGAAACCATCAAACACACTAGCGCCAACCATAGCAACAAAAGCTACTGCAAGCCTAAAAGTAAGCTAAACAAAGGGGACAAAGAAGATGACACCTTCAACAAGAGAAATGGCGCTCGAAAAGCTTTCGCGCTTGACGAGGGACATGGCCTAAGCTGATAACACCCGAGCAGGAAGAGCCACGCCAAAAACGAAGTCGTTATCAATACCGAATCAGATCCGGCAGTGTAGCTTTTGCTCAAATCATCCTTGCCCCCGATCCGCAACCGCTTAGCATACAAAGACCGCAGACAACTCCGCCCCCGGAACGCTCCAAGCAAGAAGAAGACACATCATAGAGGAGCACATCATCTCCACGAACCCATGACCACGACGGCAGCGGAAAGCCAGCTCCAATCCGAAAAAAGGAGAGCAAAGCTATGACCCGAGTAAACACGAGGCACACAACCGATAGCCGAGAAGCAAACGGGGAGCTAAGCTACCACCCAAGAGATGGGGAGCGAAACGTCCACCCGTGGCACCAACAACGGGGAAGAGGCTCATCCAAAAATAGCAGCAAGGTGACAACCTACAATATGAGCGAGGAGATAGGAGATAGTCACGGCGCGACGCCGGCTGCAACGTACGGATCCAGCATCGGGCCTTTGCGGCACGACGCAGTAGCGGCATACCACGCTAAGACACAGTCAGTGCATCAGGAGCGGCCGGCTCTCGGCGGCGGTGCGACGCGCTCGGTCGCCCTCGGCTGCATGACGCGGAGCAGGTGCGGTCGGCTCCCGGCGGCGGTGCGACGCAGAGCAGATGCGGCCGGCTCGGTCGCCACCCGGCGGCGGCATGACGCGGAGCAGGTACGACCAGCCCTGCGCAGGGCGCGAAGCGGCGGTGGAACGGACACGCACGTTATTTTTATTAAATAATATATGATCCTATTATTTTATGAGGCGATTCATACATTTGACACAATGGGTCATGTACTCACGTGAGTTTCCTCTTTACTCACATCTACTAAATTTACATGAAACTGAATCGATAGAAAAGAACTTGAGAAAAATGTAAGATGTAGCGTGAGAAAAGGGCATCAAGATAGACCAATCTCAGTTGATAAAGAAATTCTAGCAAAAACTGTTCACGATGACTTTCATTCGCTATATTAGATTGGGAGTTGCCGGTGCGAAGCACAAGTCGAGGCTATTCGACAATGATCAGATGGATTGTCGTAATCTTAAGTAGAGCGATAGAACGATAAATTGTGATATACTGCGTCGAATACGAATTTATATTTCTTTGTCATATTTAGCCAAGTATAAACATAATAATGTACTATATTCTTTCGTTGCAACGCACGGGCCTTTTGCTAGTTGTAAAAAAATTTATTAGTTGATATAGGGTGAGAGTATAAAGTAATATCGAGTGCATTGAATTATTTGTTGTATTTCAAAATATTAATAACTAGGACAGATATAGCAGAACGAGCGTGGATAGCGTAAGACTCTGCCACCTTTGGTCCGAAACCTCTCCAAAAGACAAAAAGAAGACACGAGGTAGCACACATGTGGCCTGTCCGACCGCCAGCTCAAGCAAAGGTCAAAGACAAAACCGTGCCGTGGTTGGGACACGTAGTGAAGTGTGACGAGGAGCTGCGCGATCCGGTCCAGCAGTACCAATACTACGGATCTGACGCCGGCGCAAAACGGAATCTCTGGCGCCAACACAGGGACAAGACTCAAATTGTCTGGTTGGGCGCACCCAGGATGGTGACTAGTATACTAGTATAAGGGTTCGGTTGACGCCTGGATTTTTGTCAATCATCACGGCCTTGGAAAAAATAGCACTGCAGGCTGTCAAGATCGGTTTCCCTTCAGCCTCGCGGATCAAACTTTGGATGCCCCATTTTACGTGTGTTTAGTGAAAATGCGCTATGTCCACATTAAAAGCACCTCATTTTGCACTCACCATGTCCACCACCACAACACCGCTAAAATAATTGGGAGCCATCGGGTCTGGATCCAAGTGCTTGAGAATGTGGGCAACCTATAACTGCACGCTGGGAGACCACTTCTAAATTCCTACGCTATTTGTTCCTCTTTGCTGGGAGACCACCATTTATCAGTCTCCAAATAAAACGCTCTTTGTGATGGGCAGGATCTTAGTTCCCACTTTTTTTTTAAAAAAAAAAGCCTTCCTTTTGAAAAAGCTTCCTATATATGTTCATTCGAGTGCGATGCGCAATGTGATGTCACTGACTACTTTGTGCACGGCTGGCTGGACCTAACTAATGCCAAATTCAAGCACAAGCACCAATCAAGATGAAGTAGGCATGGTTGTCTACAATGGTGGCGTGGTTGATCGTTTGGTTGCATATCATCATGCACTCGAAAGTGTCGTTGCAAATTGGCCTTTATAGAGTAGGACAACAACGTATCATTTTTAAGGTTTACAGAGCCCATGTAACCAACCTAGCCGTGCAATTCTACGAAATCACATTCATTAAGAATTCAAGAAAAAGATGAGTAACGGGACCGACGACAGTAGGAATCGACCTTATGGGGTCGTTTTATCACCTCAAATATGAAACGAACATCATATAAACATCATCAGAGACAATGGCAGTCAAGGTAAGAAGGAAACTGAGCTGAGATGCAAAGCATTGATCATACATCTTATGATTCTTTCATCTCAAACCATGCGAAATGAAGCAACAAATACACTAACTAATCCCAGAAAGTGGATCGTCCCACCGTGGGCTGTACACAAACTACCTCGATACAAGAGCTGTACCGATGCCTCATTGTACAAGCACTGGACCGGAGATGGCAAACGCCGCGAGATGGTGCCCAAAAGGCAAACATCATAACCACAACTTGGGGGCAGGAGCTTACGCCACCCAACAATTATTGCCAAATATCTCACATGGCTCACAAAGTAAGCCAGGGCAAACCGGGAATATCTTCAATTCAAGACTTGTGCGGATGTTGATGCTGCACAAACGATGAGACGAGCGCGGGTTCAGTCCTTGTAGACAAGAGGTTTGTCGACCCATCTTATTCGGCAGCCACAAGCCTGCAGCATCTGGAGGAGCTCAGGGGACAGCACAGTCTTCAGCCCAATGAGCATCTTCAGCTTCTTCAGCCTCCCGCAGGCTGCTCGCAGTGCCAACTCAAACCCTTCTATGGAGACCCACGAGAGGTGCACCATCTTAATGTCCTGGAGGCACCGCAGGGAGCTCAGAAGGTGGCACAGGCCCAAGCCAGTGACTTGGCAGTACGATATCGTAAGCTGCAGAACAAGGACAGGTTTATAAGGTTTCTGACTCTTACGAATTGGCAAGGGCAGAAGCTAAACTCTGCAGATTATTTACCTGTCTAAGGTTCAAAGCATAACGAGCAAGGGCCCACAGGCCAGCATCATCAACCGAATAGCATCGTTTCAAGTCCAGCTCTATCAGGCTCTTGCAACCTATTGCAATTGAGGAGATCCCAATACCTGTGACACGGACCAAGCACCTCAGTTCCAGGTTTGTGAGCTCCTCCAGGGAGCCTAAGTGGCCCAAACCAGTGTCGGTGATCTTGTTGCAGTAACACAAGTTCAGCAATTTAATCTTCTTGCAGCCATTTGCTAAAGCTGCC
Organism: Paspalum vaginatum; assembly: GCA_030272315.1. Lineage (NCBI taxonomy): Eukaryota > Viridiplantae > Streptophyta > Magnoliopsida > Poales > Poaceae > Paspalum > Paspalum vaginatum. The sequence goes on along the minus strand of CM059019.1, from coordinate 33,830,469 downwards.
AGCCCATCATCAGTAATAGAGTTGCACCTGAAGCAAAGAATATTGCAGACATGTTATTTTTTATGCATATAACTGAAGAAATCATGGTAAAAGAATAACTACAATAAATATTTGAAATACCGGTAGAGGTCAAGTTCCACAAGCTTTCCGCAATTTGAACTAATAAATGCAATGCCTTTGTCAGAAACACTTGAGCATAGGCCTAATTTCAATATTCGCAATTCAGAGCATTTAGCCAAGTGCTCCAATGCTGCAAAACAAGTAGTTTATATGATCATGCTCAATTAAAAAAAGAGCGGATTTTGATTGAAAAAATGAACATAGAAACAGCATAGCGATCACAAACCTGCGTCATTCACTCCACAGTCAGTGAGGTCTATCTCCTTAAGATTGGGGCAACAAGTTGCAATCCGCTTTAGTCCCTTCTCATTTATCAAAGAGCAGGATTCCAACCGCAAGCATTCAAGCATCTTACAGTTATCAGCTATTGAATCAAGCGCATTGTTGGTGATGAGACTGCAGCATGTGAGATCAATTGTTCTTAGGCCACTGCACTGAGCTACGAGAGACGAGATTCCTTCATCTGTAACACCACTGCATTTGCTAAGTCCAATCTCAATCAAGTTGTTACAACCTTCACCAATGGCTTGAAGGAGAGAATCCGAAACTTCAAGACCATCAAGTTTCAACACAGTCAAGGTTTCCTTCAGTGTTGCCAACTTGGACAGAAAACGCTGTCCTATCTCCTACAAGTTTAACATCAACAAACCACAGGCAGTCAGATATTTGTCCCTATATGATTATTTACTCACTCTCCATGGGTTGAGCCCTCTGAATATATTAGTTAAATAGCCATTTTGCTTCCACCATAAAAAAATTAGGAATATCTGATTCTACAGACAAAGAAGAGCTAATGGATGTGAGGCGCAAGTAATGTTGGGAAGACCAACTCACATGCAAACAATCTGCAGCATGTAACTTCTGGAGAAAATTGCAACCATCAATGAGTGAAGCTAATCCCTGGGAAGTAACATGATCACATCTTGACACATCAACACTCTGAAATTTTAAGAAAAAAATATTAGAAAGATCACCACATAATCAAATTTCAAGATCACTGCATAATTTCAAGATGAGTGTACACAAAGTCCCATTATCAAGAGGCTGATAACTAAATTATTAAAATTTTATATAATCAAATTGACGGTGCATCAAAAGTAAATAAAATTTTAACATTCCAAGTGTGATTACCTGCAGTGAATCGCTCCCCTTGCCCAGCAATTCAAGGCCTTCATCATCTATACATGAGCATCCAACCATTGCCAATTCCTCGAGCTTGTCAAGAGAGGAAATTGATCTAAGGGATTCATTGCCCACCTGCAACACAAGAAAAATAAGCATATAATGCAATCAAACATTACAATCCAAATGGTGTCACTACTCACTACCACCAATGCGATAAATCAAAAATTGTAACACCCAGGCCAAAACTCCATTCAATAACCATCCGCCTTATATGGAATGCATAGGCATATTCACACACATAGCACCTTGCTTGCACTTTCTGCCTTGCTTGGAGTAAAAGTTTTAAGTGGGAGGCAATATGTATGGGCCCTGAGGCTCTGTACGCTAGTACAACTCATCTTTGAACTTCCAATCTGGGATGTACAAACAATGGATGCTCCTACCTGTTACTGTCCAACCAGCTTTTAGGCCTCATATCACACCTGCTCTACCATGATTACACCATCTATTATTACTTGGGGGGTGTGTCTCATGGGCAGTCGGCTGGGTCTCGTAGGCTGGATCAGCAGTATGATAGGCCAGATCCATTAAGGTTGGAGATATGATTATATATCTTGCTTAGGCATCAAGTAAGCCTCTCTATATGAGGAGAGGAGATGTATCAATCAAAGCCAAGCAAGAAGAATATCAACTTATCCTATCCCTGCCCTTGCGCTGCTGCTGCCACCTCCAGTGAGCACCCACTGCTTTGGTTAAGGGTCACCAAGATCAAGGTTTGTAACAACCTATCAAGTACGGAGTACTTCTTACTGACTTTTAGAACCTTGAATGGAACAAGTCCAAACAGGCCAGGGGTTACATATAACTACTGTACATCTCGAAACTGCCACGGCTGCAGACAGGAAAAAAAAAGAATGAAGATGCAACAATTTCCTACAGCAGGTGTATAACGTATTAGTTCAAAACAGTCCCCAACAATATGATCCATATTGTTATAGTGACTTTGGGAGTTGGGGCTACAAGAGTACAAGACCCATCCAATAAGTCTAGCCTCATAAGGTCTATGACAATTTCCAGGTTAAAATCAAGATTTTATCACGGTTCCACACTGCCTCTGTATTTGTCACCATGTTGCACCTGAAATTTGGCTGTCGCTTGTTGGGTATCACTTCAAACTTTCTTACACTACCAAACATTGCATCTGTTTGATTTCTATTTTCTAGCGTGCCTCTGTATCTATTGTTAGTGTTGTTGCTGCATAGCAAAATTTTGCCTTTTCACTAACAGTATGTCATTCCTAATCCTAAAATTCAGGCAGTAGACACAATTAACCATCTTTCATTCCCCAAGCAACGAACAGTTCAGCATACAGCCAACAAAAATATAGTAGTAACGGTAGTACGTAGCAACCTTGAGGTAGGAGATGTCGAGGCTGCGCAGGTCGGGGCACTTCTTGGCGAGCAGATCAATCCCAATGTCGGAGATCTCACGGCACCACTTGAAGCTGAGCTTCTCCAGCTTGGGGCAGCCAACAGCGACCTTGGCGAGCCCCATGTCCGTGACGGCGAGGCACTTGTCGAGCCTGAGCTCCCTGAGCCCCGCGGCGGCCGCGAGCGCGGCGGCCTCACGGTCCCCGGCGCCGACGCAGTGCGAGAGGTCGACGGCCTCGAGCTTGGGGCACGCGGCGACGAGCGCGTCGAGGCCGCGCCAGCCGACGCCGCTGGCCCGCGCGAGGCAGACGCTGCGCAGGCCCGCGAGCCCGCCCGCGGCGGCGGCGACGGCGGCGGCGAGCGAGGCGTCGTCGAGCGAGGCGCACGCGGAGAGGTCGAGGCGCTCGAGCGCGGGGAAGGCGCGGAGCAGGCGCGGGAGCGGCTCGCGGCGGAGCACGCGCAGCGCGCGGCGGTGCGCGGCCTCGGCGCGCTCGAAGGCGCGGCTGACGAGGCGGCACGCCTTGCGGTCCCGCGGCTCGCGCAGGCGGTCCAGCACCTGGCCCAGCAGGTCCAGCGACAGCACCCCGATCCCGACGGCGGGGTCGAGCTTCTGCCCGTCGCGGCTCATGGCGCCGGCGGGGCGCGGGGCGACCCGCCCGCTCCGAGGGGCCGGAGGGGCGCGGCGGGGAGGGGGGCGCGGCTTAGGTGGGGATGAAGAGGAAGGAGAAGACGGCGACGAGGGGGTGGTCGTCGGGGAGCGGGACGCGCGGTTCGGCGGGCCGGCGCGGTCGGGCAAGGGCGCGGCGCTGCAGCATGGTAGGAGCAGGATGCCGCGAGCGCGGGGGGCGGGGGCGGCGGCGCGGTCCCGATCCCGATCGATCCGACCCAGCGCCGGAGGAGGAGGAGGAGGTGGTGGTGGTGGATAAGCCGCGGGGCAGGCGGGCGGGCGGGGACTGGGGGAAGGTGGGTACGGGCGGGGGGAGGGGAGGGGGGGCTCGACAGGTGACAGGCGTGGAGGTGGAAGAGGGGAATGGAGAGGAGATAGAGAGGGAGGGGGGAGGGATGCTGATAGTTGATGCCGGTCGGAATACCGCCTGCCTCAGGTCAGGTGGGGTGGGGGGTCGAAGGTGGCACCTGGCTGGTGGGGAAGATGACCGGAACGCCCCTCCCTGTGGGGCCCACAGCTACCCTTTTCCTTTTTGAATGATGTTAGACCGATCCGATGAAATTTGATCGTATCAGCTTCGCCCATACGTTCATCGTACGTGTGGACATCCCTAAACATGTATACACTGTGTTGCGTTAGATATAGAGTTAAATAAAAATAGTGGGATAGGTGATCCGGTAAACTCAAGCTAGTGACACGAAAATTCAGAAATAAAATGTGGAAAATATTAGTAGACGAGAATTGCAGCAGATCGTCTATCTAGTTGTACTACGATAAAGTATTTACAGTATCATTTTTATGCTACAGATAATTATATAGAAGGTCTGCTAGACTCGGTCTAACAATGGAGCGCTTTCGTTTCAACGAGTGTGATCTTGCCAAGTGGAACACTTTTTTGCACTATTAGCCGGGGGGGGGGGGGCAGTTTTGACCTTTTTTTCTAGTGCAGTTGACCGGATGGCCCGTGCACGCTGTGGTCGTCCGGCCGAGTAGTCACTGGCTAGTCACATGTTTCTTCTTGTGCGAGAAGAAAAGGCTCCCTTCTTTTTTAGAAGAAGACAAGAAAAAAACTCCTTGTTTTTTACGTGTTAATCAGATATATACCATTATAATTTCCACCAAAATCTGTCACTGTTTTTTTACTTATTACGTATAGACCATTACAATTTTCTATACCTTCGAAATATGCCATTGGATACGTATCCGCAAGATTTGGGCCACATGCAGTATATGTATCTCTGCATTTACAAAAACGCCATTCCCTATCCCTCTCTCGCACCGGGGGCCCACCTATCAACATTTTCTTCCACCTCCTTTCTTCCCCGTCCGCTGCGTCCTCTCGTCTTCCTCGCCGCTGCGTCTCCTCCCCGCCTCCAACAGCGCGACGCCACGGCAGGCCATTCCCCACCTCAAGCTGCGTGCCGCCCTCTCCCTTCTTCCCCAACCATGCGAGTTTGCCACCACCATCAAGCTCCTTAGGACGCGGCTCCCGTCGGTTGATGATAGAGGTGGAAGCATCCCCCGTGGCAATGGGAGCTCAGAGGTCCCGCTGAGGCCGCCTACTGCGTCTCCGGGCGACGTGTCGTCGTCTCCACGCGAGGAAAGGGAATTGGGAAAGAAGAAGATGCAGACAAGTGGGCCCAAGGTGCGAGAGAGAGGCAGGGAGATGGCGTTTTCGTAAATACGGAGATGTATACACTGCACGTGGGCCCAAATCCTTCAAATACGTATTCAATGGCATATTTCAAAAATTGTAATGACGTATATACAATAAGTAGAAAATCAATGGCAGATTTCAGAACGGTGAAAATTATTATAGCATGTATCTAATTAAACCTTTTTTAAGAAAAGAATTCTTGGATTGCTTCGTTGGTCAATGGTTGAAGGATTTTTCCTAACACACACGTGACTTGGACTGGACGGAGCCACGGAGGAATCAGATCCCGATTCCGAATGGACTTTGATGCATATTGTAGTTCCGTTTTAATGCAACTAACTAATTATTAGTTTAAAATTTTATAAAAAGTGGTTGGTTCAAATAAAAATATCTAGCTAATACGCATGCAATTTATTAGCCGTCATTAACTAGTTTGATGCAACTAATACTAGCTAATTTGTTAAGATCTAAACCTATATTGTACTTTCTCTGATCGGATTCATGTGACGCCGGCTAAGCTAAAGTTAAGTTGTGCAAAGGCAATTAGAAAAATAGAAGAGAGTAAAACGCTTTATCTTTAAATTGCGATGGTAGCATGTGCTTAAAATCTTTAAATTGTCACACACAAGTACTATTTACAACAAAGGTAAAGTTAGACCGAGGACACAGGTCCGTCTATTCTACTGTGTGTCTAGAACTCTATGTATATATAATTAGCAAAATGTCCGTGCGTTGCAACGGAAAAAAGTACTTAAACATATGTAAGAATATGTCTCAATAAATTCAATGTCATATTATTTCGATTTTTTTGTTGTCTGCGAGCGAAATTTAGAGCGGTGTCAGTTTGGTTAGAAATAATATTTTTAGCTTCCTGGCGATATATAGAACATAGAAACCGGAGTCCATATGCGATCTGGCTGTCCGTTTTCGCGTGGCCTATTCCTACTGTCCGAATCGGGTTCGCGAATAAATTCTAAGTCATAATGTTTTGATGATTCCCGTTAACTTCAAGCGAATTTTAGAGTGGTGTCAATTGGGTTGGAAATTTTATCATTTTTGCTTTCTATCGATACATAGAGCGTCGAAAACGGAGTCTGTATACGATCTGGGTGTCCGTTTTCGCGTGATCTGCTTCTGTTGTCCAAGTTTGGCTCACGAATAAATTATACGTCATATTATTTCGACGATTCCCATTGATTACAAGTGAATTATAGAGTGCTTTTGATTCGGTTGGAAAGGTTGTAGTTTTAGTTTTCCATCGATAAATAAAACATAAAAAACGGAGTATGTATCCAACTTGGGCGTTCGTTTTAGCATGGGCTCTTTCCACCGTCCGAATCAGACTTGCAAATAACTTCCACGTCATATTGTTTCGACGATTTCCGTTGACTGCAAGTGAATTTTAGAGTAATTTAAATTGAGTTAGAAAGTTTATCACTTTAGCTTTCCATAAATACATAGAACGTCGAAAACGGAGTTCGTATGCGACCTGGACGCCCGTTTTCACGTGGGTTCCTCCTGTCGTCCGAATTTGGTTCGTGAATAAATTAAATTTCAGATAAACGGATCCACGTGTAAGATATGTGTAGGCAGACTACAGAATCCTTCTGCCTTTTATTATTAGGTAAAGAGGTAAAGATATATGTACAATATTTTGCACGTTTAGGTATATGTTTTGGTGACCACAATCTTACTACTGAAGTTAACATTATCGCCGTGTGATGGCACCCTCTTTACCTAGTCCAAATAAAATACACTACATATTTCCATGTGTCGTTTGCCATGACATAGGATGCCAACCGAGGGGATGACTAAAGCCTGAGTTTACCGATCTGTCTATCTACTGGGTATATTTAAAACATCTCTGCTGTGACATTGTGACCTTTTATAAGCATAATCAACGAATTATGACGAAGACCATGTAGACAAAGCAGCTACGGCGTACGTGCAGATGTCACGAGTCTTGTTTCGATACAAGGTAATCATTGTGGACGAGAAAGAGCCTAGAAGGTTATATTCGTTTTTTCGATACGATAGCTTGCAACAGATTTTTACAGACACCTCGAAGCTTCAGAACGATCTGTAAATAAAAGAGTAATTTACCTCTTAGCTCAAAAAATTTTGTTGGTTCATTCTTTGGTTAAATTTTTTTTTCCTTCTTTGGTCTCAAAATTTTGTCCAGTTTTTTCATTGACATTTCCATCCATTCTGTTAGCTTTGCCATCTAAGGCTAGATGAAAAAGACGATTTTACTCCTGGTCCCATTTGACATAAGCATCTCTTTCCCCTCTCTTTCTCCAAGCGCTTCTCCTTCCTTCCACCGGCCGCCCTTCACCTTTGCCGCCAAGCCGCCGACCGGCTTGCAGGGCCGTGCCATGCTGCCGGCCGCCTCGCCGCCAGCCATCGACCTCGCCGGGACACGCCGCGCTACCAGCCACTGGCCACGGGAAGGGAGGGGGGGTCGAAGCAGCAGCCGCGCGCCGCGCAGGGACCAAAGCCGTCTCCGGCGCCGCGGGGCAAGGGTCTCAGCCTCAGCCCTCTCGACATCGTCGCCGCGAATCCGGTCCCGGCCTCCGCCACCGCCACAGCTGCCGCGCCAACAAGCTCGGCGCCGTCCGAGAAGAATGGCAGGGCTCCAAGCAGCACACCACCATCCCTGCGAGACACTAGCCGTCTAGCAACATTGCAACAACGCCAGGCGTCCACTGGATGCTGCCAGGCAAGGGACTGCGGCGAGCAGAGCCAAGGCGAGGAGCCGGAGCATGAGCCCCAGGACCAGGAGGGGAAAGAGTGCTTATGGTAGGTGGGACCAAGGGTAAAATCATCTTTTTTTCCTCTAGCCTTGGATGGAAAAGCTAATAGAATGGATGGAAATGTCGAGAAAGGAATTGGGCAAAATTTTGAGACCAAGAAAGGAAAAAAAATTTAACCAAGAAAGAAACCAGCAAAATTTTTTAGAGCAAGAGGTAAATTTCTCTAAATAAAATTGAACGGCGCCGAGTCCCACGATGTACTGTAACGATTGCGACAGCTTCACGGAATCACGGGGGAAACGAACGGGCCTCAATATATGCATAACGGTTTTACATTAAAAAATATACTTAATCTCAATCTTCAGACATGCTGATGAGTCACTCCACGCTAAATAAAGAAGGCACAAAGAAATCGGAGTTCACTAGGCATTTTGGAGCTATTTGGGGAAGGTTTTTGCTAGGTTTTCGTGCGGTGGCATTTAGTACAGGCTAGGAATCAGGATATAAAGGAAAGGTAGGTAGAGTGATAGATAGGTTGTTTAGTAATAAGCAGGTGTTATCTTTACTGAACTGGAAGATCGTACACTGTGGAGGCTGTGACGATAGTTACTTTTTTAAGACCAAGTTCGGTAGATATGTATACATGGTCGTCTGCAGTACGAAAATAATATCGTAGCTACACTATAAGTAGAGTAAAATTTTAATATAGACAATGTGGTATACAATCTGCGAGACTCAATCTAAAGATACATAGGTATGTGGGTGATGGTATTTTTTTTTGTTGCCCCCACAATATTAGAGCAAATTTCAACCTATGTTTTCTGAATATTTGTCACCGGTTAATTTATTTTTTAATTAGAAAGTGCCAAATAGAAAATGGGGCGAGTACCTTGGTTTCTTCGGTGCCATCAGAATTGTATATTTCATTCATTTCCATCAGAATTATAGATTTCCCATCAATTTCTTCGGAACCCTTCTCTTTCTGAGATCCTGCATCTAGAGTTGGCAAATAAGGTTTTTGAGAAGCACTCCATGTGATTGCTCGAGATCTTCACCGCGGGTCATCTTCCTGCTAAATTCTGCTGCGTGACGCCACCGCAGACCCGGTGCGATAGATGTCGATGTTTCGGCTGCCACGCCTAAACCAGTAACCGAATCGGCTCAAGCTGACAATCGGTATGTGCTCTCATATCTGATCTCTCTTGTAATCATGTTATTTGAGATGACGTTGTTGTTTTTTTATCTAGTATGTTAAATGAGTACATGCTAGTTTGTGTCATGTTTTGGGTGATTTACTTTTAAATTTTAATTTGAATACTGTCTAATATTTCTCAACACTATATATATACATGCACAAACAACCTTTGGTTAAAATCAGTTGATCCGACTATCTTTTTGAAGTTATTATAGACACATATTAAAAAAAATTATAGTGAAACACATCTGATAAAATTAAGAGAAATACTCGAAAGAGAGATAAACGAGTAATGTGGCCATCAGCCAAACTTGTTATTTGTGCGTATATACATGTTTGAACTGATCTGAAGCATTGATATATTATATTGTTTGTCACATAAAGGAAAAAAAGAAAATTCATTTCTACATGCGTATGTAGCTACATTCATATGTGTATCTCAACATTTCGAGGGTATCTGGTCGAACGAAAATTATGTACACGGAGTATGCAATGATATTAGGCCATCTGTGGTGGTATGTGCATGAGGTATGCAAGTATACCTGAAGTATGTGGACATACCTCATTATATGTATTAATATAAAGGTATTATCATAATAAATTAAGATCATGGGCTGATTTGTAATTTTTTTCGTGTGGTGACATTTGAGATATCTAAAATAAGTACGTGAACATACTCAAACTGATAAATGAGTATTGAAAAACTCCTTTCTACATGCGCACGTAGCTACACTCACATGTGTATCTTAAGATTTTGAAGGTATTTGGTCAAACGAAAGGTATGTACACGAAGTATGTAATCATATTAGACCATCTGTGGTGGTATATACGTAAGGTATGTGAGTATACTTGGAGTATATGGACATACCTTATTGTATGTACTAATATAAAGTTATTATCATAATAAATTAAAATCAGTTGCTATTTTGTAATTTTTTCGTGTGGTGACTTTTAAGATATCATAAAATAAATATGTCAACATATCCAAACTGATAAATGAGTATGCGAATATACCCTTATTAGTTTATTGAAAATGAGTGTAGCTATATACGTATATAGATAAAACTCTTTTTATATATGAAAATTCATTTTTACATGATCACGTAGAGAGATATACATCCGCAGAAAAGTTCATCGTCAGGGCATCCTTATAATTAGATTGAGCTAGACCTTCATTCGCTGTAGCCATGGCGGACTCCTATTCCAGATTAATTAAAGAATGTAACTCCACCGAAAGCAGAATTTTAGGTAGGTATGTATTCTAGTGGGGGCACCTTTGGTTAGGTTTTCCTGCAGGCTGCATTTGGGCAGGCGAGAACCGAGACAACTGATTGTTTGATGGATGGAGGGTGGCAGGCGGCATCTGGGAGGGGATGGGAAGCGTGCCTAGTGGATCGGAATTGAAGTGGAAGTGGAACGGAGCACAACCAAACCAACCAATCAACGTAATAACCTCCTCCCCCACTGCCCAACACCGCGGAGTGTGCTTATAAGTTAGCCAATTTGGTGGTGCTGGTCCGTGCGTCAATCTAACTCGACCTGTTTCGGTCATCGGTAGACAGATGTTATCAAAATGTGCATATATGTCTATAGGCGTGCGTAACAATGTATTTTACATACACAGTGACGGATCTTAGGATGGTCGGTATACCAATGCATACTCTAAGGTCGATTTACACAATATGTCACGAAAGTAAGCTAGCCAAAGGTGGTTGATGCCCTCTTCTCATAGCGGTGTGGTGCAGGTTTGAATCTTGCTAGAGGCAGTTTTTAACTCACAACTCTTTCTCCTTGACACTTTTCCACATTACTATTTTCTCCCCTATGTATAATAGCCCATGCATGAGTACGTGGCATACCCTACGTCGAAATTCTAAGAGGCAAGTATAGTTATAGGCTAATGGTTTGTTTACATGGTATTTTTGTCCATGTGGAGGAGAGAGACATGGGAAAAGGTGGGAAATGGGCTCTCATGCAAGAGCCATCTTCTACCCAAACCCCAAGACAAGAGAGGATGTTAATCTAAGAGCCAACTTTAGATACCACCTTATTATATATGAATATATTTTGTATTGGCTCTATGTAACGTGGCAACAATATAGATGCTACTATGGCTCTGTCAGTAAACTTGCTCTGCGTCCGCCAATACACATACATGATAGACAATATATTTTTAAATATATATATGTGTGGTGAGGTATGGGTAACTTAGTAATCTCAGCTTTGCGATGTCTGTCAAAAAGTTTGATGTTATTAATAAAGTTCTTTAATTCGGTGCTTCTTTTGCTTGCCTTGCCATAATAATAATAATAATAATAATAATAATAATAATAATAATAATAATAATAATAATAATAATAATAATAATAATAATAAAATTATACATATATATACGTACTGTAATATTTTATTTGGCCATAACCTCGGGATGCATATACATAGTATTGTGCTAATGATTGGTAACAAATATATTCCATGCATTATTGATGCACACTACGTCGTTTCTTGGTCAACACCCGCTGCACGAAGGGCCAACCCTAAACATTAATCTAATTGTTGCCTGCCCCCTTATCAATCCACTTTTATATATATATATATATATATATATATATGAAGAGTTTTATCTACATGCGCATGTAGCTACACTCACCTTCAATAAATCAACAAGGGTATATCAGAATACTCATTTATCAGTTTGAATATGTTTACATACTTATTTTAAGATATTTCAAATGTCACCACATGAAAAAATTACAAATCAGTCCCTGATTTTAATTTATTATGATAATACATTTATATTAATACAAAATGAAATTAAATCATAATCGGGAATCTACTCCTAATTTCCTCTAGATGCTTCAATCTAGTAGGTTCCAATGAACCAAAGAATATAACATACCATCTCATCGATCACACGACACACATGACCTCCATTAATTTACTTCAGTGCTAGTGTGGCTGGCCTGTTGGCGGCTATCCACGTCCTGAAAGGCCGAACAGCATATCTGGTATAGATAGCGTGAGGGCGACAAGTTCCCATCGCCATGGGATACCACACACAGCGAGCATATATATCGCCGGCCTCAGAAGTCAGAATCGCCCCAGCTGCTGCGTGCTCCTCCTGCTCACGGGCATATATACGCAGGCAGCGCATTCAATTGTGGTGGTGGCGACCTGATGATGATACGAGAAGTGGCGGTTCACGGCCATGAGAAACTGCAGTGTTATTATTATTATTATTGCATGCGCAGCTCACAACGACACATGGGACGCATCCAGCCACACACAACAACAATAAGCTGAAGACTGAAGTTGAGCTTTTGGAGACGGAAAAGGCGCTGTCCCAAGGCAAGGCAGTTTCCATCCGCTTGCTTGACGTGGATGATTCCGGCGCTATTGGTGAGGCGGCTGTGGACATTTGGTAGACCAAGGTTGGCTGCAGTTTGACACGAGAGATGATTGGAATAATTCTAGGACTATCATGGGACTGCCTTTTGGTATAAATGATTAATCATTTGGGGACACTAATTAGATGCTTGATTGACATAGTAATTATATATAACTAGATGATACCCACGCACAGATTTTGTAGTATTGAAATGGACATGATTTATAAAATGAGATGCAATGAATAAAATACTAAAATATTAGGAAAAATATGTGTGTTTAATTTTAAGCACATAGTGATGTTAGCCACAGAAAAAAACGCATGCGTGCGTGATGTTTGTCACAAAAAATCGAGGAAACCACCAATAAGTAGTGCTTAGTCTACAGTGGTTCCTGTGATGACGTGGACATGCTGTCGAGAAAAATATTTAGTGGGCTTTGGTTATATAATGTATAGATTAGGTAAATACTACTCTAATTTCTGGCCAACCGTATTTTCGTTCGATCGCACGACAACGTATGAGCCTTATCCTCTGGCCACTCACTCAGTGCTTCTTCCTCCCCACCTTATCCTCTCCTCAGTGCCTCTGCCTTTGCCGAGCAACTGCATGTGCGATCTCATGTGCCTCCGCCCCGATCGCGCCAGCGGGGCGCGGATCCGGAGTGGTCGTGCCTCCTTCGCGACCGGTGGGCCCTCTGCCCCAGGTCGGGAGAGCTCTGCACCTCGCCGTGCTGCTGCCCCCACCTCCATGCTCCTCCTCCTCCTTAGCACTCGGTGGCGCACGGTCCGAGGAGGCAGTGCCCATGTTGGAACCGCACTGGATCGCGGCTCTGGATCACGAGCTGCACGGCGACGAGATGAACTGGATGAACACGAACACAACGTGAGGTGGAGAGAGTAGTTTTGGTCTAGCTGCCGAACTGTAGCAGCCTTCTCGGTTTTCTGTTATACATTTATATGGAAAGGAACATGCATACATGGGCATTGGATGCTCAGGACTCCACGCCACGATGCGCAAGGTGCGCGACGCGCCGCTTTCTCAGCGCATCCGCTACGTGCCGCCCTGCACGCCGTGGTGCTCAACCAAGAACGCAAATGACTCGGACCACGCCGTGAACAAGCACGCCTCTGGCCACCCATGACCCACTAACAACCTACGACTCGATTAACATGCAAACAATGCAACGGTAATGGACTAGATTATCTAACAGCCCAGCGGCTAGATCTGCCCAGCAGTTGAGCTTGGAGTCTGCGGCAGTGGCCTCTGCGGCCGGATCCCCATCCCTCCTTCACGGCGGCGGCTCGCGGATCCGGGGAGGCTGCGCCTCCTCCGTGCCCAGCTTGCTCCATGCCTCACCATGCTGCTGGCCCCGTCTCCGCCTCGTCCTCCTTCCTTCGCGCTCGGTGGCGCATGGATTCTAGGAGAGGCAGGTGAACGTCGGCCTGATCTACCCCGCTGGCAAGCTTGGAGTCTGCGGCGGTGGGCTCGGCATCCGGATCCGCCCCTAGCACACACCGCCTGCCTCCCCACACCAACATCTTCGTCCTTCGCCTATGCACCCACCGTCGTCTCCTCGGATCCGCGTCGCCGGTGACCACCTCATCCTCATAGACCTGCCGGTGGCCTCGTCCGCCTCAACGCCTCCTAGGAAGAAGGCGGCGAGCCTCCTCCCCCCGCCCCCTCTTGCCATTAGGCAAATTTGTAGGTTTCCATTAAGCAAAATGTTTGTTTTCATTCCGTTAGGCAAAAATATCGTTGTGTTTTGCCTAATAATACTAGTACTTTTGCCTAGTGGCACCAGTATTTTTGCTTAATGAAAATCACTATAATTGTCTATTCGCGATTTCTGTGTTCATTTTTTCTTCCTTCTTCTTGTGTGGAATGGAGATGCTTGATGATGTTGATCCAGAAAATCACATGTGAGAGAAAACTTGTTATGAAAAAAATTACCAAAATAGGAAATAGTTTCCTAAAATGGAGTGGCCATGCGCCTAATGCACGGCCCGTCGTGTGTCAGCCACGTCCACTTAATAAATGTTGCATTACGTTATACATGCTGGGAAGGACACGCCGATGTGAAGTGTTAGTCATTACTACTGCGTCTAAATAGAGCACCACTGTTCTCCCAAAAGAATCAAAAATAAAGAAACGTTGATATATAAACGTACTATTAGGCAGCGGAAGAGAATCATATTGTATATACGTCTGCTAAGGCTAATACCAAACCATTGCACAATATTCAAAATTGCCAGCATGCCATACAAAATTAGAACAATACGAGTTGGCATAGAAATTTGGAATAGTGACATTAAAAAAGAAGTTGTGGAATAGTTTCACTAAAGTCACTACAGAAACTACATGTTTTATTGACATACCAATTCGCTTGCTAATATTGTTCTTCGTTAAGAGCATCCCACCCAGCCTTTCAATGAACCACAGAAAGATTAGTGGTAGTCGAGTATGCCAAATTTTCTCTGACACTCTAACCCCACTATTAATCAGTGGCGGATCTAGGATGCAGCACTTAGCTAGAGCTGGCTACTTCATTCTATTTTCATTTTTCTTCAAATTTTCCTAATTTCTCTTCTTCTACATATATTTTCCTCTTTTCCTTTCATTATCCATGTCCATAAATTATAGCAGAAGCTTAGAAGGGGCTCCGCTATCTGCACCGGGATAGCCGGGGCTGGAGCCCCGGTCACCTCGGTGCTGGATCCGCCCTTGCTATTAATCACATGGAACTCACTGCTACTCACTTAAGGTTCCACCTAAAAATATCCTTGTACCCTTGTCAAAACGATATTCATTGTTCAAAGAACTAAATGATGGGACGTCGTAAGCTTATCTCCAAGTAAGTAAAGCTCTCCTAAACGATATGTTTAGAGGGGACATGCTTAGAAAGTCCGCAATGGTTGTGTGCTTCCTACAAACAATAATAAACAAGAGAGGGTACTGATATTTTAAAGTCTGGTTAATTACCTAGCCATGTGTCCTTGCAGAATCTGTTGGAGACCTATTCTTTAATAAAAGGAAGGACCCAAGATTTAAGAACCGGCCTTTAATACTCATAAGACCGCTCTAAAACTGTGAGTCCCCTAGCCTCTTATATCTATCTAAGGGGTGCATGTCGTTTTTCAAGTATTTTCTTAGTTGCCACTTGCCATCTCCGTTGCAAAGTTTGTAAAGCCACTATTTACTTAGCAAACTCTACTTTACAAATCAAGGTTGGGATTGCCTAGACCATACTGATCCTTTGGTTGACGAAGAATCTCCCATATGCTTTTATGTTGATCATTTCGCCAACAAAATATAGATCTATTTTCCGTCGGCCATGGTAAGAGCTCCAACTAATTTCCATTGGATTGCTTGCGGTTGGCGGAAATTAGCTAATTTATATCGATTATTCTGCATTGGCCGTTGGCCAATGTAATTCAGCGAAATGCCGATGGAAATTAGTAATTTTCGTGGGAACGACTATTTTTTGTTGGCCGCGGCTGACAAAAATTCTCAAGATTCCTGTAGCGAAGCTGATATTTTTTTTTATGTTGATCAATTTGCCAACAAAATCTAGATCTGGAGTAGCCCATCTTCTCTGGACCCCCAAATGACTGGTTTCCATTCTTTTCTGTAGTAGGAATGATCTAAAAAGAATGGGAAGACGTAATAGTTCAGGCTGTGCACGATTGCATGAATATGTTTGCCACCAACAACCATGGGCCTAATCCACGACCCAACAGACGATCTTTGACCTTCCTGGCCCTTTGACCATTGCTTGGCCCATTTGGACAGTATTTCAACATGCATGTTGCATTTAAGGGATGGACCGTGGACATGTGTTTAAAATATGGCCATGGGCGCCCTGCCAATCGTCGGGATGTGGGGATGTGCCATGTTCGTTTCGCTTTTTATCCTGCTTCTTCAGTTTTCGTGCCTAATTATTTTAGCCATATCGTTGACAAGGATCATGTGCATGCATGCATGGGTTAACGTGCACGTGGTTTTATGCTCGCGCCAACTGTTTCGATGCACCCCACGGGCTACCGCTTAAGAGCGTGGACCGTGGACAGCTCGTGGTGGAACAGTGCGCACTGCGTAAGATCTGGGCAACACGCACTGCAACTTTGTTTTTCTTTCATTATTACTATACACTAGTACATTTCAGCATGTCACTAAAAAACCTATCCTCACGGGGCATAGGAATCATCGCTAAACATAGTAGCTCCATCGCAATATACCTTGATTTGACAAACAATTCCCGTGTCCTCGCTCCTCCGGCATGAAAAAAATTACCTGTCAAACAGATTAAAGTGTCGGAACTCTTTGATAGTCGTCGGGCAGTTTTTTTAGGTTTTGGGGCTAGTTTGGCAACTTTTTTTTTCAAGAGATTTGAGGAGAAATTTTTTCTCCATCCCCAAATCTGAAAATGAGATTGCTAAACTGGTCCTCGTTTAGGAAATACACCCTGGTTTTTTAGTCAGGGAAACACACACCCTGGTACGTGGCTGCCGATTAAGGAATCGTGCTGTGCTTGGGCTGGCCCAAATGGCACGGCCCAGACTCCCAGCTCAATCACAATTCAACCGGCCCGACTTGGCTTTGGAAAGCAACGACACGTCACAACAAGCACGGCCACCAGCGAGCAAAGAATCGATTCTCGTGTCAGCTCTCAACGCCCCGAGATCCACCCATTCAATCCATCGTGCCTTCCCGCGCATGCATGTCGACGCCGTCTTCTCCAAGGCTCTTCGAGCATCCAATCCCTCCAGCATTATTGGCGCATCTCACTCGCCACCGGCCGGGCACCGCGAAAACGACCTCGTACTCGGGCAACGGCCGGTGCAGCTCAGCAACAGGGGCACGCGGCTACAAGAGCAGCAGGGGGGAGGAACGGAGCGGACGACGAGGCAAAAGGGATCGACGTCGCCGGCGTACGTGCTCGACGATCGAGGAGCTAGCTAGGCGCCTAGGCGGCCATGGCGGAGGACGAGGTGTCCGCGGCTGCGCCTGCGCCGGGGAAGATGACGATGGTGGCGGGCATCGACGAGAGCGACCACAGCTTCTACGCGCTGGAGTGGGCGCTGCAGCACTTCTTCCCCGCGGGGCAGCCGCAGCAGTACCGCCTCGTCGCCGTCACCGCCAAGCCCTCGGCCGCGTCCGCCGTCGGGCTCGCCGTCCCCGGCACCGGTAGGTAGCAGCACTAGCTACCAGCTAGCGCGACCACCCCGCTTTCGCCTCCTGATCTCTCCGACGGCTGGTTGTGGTTGGTTGACTGTGGCTGTCTGGTGCAGGCGCCGCCGACGTGCTGCCGCACGTGGAGGCGGACCTGAAGCGCACGGCGCTGCGCGTCGTGGACAGGGCCAGGGCGCTCTGCGCGCGGGTCACCGACGACGCCGTGTTCGAGGCCGTGGAGGGGGACGCCAGGAACGTGCTGTGCGAGGCCGTCGAGAGGCACCGCGCCGAGGTGCTCGTCGTCGGCAGCCACGCCTACGGAGCCATCAAGAGGTCTCCTCCTTTCCTTTCTGCGTGCCATCTGTCTCTCGACACGGATGCAGTGATATGCTTCTTGCTCCCTGCTCTTCTCTGTGCTGCTGTGTACGTGTACTCATCGATCACTTTCTTCAACCTCCATGACAGGGCTGTTCTTGGGAGCGTGAGCGATTACTGTGCACACCACGCGCACTGCACCGTCATGATCGTGAAGAAGCCCAAGCACAACAACTCATGAATCGATCGACGCGCCAATCTCAATCTGACTGATCGCTGCCCTGCAATTAACCGATAGCTATGCTTTCTGAATAATTCTGTCAATCGTCGACCATATCTCCATTTGCTTCGTCAAAGTACTGTATAATCCGTCTACGTGAGGATTATTAAAAAGTACTCCTACTAGGTAGTGTGCTGTACGAATAATTCGTTGTCAACAACCTCAAAAACAAGCGTACAGGTGTACTGTATTTTGTTAAGTCATGCATTAACGCAGTGCGTGACAAGTATTGCTATCGCGAATTCTTTGCTGACAGTCCTGCGTGTACCTTTAATTTTAGGTGGACGAAGTCGTATATCTACCAACATTAGATGATAGGGCGATGCACGGCCTCCTTTGCAACGCAAGATTTTTACAGAATTCATAAAGAAATTTTACAGAAAATAGTTGAAAGACATAGGGAAAATGTAGGAATAGAATTTCTGACAGCTAAGGAGCTAAATCCTTTAGCGGTTTTAGGGAGACAGAATCGAGAACATGACATGTCGCTGTTGAGTGTGTGGAATCAACGACGCTGGCACCGGTCGCCACTCTATCCACTGGCCTACTTGAGGGAGAGCCGGAGAGGACGAAAGACACTGCTGCACTGCTCGCCGCCGATCTACTTGAGGGAGAGTAGAGGACAAGAAGCCATGGTCGCCGCCGCCATTTTGTTTGAGGGAGACCTGGAGAGGAAAGGACAGGAGCTAGGGTTGTGTTCTGAACTCTTGGAGGACTCAGTGAAAAGAGACTAATAGCTGCCAGTTTCGGTTGGGCCTCTGCTGCCTCTCGGTTTCGGCCCATCAGAACCACGCAGTCAAGATTTAGCGGGCAGAAAGCAAGGCCATTTAGCGGCTTTAGCCAGCTAACTAGCGGCTAACTGTGTTTTAGTGCTAAATGTGAATTATCTTGTCCCCGAGCCATCCCAGCATCTATATCCGGCTATAGTTGCCGCTATAGCAGGATATTTAAAACTTGCTATTCAATACAAATTAAAAAAAATCAATTTCGCATTATTAGAAGAGTTACATCTCAGTAGAGTAATTGGGTCAAACCCATGTCCTAATGAAGCAAAATGCGCCTTACATTTGGGATAGAGAGAGTATTATGAACATTACAAACTTATCTTTAAACAATAGCGCATGACAAAGTGCAGGTAAAATTATTATAATACTTGTGGACCTAAATTTTTGAACACAACTTTTGTCGCATAAGATTTAGCGAGAAACTTATCATGGCAACTTGTTCAATGAAACTTTCTTTAAACAAAACTTATACAGCCAATTATCTTTTCAATAGAACAACTTATCTATATGACTATATGTACTCATGGGTGTTTTAGAGTTCCCAAACATCTGATATTCTCATATGTCTTTCCCTGTTCCGCGCTCCCTTCCTCGTCTCTAGTGGCTCCCACCATTGAATCCGCCACTGGCACCCACTAGGGATGGCAGTTGGACCTGTGGACATGGATACCTGCGGGTCTCGTACACGGTGGATATGGATACGGGTATGAAAACTTACCCTGCGGGTCTAGATGGGTCGGATACCTCGAAAAGCTGCGGGTAGGGTGCGGGTATGATAGTTTGCCCACGGGTAACCCGTGGATACCTCGAAATTAGACTTAGACTTTACAATTCTGTGTACAATGGCCCATATACACAAGAGGCCCAACATCGCAGCCCACCCAAAACCCTAAGCTACCCCTTGACCCCCACCCACTTGGCCATTCTTCCCTGCCCCCGCGGCGGCGGTGGCAGCGTGGAGGGAGTTCGAAGTGGCAAGCCGTGGCAGGCGGCAACGGAGGTGAGGTGCGCGTCGAGGTCCTCCCAGCGGAAGGGGATGGGGATCGGGGAGCAAGGCGATGAGGCGATCCAAGGCCTCCTAGAGGCTACCGCTTCTTGGCCTAGAGCGCGGCGACTGGCCACCTCGAGCTCGGCCTGCGTCGCCATCGCCTTGCCCTGGCTGCACCCGACTCCCACTCCGCGTCTCCGCGAGACACCGACCCCGAGTCCCGATGGCCGACCCGTCCCCGGCTCTCCCTCGCAGGCTCGTAGCGCCGCCGCCGCTGTCTCCCTCGGCTCTTGCCCGTCGCCCGCCTTCCTACCTCCTTCTCCACGCCGCCTAGCCTGCCCTAGGTACAGCACCTCCGCCCACCGCGTGCATCGACAGAAGCAGATCGGCCGCCCTCACCTCTACTCGGCTCCTCGCGGACTCCGATGGGTATTCGAAACCCGATGTGTATCCGAAGGGCACGGGCACGGGTATAATCTTTTACCCGCAAAGGTTGGCGGGTACGGGTATTCTACGTGGACACGGGTATTGCTGTACCCGATCAATACCCTACCCGCTGCCATTCCTAGCACCCACCATTGTGCTAACCTGGCTTTGCATAGATGCCCCCGTGATGTCCCCATCTTGATGCTACCCATGGGTCACCACGTCCTAATGGCGTCTTTTAGTGTAGGCTTGTTGCCGCCGGTGGCCTCCCACCAGAGCCGCAATACCCTAGTGAGCCCCTCGCTTCACCAAAGGAGCTTGTTGGAGTTAGGGAAGACAAGAAGAAAAAGTCCATGTTCCAGAGCTGGATAAAACACTTGGTTGTTGGTTAGTTTTTTCTCCAATATGATGGTAACAGTGGACCGTGCACAATTTGATACCACCCTTTTTCTCTTGTCCTGAGCGAAAGTCATTGGGGTAGTGTTTTTTTTTTGGCGAAGCCATATTTATATAGATTTACTGCTCTTAAGTCATATGATACGAGTATTTATTTATCCACTAGTCAAATGGTTTTGTGTCGGTTTTGTTAAATTAATATATATTAGTCCACCTAACCCGTGCTCTCGTATGGGTTAGATTATTAGTAGATATATACATACGTATTAAAAGTTGGTAGATAATAGTAGCAGCAGTTAATAATTTTAAAGCATATATATAGTGTGTCTATTTTTGTTATTTAATTTTTTATATCAACATATTTTGTTGTATAGACTTCAGATGTTATTTTATTTTAGTCTATAGAATATTAGATGCGATTATTTTATTTCATCTTTTATAATACCACGGTGCATTTAATTCATCTTTCATAATGACATGGTGGTAATTTATATGTAAATTCAGCGAGTTATTTAGTTCATATTTCATAATGGTATGATGGGTAATTTATTTGTAAATTTAGAATTATTTTAATTTAATTTCTATAATGGCATGATAAGTAATTAATTTGTACGCAAATTTATAGGGGTTATTTTAATTCATATTTGATAATGGTATGGTGGGTAATGTTTTTAGAAAATATAACCGATCTAATTGCTAGTATTATCTGATACTGCTTGACGCTAAGGACAGATGTTTCTAATTTTTGTGGGAATTTCTAAGATTTATCTTTTTTTTAGCTCGCATCGCAATTCGTGTTTTTTTAATCTCTAATTAGTAATAGTAAGATATTAAAAAATACTATTTATTGTTGCATTGTGTTATGTAATTTTGATATATAACCGATGGATTAGAGCCTTGAACTGCGTGTGTTACTGTCGTCACACGGGCTACACGGATTGCATGGGGCCCAAGTACTGTTCTTTTGCTTCGTGAGTATAGCGAAGGCCATCACGAGTTCACGATGGATCCAAGGTAGAGTTTGGCGGGCCACCCCCAGCACAATGCGCAGCGACGCGATCCCACCCATCAGGTGATGCAGCCCAACGCGGACCGGCAATTAAGTGGGTGTTTGGATTTAGATGTTAAATTGTAACTCACGTTACATTAGATTGTTTCACAGAAGTATTAAATATGATTTGATTATAAAACTAATTATACAAACGAGAACTAAACGGCGAGAACCGAGACGAATTTATTAAACCTAATTAATCTATGATTAATGAATGGTAGCATCACATTTATTAATCATAGATTAATTAGACTTAATAAATTCGGCTCTTCTATAGTATAATTAGTTTTATAATTAAACTATATTTAATATTTTTAATTAACGTCAACATCCATTACAAGCGTATCCAATTGATACGACGGGAGCCACGTTTATCAAACACTCCTAAGATTGTCGAGTAATTATTGCGACGAGCGACGTGTACTATGTGAGCGCGTGCGTGGGTGGAATATCGGCGTCGGACAATGACGTGACTGGATGACTAGCTAGAGCCTACTAGGCTACTAGAGGATAGGCACAGCGAGTGAGGCGAGAACGAAGCGTGTCCAGCTTCGTCGTCGACTGGGGACGCGGCCATACGGCCATCCGGCCGGCGCCATCTCGGATCTGGTATGGTAAGGACAAAAAACGGAATCTGGTTGAAGCCTATCCTGAGAATTGATGTGCAGACAATGCGTGCAATATAAGCAGCCGAACGGGGAAGGAGTGCTGCTCCCAGACGCCACCACAGCAGCACGGCTTTGAGCTTGAGCTTTGGCAACGGTGAGTGAAACGGGCTCTCTTCCTCTCATGTGAATGCCCTGTTTGGAGCGGCTTATGGCCAGTTTTTGAGAAAAAAAAAAGCTCCTAAGGCTGAAACCAATCGCTACTCTCTTATCACTGTTCCAACTACACTTCCCTCTGTTTGCAGTGTAGAATTAGTGGATGCTACAGTGCCAACACAGTGTTTGGGAGGAGAGGGATGGGGGAGGCGTTAGCCTCAGCCTAAGCCTGCCAAACGCGTAGCTTATGGGGTGGCTTAAAAATCAGAGCTTGTCAAATATGAACTGCGCGGCCGCTTCTTTTGATCGCAGGTGGAGACCAGCTTCTCACCGCACCTCCCTTTGCCAGGGGCTTCTCGCCCGCCGCTCCGCCCCTCCTCTGGCACTAGAGCTCGCCTCACCGAGGAGCTCCGCTCCCGCCGGCCCGAGCTTTTCCCACCGCCAGCGTAGGCCGCGCCGCCCTCGTCCCTGCCTACTGGCCGCCGTCCCCATCCCCATCGCCGCTTCTGGCCGCCGTGGTGCCATCCGCCGCCCTCGCCTCCGGTGGCCGAGGTGCCGTCTGCCGCGTCCGTCCACGCCCTCGGCCACCTCCGCCAACGCCGTCCTCAAGCTCTCCTCTGTCACTTACAGGTGGGTCCAGGACATCCATGCCGGAAAAAAAAAAGCTACCGTGCCAAACACCTCGACTTATTTTTCATGAGTTTTTTTAGAAAACCACTTATGTAGACCGCTGTACAGAAACTAGCTTTTGCATAAGTTTAAGTCGCGCCAAATAGGGGCCGCCGGGACTCGCTGCCGGCCACCGGGAGAGGCGGTTGAAACGGAGCCGAAGGAGCCGAGGGTCCGCCCGCGGAAACCGCCGCCTTCCCGCAAAACCGCCTACCTCTCCGCAGGTTTATGTGCTTACTTACTAGTAGCACTGGCCGGATTGGATCGGGTGGGTGAGTAAAGATAGAGAGTGCCAGCAAAGGTGGGTTTGCCCAAGGGAGCGCCTTCCGTGCGGTTCTTCTCTTCCAGAGGCTGCTCCACTGCTCGTGTCGACTGAGGCAGGGAGAGAGAGAGAGAGAGCGCGCGTGCCGTACAAGCAATCAACCAGAGGGAGGGACCGAGCCGCCCGTCTGCAGGCAGATCGGCATGGCGGAGGAGGCGCCCGCGCCGGGGAAGATGACGATGGTGGCGGGCATCGACGAGAGCGAGCACAGCTTCTACGCGCTGGAGTGGGCGCTGCAGCACTTCTTCCCGCCGTCGGGGCAGCAGCCGCAGCAGTACCGCCTCGTCGTCGTCACCGCCAAGCCCTCCGCCGCCTCCGCCGTGGGGCTCGCGGGCCCAGGTGAGAGTGACCGCTGATTGGTTCGGTTGGGTGGGAGCCTCCTGTTCTGTTCTGTTCTGTTCTGTTCTGCGCCGCGGGTTCGATCCGACGGCCGCTGTCTCACGACTCCGCTGCTGGCTCAGGCGCCGCCGACGTGCTGCCGTTCGTCGAGGCGGACCTCAAGCGCAGCGCCCTGCGCGTCATCGACAAGGCCAAGGCCCTCTGCGCCCAGGCACGTCCTCTGACGATTGCAGTACAATCCAAGTCTTAACACGAATCGAAGCAACAAATTCCTCTCTGCTGCTCGTGCAGGTGGCCGACGCCGTGTTCGAGGCGGTGGAGGGCGACGCCCGGAACGTGCTCTGCGAGGCCGTCGAGAGGCACAGCGCCGAGATGCTCGTCGTCGGCAGCCACGGCTACGGCGCCATCAAAAGGTCCCCCTTTCTTTCCCCCGACATCTCTCACTGTGACAGCGCCGGCCCCCCTGCTCTCCATCCAAACTGCAGAGTTTGCCATGCCACGCCTCACTTGTTACTGTTCCACAAGGAGTGAGAACCTTAGACCTTCAGATGAATGCAACCGACGACAGGCATGCGTAACGCATAAAACGGCAGCAGTGCCGATCCGCAGATTTTATGCTTTGGGTCTAATAGAAAACAGGGATGGGTGGTGTTGTATAGTACTCCTATTACACTATACGCCCAGCAACGCTGACAAGCTTTTGGTCTGGAAAACCTTATTATCTTCAACTCTGAATTGTTGTTGGTGCATTTCCTTCAGTTACATGATCGATGCACCTGCATAGCTCACTAGGAATCTGTTGCTTTCGTATTTCAACTGCTGCTAGCTTGG
This sequence comes from Paspalum vaginatum, assembly GCA_030272315.1. Classification (NCBI taxonomy): domain Eukaryota; kingdom Viridiplantae; phylum Streptophyta; class Magnoliopsida; order Poales; family Poaceae; genus Paspalum; species Paspalum vaginatum. The sequence continues at coordinate 33,805,801 of CM059019.1, read as the reverse complement.
TTCGATTTGCCTTTCGTGGTTTGTAGCTTTGCATCCCATGCGGCAATACAGAATACCAGTTATGGGCATCGGTACCTCTTCGCAATACAAAATATCAAAGCTTGCTTCAGTTTTTTTTTTTTTTTTAAAATCCCCGTTGTTTTATACAGTACTCGATACATCATTGAACCAGTAGGCTAAACAAGAATTACCTTGTGTATGATTCTGCATAAACCAGCAATGGATCGAGCCTGCCCCTGGTAATGTGGGTAATCTAAAACCTAGTGGCTCATCTCATCACAAGGACCTCCTCCTAGTATCGAGGGGGAAAAACTAATTAATTTGAAGGATTTATGAACTACTCGTTTCAACCTGACTTCTGTGCGTAACTTATCCACTCTATCCTGATGCAGGGGAACACTCCAACGCTAAATTTGTTTTCTTTCTTCCATACTCGCCGTTCTCACTTCGCTTCTGTATTACTGATCTTTCTGCACCTTCCCTCAGGGCCGTTCTTGGAAGTGTGAGCGATTACTGCGCCCACCACGCACACTGCACCGTCATGATTGTGAAGAAGCCAAAGCAACACAGCCACTGATCGATGCTCCAATCTGACTGATCGGTATTCTGCGAATATACGTATCACCAAGCTGTGTGTGTCTGTTTGTGAATAATTCGGTTGGTCAACCATAAGTACCTCCGGGTACTTCTTCAAGTACCTTATGCAATCCTTCTACGTATGGATTGAGGAGTACAAATAATTGCTGTGTATAAACCTCAAAACAACGTGTTTTGTTATCCATGCAGCGCAAGACCAATTTATAAGTGAATGTCAATTCTTTGCAGCGATGCATGCAAATTTACATTATTGCGCAGCTGTACTTTCAAGCATGCAGAAATGTCTTTTATCCACCACATAGGGCGCAAGATCTTTTTAGATGACGGGATAAGCATCTAACCTTTACACTCACAAGTGAGTGTATTTGGGCAACATAGGGCGGGGCGCAAGATGAGCTCATAATCGATACCTTGTTAGTCTAATACACTAAAATAAGGAGTACCTAATTTAAACATATGCGTACAAGTGAAAGCTAATTTGTAGCCCTGTTGTACTGAAATGTCTGTTGTGATAATTTGTACACACCTATACTAAAATTCGATCTGCTGTGATTTGGAGAATTGTAGCATGAAAACTCGAGAGCCAAGACTACTTGTTGCATCTGATTCCTACTATGAGAAAGACAAATCAAATCAGCACCCTTATGTAAACCTCAATAGAAATCGTCCCATTTTCAAATACAATTTTTTAAAACATCTGTCTGTACTGTAAATGTGGTAGCAATAGTGTATATCCCCACAACCATTTCCACATGCTGCCCGTGATGAAGGAATATGGTGTATAGTCCTGTATTGTTTACAGTCTATTAAGCATATCTTTTTGCACAATAATATACATACAAGAATAAACCATAACTGGCCTGCTTCCCGCGCTTCGTGCCGTTGGCTCCTCCGGGCCACTGATCTCACCTTGGAGAGGCAGTTAAGTTCGTTACACAAATAGCCACCCTCTCCTCGCCGTGTCCCCTCCTTTTTCTCCATCGGCCACCGCCGTCGCAGCTCGCCCGTACGTGCAGTCACCTTTACCATTTCCATCCTCGTTCACTCGCCGGCGTATCGATCAGCAAGCAAAGATACACCTTGCCAATTGTGCAACAAGGCATGGCGGCGGCGGAGGCGGGAGGAGGAGGCTCATCGTCGGGGAAGCCGGTGATGGTGGTGGGGATCGACGACAGCGACCACAGCTACTACGCGCTGGAGTGGACGCTGCAGCACTTCTTCGCCCCGGGCCAGGCGCCGCAGTACCACCTGGTGGTGCTCACCGCCAAGCCCCCCGCGTCCTCCGTCATCGGCATCGCCGGCGTCGGCTCGGCCGAGCTGCTGCCCACGGTGGAGGCCGACCTCAAGCGCACCGTCGCCAGGGTCATCGACAAGGCCAAGAAGCTCTGCGCCGAGGTACGTACCATTTCGTGATCGATCACCCATTATTCGTCCATCATCAGCAGATCGAAATGCATGCTTCACGACGACGCAGCTGACGATCTCGAGTTCCTCCGTCGTCCTCGGCGCAGGTGGTGGACGTCAGCTACGAAACGATTGAGGGCGACGCGAGGAACGTGATCTGCGAGGCCGTCGACCGGCACCACGCCGACATCCTGGTCGTCGGCTGCCATGGCTACAGCTATTGGAAGAGGTCAGTCGTCTCTGATGCTTGCTCTAAATCTGAGGGAGAAAGAATAAGATATACTGATATCAACTAAGTGGCCTAAATGGGTACGGTGTGAGTGTGACATGTGCGTACTTCGTATATCGATCTGCATCTGCTCTCATATATCCGTACGTGATAAAATTTTATCTTCGTCCATTGCCACCAGCTTGTTAATAATTTCCACGAAAAATTTGTGAACTTGGCGCAGGGCTGTCCTTGGAAGCGTAAGCGACTACTGCACCCATCACGCACACTGTACCGTCATGATCGTGAAGAGGCCAAAGCTACAAACACTGAGAATCTGAGAATTTGTGTGTCTATGTCAGATTAAAATAATGCAGTGTGTCCAGCTAGAGTGACATAGGGTAACAGATCTAGATCGGTTATTTTGTACTCCTACGTCCTTTAGCTTCAGTAATAATAGTTTTACATCCTCTTTACGGCGAGGAATTTCTAGGATATCACTATATATCACACAGTATGTGCTGTACATCTTGGTTTGAGATACATATTATTTTGCATTTTGTACATGTTACCTGGTCCACTTTCCACGAGTGTACCATCTTCAATTTCTATTTCTGCCTCTCCGATCTGACTCCATGTTGCGGTTGTTTCTCGGTGATAGCCATGACAACATTTGCCGTTGCTCACTACAAGAGATCTTGCTTTATGTGACCATTGCCTTTTTGTCATTGTTAAGTGAAAAATCGTCATAATATGGATATTGTGACAAACACTGTGTCGTCACCTGTCTCCAAGCACCTTCAATGACAATATTGGTTTGTTTTCATCATAAATTTCATGCCGATAACAATTTGTCATTAATACTATGGCACTTTCACATTGTCACTATTCAAATTAAAAACGTCATTTATCTTGCATGGCACTATCCATGGCTGTCACATGGAAAATGATTGTGACGATTTATATCGCTGATGTGGCAAGCATTGCGACAATTTTTTATTGTCATATTTTTTAAAATAGCCCATAGTGCTATGCATGCAGGCATGAAATTTTAGAATGATATATTAGAATGCTAGTAGCATGAAATTTTTTTGTGAAGATTGTAATCATCTCCTAGTCTCCTTCTTGTATTATTTTCCAGAATGAATCTGCTGGCTGCATAACGTGTTTGTAATGCTGATTGATGAAGATATCCATGAAGCCGAATAAGAGAAATGGTGGTGTGAGGAGGATGAGGTACTAGTTTCCAGTCAGCATGCACGTCCTCGCCATGGATGACGACACGGAGTACCTCAAGGAGCTTGAGACTTCTTGCGGCAGCTGGCAATATAATGGTAAGGATCTGTGCATCTCAGGGTTGTTTTTATCATGCTAAAGGCTGCTACATTTGCTATTGCTTTTTTATTTTGCCAAATGTCACCCTATTGTCTGCTTCTAGTGCAGACATTTAAAAGTAAAAAATATAAATAAAAGGTTGTTGTTGTTGTACTAGTTGTTGCAGGTTTAAATTAAATATACTTGTCAGGTAAATTCCTTTAGTACCTGCAAATTTATCTACGTCTAAACATTTTACCAATGGATTGATGGCCGAAGTATAAACATGTAACTGAAAGCTGCAGTTTGGGTGCGCTTTCAGTACAAATTAGTTGGGTTGCAACGATATATGCACAAGATGTTTTTTTAGCTTTCACAACTACTCACATGTAAGAGGAAATGTGTTGTATTTGCAGTGACAACAACGAACTGGTTGTTGACTGTTGTTGCCCTGAGGATGCTAAGGGAAAATAAGGACTTGTCTGAACTACTTATCTGTGGGGTTTGAAATAGACTTCCCTGTTTTTTTGGCACACGTGTTTTGATTGGAGTGCATATTATTTTAAACAGAGAATATCAGTATCTGGCATGTAAATATGAGCATCACCTTTCTATCTTAGGGTTAATTGTATAATCTACGTGTAGTTTGTTGAATGCCTCTGGTTTGTGTAATTTTGTTGTACAAATTCATTGGAGATGGTTAAGTTCTGGATCTGTTGGCATAAATTAAAAAAAAGGACCGAATGTATTAATGTTTTGTACAGCAATACAATTGTTTATTTTCTGCCAAGAGTATTTTCCCATATATCATCATCAGATCTTTTTGCCGGTGTTTTTCCATTTTTTTCATGGCAATATAAATGTGGCTTCTTAAGTCACTAATAGCACCATATGTTGTGTGATTCAATGGAATATCTAGATGTTTATTGTCTTAAATGGAATGTCCAGCTTTGTTTTATTTGGATTAACGTTTCTCAGAGCATCATGTTTCAGAGCATCATTTGTTTCAGGTTGACTTGATTTACAGTGTTTTTTTGTTTGTCAGAACACAATTTTTTTATGTGATTTTTCATGTACCAGATGGTCCGAGACCAATTGAATGTGTGTGTTTGTTGGTGTGAATCTGTGAGTATTTTTGTGTTCTGCCCATCTGATGCCATGTCTGATGGTGACATTTGGTGTGACACAAGGCACTTCGTGCGGGGAGCTAAAGAACATGTATTTTCGTGTGTATTTGGTATGAATCCGTGTATTTTGATGTCTACCGTTTGATGCAAATCTCATGGACACTGATTTCGTGTGACAGTAGGCAAGAAAACAACCGAATCAGCAGTAAGATAAAAACAGTGTGTTTTGGCGGCAACCATCAACCGATTGACAGAAACACTAGACAGACTCGAGAAGCATATATAGCAGGATAAAATCTGTATATTTTTCTTACATGAAAAAACTACTCCATTAGCTGCCGGCGCATTAGGTTTTGTTTTAAAAAAAAATATACATTGTGGGCATCTTTTGAAGTGTAGCACCACTCTCCACTGTCTTTTTTCCCCGATAAACAATGACAACACTACTCTATGTGATTGAAAAAACAAAATATCTAAGCTATGTGATTGTAAATGCAAATAGCCTATAATTTTCCATATGTATTTCCATACGAAAAAGATCAATTAATATTGTAACACCATATTCTGATAGAAAACAAAGAAACAAGGCCAGCAATATATGTTTCGAAAGTACATAAGTATTGACGTGATAGAATCATCTCACGATTACCTTTCATTATTAGAACACAACAACAATTAACCGATCTAGCTAGCTATTGGCGTGAAAAGTGACGCCGTGGAACATAAACAATTGGAAGTTGCAGCACATCCACCACCTTCTCCGCCATGACTTTCTCGAAGAAATCTTCTGTGATCTCATCATCAGCTGATGCCAAGCCCGCCTCTCTGACATTAACACACTGTACAATAAACATGTCGCGGCACTGCATATTCGGCGGTGCCTCCTCTTGTGCTCGCAACGTCGCAGAGACATAGAGCCTGGAACATGGTTTCATAATCCCTTTGTTTGGTTCTGTGCTGTACTTGGTTTGGTCAATCTTTATATTAAATGCCATGGAGTCACATGTCTTGTTTATTAGCTGCAGGCAGCATGATATGTCCTTTCTTAGCTCGAACGGAAAGCGCAGCTCAAGGGTCGGATCGACAGAAAGCACGTTTGAGTCATTGCTGATCCTCTGCAAGAACGAAAAAAAAAGAGATTGTATTAATTAATAGTACACAGCGTGCAAGTTGATCCACGCATGGATCCCGTGCGTGTTTACAGATGTTCATGCATTTGCCACATAATAGGATTTTAGAAACTAGGTGATGCTGAAGGGAGAAATATCGCACCGTACTAATCATTTTCTTTCACAGAACAATGGTCTCCTAAGGTATATATACTGTAGTTTAAGACTATACAAGACAACCATATATACGTCACTACCAGAAAACCGAGATTTCATGAGAGCGTTGTATTTTCATGAAAGTGGTAATAATACTCTCACGAAAATATATTTCGTGAACGTATCTTTTTACCTGCCACGAAAATTTACATTTTAGTGAAGGTATTATATAGAGTATAGACCTCGAACAGATGTCCAACCTACCAGTATTAACTTAATCTTTTAGGCTTTCTCTGTTTTAAATTATATTCCACTTTATTTTTGTCTTGGCTAAGTCATACACATTATGTTTCAAATTACAATTTAATTTAGTTTTCTTCTAAGCCAATTTTTTTCCTAACTTTTAAATAAAGAGAGATAAGTTCCCCACCATCTATCTATCCGAGAGTATTAAAAGAAGCTTAGCTGGGAGGTGTTATCACATCAATTAAACAAGAAAAATAATCTAGACCATGGGATTTTCCGCACATCATACATATATATGTATGTGTATAATTATATATCAAATACAGCTAAAAATGCAAATATTTACATTAATGTTTGCTATGATTTCTAACGGTGTAAATTAGCCAAAAAGATTGTACCGATACAGCAAATATAGAAAAACCAAGAGATAGTTGAAGCTTCTACCATTTGCCTATTGTCTTAACAATGGAACAGTGAAAGAAGCCACATGTTTGCTAATGGTGCCTAGAACTTATGATATTAATAAAAAAAAAATGAAAACTACAATATCTGATTTTATAATCATCTAACCTTTCTATTAAATTAAAGATTTCTATCATGTGCCAATGATAAAAAAGAGAAAGATTGACATCGTTGATTGATATCATTATCCAATAATCTAAAAAAGAAATATTTTTATATCAAATATGAACTAAAAATTGAATATTAAATTCCAAAAAACAAAGATCTCTACCCTCTATTATCTTAACAATGATTGTTAAAAGAATCTAACACATTCACAGCGAAGGTCCAGAAATTACAATGTTAATTAAAAAAGGCTAAAACATTATATCTTATGTAAAATCTAATAGTCTACATTAGCCTAACGATTTTATACCAAATACAACTAAAAAAGAAAAAAATAATATTTGACACCATTAGTTGTTATAATTATATAATTATCTAGATTAATTCAAATATTTTATATCAAATAAAAATGTTAGAAAAGGTTAGATTTTACAAAAAATAGAAACAAAAAAAATGAACCATTTGATTATAAAAATACCATGATATACACCAAGGCTTCAAAATTTTAATATTAATGAATGAAAAAAAGAGAAAGACCGAACTATTGATATAATGGGCCTTATAATTGGGGAGATCTATTTATCATTAATTGCTAGCAAAGAAAAATAATATATGTGTAGAATATAGTAAAATAGTAAAAATAATATAGAGAAAGACCGAACTATTTATTTATTTTTCATGTCATGTAATAAAAAAGGTTACAAAACCAAAGTTGATATTATATACTCCCTTCGTCCCATGATAAGTGTTGTTTTAGTATTTAAATTATAACCTCAATTACGATTTTCTATAAGGGATTGATAGTTTAAAAAGTACTTCAAAAAATTGATCAAACATGTGAAATTATGAATCACACTCAAACTTCATTTAGTGGTAGATCAAATGACAACAAAATAAATGATAACTTACTACATTTTTTAATAAGATAAACATTTGTGAACGGAGGGAGTAACATGCATGCATGCATATACCGGATACGGAAAGTATGGATTTGTTAATCAAAGGCATATACACCATATCATATCCTCTCTAATCCGTCATGAAATTGTAAGAGAATAGTTATTATGGGATGGTGAGTGTAAATATACCTCAATAAGATGTAGGAAAAAAGGCAATTCGTGCAAAGAAAAGATAGATCTAATGTCTTAATAAGAAAGTGTTAAAAAAGGCGAACCATGTTCATTGAGAAAGCAAAAAAACATACCACAGTAATTATAAAAAAATGAAAGCTAGATTGTTAGATTTTATGAATATCTAGTCTATGAACCCAATTAAGATTGGAGGTTAGATGCTTCTCTCCATATATGTCCCATAGAGAAAAGATTTATAATATTCTCACGTAAGAAGGTAGTCAACATAATGTTTAAATGCCACATAACTAATTTTAGACAAGGCAAGGTGACAATGACATTTGTAATATAAAATTGTACTCTATCTTAATAAATTAAATTATAAATAGCAATGTTATTTGATCCTACACACTAAATTTAATTCTTAATATTTTTATGAAAAATTCTACAAAATCTAATAGATTAACTAAAACATATTCTTAAAACACTAAATTCTAGAAATCAGTATTATTGTTAGGGACCAAATAGAGGAGAAAAACAAAAATTAGAGAAATGGTAAATAAAAATAATCAAACAATATTAGTTTCAAGATAAAACAAAATAGTAGTGACAAACTAGCTACCCGCGCTATTTGCATGGGCTATCTTGCTAGTTATATAGACCTCCAGGAAAATATATGTCACGCCATAAAAATGACTTATTCTCATGAGGTTAGCTAATTTTATGAGAGTCCAACCCCATGGATTTAAATTGATTTAGTGAAGGTGTTCATGAATTGTCGGTGAAAATAGTTGTCCCTCCACGAAAATAGCCTATTTTCATGTGAGTAATTTGTTTTCATGAGAGTAATTTGCTGCCGTCACGAAAAATATATGGTTTCGTACTTGTACATATACAAACTATATATTGATACATTATGGGTTTTCTCTTCACATTTGTGGAACTCACTGTAATAACATTATAGCTATTTTGTGCATGCACAAATTAGTAGTAGTTTCTTCAAATATAACTCATGGAGCTGTACTAACTTGTATAATAAACAGTACGCTGCAGTTGATAAGCAGAGCATCCATGGTTCAATAGTGGCCGTACCTGCAGGCCAATCACATCTTTTGTCTGAGACATTTTCTTTATCTGAGCTTCGAGGTTTTTCAGTTCATCGACAATGTCCGTTATTTGAGGCCTTTCCTTCCGTTCAGCCTTCACACATCTTAATGCAATATCGGCACAGGTCTTCACTTGTAGTATGCATATTTCTTGAGATAACGAATACCCAGACGTGCCCAGAAGCCTTTCCTTCCAGCTTCCAGTTACCTGAGAAATCAGCAGAGATAAAATTACAAAGAAAGCTAGAGATGCATGCAGAAAAAAAAGATAGAACTGAAAAGAATATGAAAAAGACATGTGCTCATGATATAGAGAACCCTTACAAACTTAATAAACTGATCGGGATCCTTTTCATGATTCCGTGGGTCGTAGCCCTTATTTCCGGCTAATATTTTTACAATTATAACCCCCAAACAGAACACATCAAACTTGTTTGATACTGAGCCATCCTCTAGGTATTCCGGTGGCATGTAACCGCTTCATGATATCATAAACATATATCAAAGATGATATATACGGTTAGTGAAGTAGGAACAGAATGAACCTTATTTAATTAAAGCATATTAATTTTATACATATATACGAAAAATACTTACTGTGTTCCGTTGATATTCCGAGTTTTATGGGTTTGTGATGAAGCAACAATTCTGGACAAACCAAGATCTCCAATCTTTGCTGTCTTATTGTTATCCAGCAATATATTAGCAGGTTTTAGGTCCATATGGAAAATAGGTCTTTGACTACGTACAGTATGCAGGTGGTTTAAGCCCTCACAGATCCCTTTAATTATTTTGTAGCATGTTGGCCAGTCAAGATCACAAGAGTTGTCTGCATCGGAAAAGGGAGACATGCATAAAACTTAAAACACTACTAAATCAAATCATCATTTGCTTGTTAAGTAATAATCCACCACTTAGGTAGCTAGTGTAATATATATATACCTGAAATATATTTGTCAAGGCTTCCACCTGGCATATATTCAAAGCACAGGGCACGCTCAATTTGTTGAGCCCAAACTAGTTGCCCGTTGTGCTCAATAAATTTACGTCGTGCTTCATGACAGTAGCCAATTAACCGGACGACATTTTGGTGGCGAATCTCCCTAAGGTTACCGAATTCGTTATCAAAAGTCTTATCATCTAGTCCTTGAAGCGGGTGAAGCTTCTTCACCGCAATCTCTTCCCCATTATACACGCCCTGTTGTGATCTAGTAATTTGTTAGCTAGATAGGAGCATTATATATACATCACCAGTGACCCAAAAAAAAAAACAATAAGAAGCTAGTCGTCAGAGAATCAGCAAACGGTGTCGCTCGCCATTAGAAATTTGAGGACAAATATATGTATATACACTACAATGATTATTAGTCATACCCGGTATACATCTCCATACCCACCACTGCCAATTCTTAGATCCGCGGAAAACTTGTTTGTAATAGTTTCAAGCAAGTCGAGTTTGATGTCCATGTGCTCACCCACAAGGCTCATCTTGGATCCTGTTTTCTGAGACATAAAAATGACATTTTCCCTTCAGACGAGAGGGTATGTGCTTCAGGTTCGCAAAAACTTAACGGAAAGCATGGAATCCAGCCAATAATGCAAGAGCGATATTGTTGAAATTTCATGAGAGAAAAGATTGCCACAGTTTCACTAAGACATGTACAATAAAGGGGGGACTAACCTGGGCTGCGTGGGGTCGATCGAACGACGGAAAAGTGATATTTGCTCCTATCCTTAGCTATGGGGATCCAGCAGGCAGGCTTTTAAAGCGTTAGGTTGGGTGCGTGTATAGCTATGGGGATCCAGCAGGCAGGCTTTTAAAGCGTTAGGTTGGGTGCGTGTATACATACATAAATAAAGAAAGAAAGAAACCAAGTAAAAAAAGAAGTGTTGACTTGACCTTGTCTGCTTATATTAGTTCTTTTATTTTGCTCCATAATCATACGTTCATAAATCAGCGATGTGATTGATTTTTTTATAAGATCATTCATATTATTCAAAATTCATAAGTTATTATTTGTTTTTCTGTGATTTATTTTATCACTTAGGATAGTTTGATCCTAACTTGTATTTTTATATATTTAAGTAAATTTTCTAAATAAGATGAAGGTTTATTTTTTTAAAAAGAGGCTTATTAGGATGATTGGAAAGTACCATCACTACTTTCCATAAAATAAAAAAGTATTGTGAGTATTTTTAGATTATTATGATCTGAAATTTATATTATTAAATAAAAAACATCAAGGATAATATCTTTTGGTACTGATCCCACCTCCACCTGGTACTGGTCCCACCTTCTTTTAGTACTGGTCCCACCTCCTTGTAGTACTTTCTCACTGATTAATATTTTTTGGTTAGTACTTTCTATTTTTAAAACCTATCAGATCTTAATGAATGGAGGACTCACGTTAATATCAATTATTATAAAACTTGTATTTAAAAAATCAGTTAAAGGGAGTAGTAGGTGGGAGCGCACTCCAATTTATGTGGTTTCGGGTTTCGGCGAAACAGCGGCACAGGGCGACGTCTTCTCGCAACCAATGACAAACAATATATATTGCAAGTCCGGGTTTGTTGGACGAGGCGACAATATGGCAGAACGGACGAATTTTTTTAATCAACTAGCTCGGTGCGTCAGCTCGCCTAGGCATTTCGATTACTCGGGGGTCACCATCAAGTAGTTGGTTTAGCGTTAATCAATACTAATTCACAATGCCACATGCCCACATCTAGTCACTGGAGACGCAACTTAAAGATCATCGTATATGCGAAGTTCCACGTCTTTAACATCGTAGAAACATTTTGTCCATCCGCGCTTCCAATTCACTGGATACACAATCTGATACTTTATATTTTCTAACTAAGGCTGATTGGACATGCATAACATTGTTTTACGTATACTGCAGTGTTTATATGAAGTGGAATTTAAAATAGGCAGTGGGACATGAGATGGGATAGTGTAGGCTGGTGAGGTTAGTCTAAGGTTGTTGACCAAACTAATTCGTCCATCGACTAGATAACCAGCTATATCTCAAACCATCTTTAGAATAGCTTGACTTCACCATGCCATGAGTCGAGTTCTCCACTCTGTTTCATCCACTATGCATAGAAAACCTATATACTACTATTGAGGTAGAGCGACCAGTCCAAGGTAGTAAACGGATCCACTTGTTCTTTTTTTTTTTTTGTGAAACGATGACTTTTTTTGGTGACTATTAGGATCCACTTGTGATTATTGTAGCTGCTAAGACGCATTATTAGTGGGTCTTCTTCAGCCTTGTCCGGAAATCCTTAAAACAAACTCCATCATGTAGGACTGGCCAATGAATGCTAAAGGATTCAAACTATGTGGTCCAATCATTACATGTATAATACTTCGTGCCTCGAAAGAGCCGGAGTATACTCCAAGAGAAGGCCTTTTGTTTTGCTACAGACAACAGCTTGCATGTGCATTCCACCGGAAGTCACGGATCATGCAAACACAACAACAAATTCACGGAAAAAAAATGTCAATCGACGCGAAGTTCAACCATTCCTAAACTATTAGCCCCCTTCACTTACAGTGCCGTTGATCCCGCTTTAGGTTTGGGATGTCAATCAACCTATTGAGTACCAAAATGGACATGTCAATGTTAATGTCAGTTTCTCTGCATCTATGCAGCACAGATACGGATACGTGTATCGGTATCGGACCGATACGGATATGGCGATACATCATTTTCTTAAAAAACCCGATACGCTGACACGTTGAGTATTTTTTAACAAATAATAATATAATGCAGAATTAAAAATTTTAGCTCTCAAGTCTCAAATAGAAAATGTAAATAAGTTCACAGCATGAATGTTGATAGGAAAGTAGAAAACATAGAAGTAGCAGTTTCATTGTCTTAAGGACCAGAATGTAAATAATCAATAACTTGAAGGGGCAAACTTGAAAAATGTTCTATCTTATCCATCCGCCTGGTGACAGTGAGTTTTCTTCCTCCTGATCTTCTCTCTCCCCCAGACACCACTCTCTTCTCTCCCCGGATCCCCACCTGCTCCGTCTAGCTCTCCCCCTCGCCGCTCGCCGCCCGACTCACCCTCCCGCTGGCTCCTCCTCCACCGCCAGCGTGTGCACCAGCAGCTCCGCATCTGGTCACGGCGCTGACATCTCCCGCCACCCAGCTCTCCCCCCGGCCACAGCATTGCCCGCTCGCCCTCCTCCTACAACGCGAACAGATCCGCCGGCTACCTCGTCTCCTGTCTCCTTGGCTACTCTCCATCCTCCTTCCCTCCATCGCGGCCGCATTCGCCACAGCGGCGGCGACCATCCTCACCAACCGAGCAGAAGTGCTTCAACCTCCACCAGCGGCACGCTGTGCTGCAGGAGCGTGATGGCTGAGAGTCGCCGAATACGTATCCACTCGAGAGTTATTCAGGCCGATAAGTAGGCGGTCGTTGGATACGCGAGCGAAACATTTCTGCGGTGTATCTAGGGTATATCGGATACAGAGATGTATCGGATATGCCAAACGGTTGGACTAGCGTATCCATGTACCATAGCTCTGCATATTTGGTAAAGAATTTTGTTCTTCAGGCAATGTGCAGCATGTTGAAGGGTTTTGAGCCTATTACATTGAAGGCATAAAGAAGTCCTTGATACTGCACCAATATGAAGCCAAATCAAGAGTTTCAATAAACTAAGTTGTAACCCTTGTCGAGACGATCAAAACGGACATATGGATGACCTAATTCGAAGTCCGGACGAGAAAGTTATGACCTCTGGAGGGTTGCCTGCCTGGGCAATACTAGACTATCCGATAGCATATGCCGGACGGTCCGGTGCATATTGGATTTCTTCTCGAGAATTCTAGATAATCCGGTATTATGCACCGTATAGTTTGGTAGAACCTTGTTTTATCCAAAAAAGGAGTTTCCAATTGAGTCTAGGTCGGTTTAAGACGTGTTTTGGTTTGTAAAAGTGTTAAGACCATCCCTCCCTGTGAATATAAAGGGCCACGACAGATTGAGGCACCCACAATAGATCCAATCAATTACTTTTATCGTCTTTACCGTTTTATCGCATTTTCCTTTCTTTCCCATCAATCATGCTGTTCTTCACGTGAATCCATGCTGCGTGAAGGCGCTTTAGGTGGCTTGCAGATCCTAGAGAAACCCTACAATCCATTCTCCCCGACAGAGTCCTTCCCAGGAGTTTGGATCTAGGTCTACCCGAGCCTGAGGCTCACCGGACTGTCCGGCACGCATCGCCGGACTATTCGACGTTACTGGACTGTCCGGCGGCCGTCGCCGAACTATCCGGTGTCCACCAGCAACCCCTGAGGCAACTTAGGGTTTCTTGTGGTGTTTGGCATGAAACCGTGTAAACACACTTTTTGGCGACTCCGCTGGGGAACGATCAAGTTTGATTATTCACATATAATATTTATAACCGATCTATTACTCATTATTCGCCTGTACCTTTGCTATATGGTCATTAAGGATGATTGCAATCATCTTTGCTGGGGTGATCAGTGCCAGATTAGTTTCAGTTTTTGATAGCTGAAATCTAATTTTAGCAATATGTTACCTCCTACAGATGTAGTTAGAGGAACAACCGATGAGTATAAGCATGAATTCAATCTAGCAAATGAGAGGTTGAAGCAAGGCATCACAAAGATGGATAAGTGGCAACTACCACCAACTATTGATGTGTTGAAGGAAATGCAATCTTCAAGTTCGTTGTTTGATATTTTATCCAAAACCTTAAAGGAATTTCTCACATATATAATGGATGAGAAGGTACGGTCTCACAGTTTGGCCATGCGAATGCTTTCATTAGATTTATAAATTGGCTAATTGATAGAAAGAATAATGGTAACTTAGTGCCCGTTATGCGTGCAAATGTTGAATCCACTACTAAATCTTGTAAGAACAGTCCAGCTAATAATGTGATTGGCCAAAGTCTAATTTGGCAGCCTCAAGCCGAATTAAGTAAAGATCCAAAATCCTCCGAAAAGATCATAGGAACTAAATCTAGTACTTATATGCTTGGGGAAACAGTTACAAGTTTCAAATCCTATTTGTAATCAACCTAAATCAAATGGTTCGGCTCAAGAAACTAGAAAAGCCGATTCTTCCAAAAATTCTAATGTGAAATCTAAACCGAAGATAATTAAACCAAATAATCCTGAAGTTGGTGTTTGGAAAAACAATGAAGCCAAAGGCCATAAAACACATAAGCAAAAGCCGAAGTGTGGAAAGCTTCTGGCTAGATACCAAAGTGATGCCAAAGCTGCTAAGCAGCCTAATAAATCCAAACAACCAAACTGATCTCCAAAGAAAAGGTTTAATGGTAGAAATCGGCGATGGGATAAATCTTATGCATCTAGGCCGTTTTCTCCAAATGAATCTTTTGTGCACGGGCCATGTGGATCTTATTTTGATATGCCGTATTTTTATCCACCATGGTTTCCTCATTGTTCGTATATGCTGTCTCCTCCTATGTACTATGGTCCAAATTCTTTTTCTTATAGAGAGCCGGCATCCAGTAGATCACCACATCTAAGTTATGACCGTCTTGATCAACAAAATCGGTCTAGTAGGGAAAATAAGCCTAAGGTGGTGAAACAAGTTTGTCGTGCCAAAGAGAATTGTGGCTTGAACGAAAATTCTGATTTGGCACGAGATAATGAAATGCCGACCAATAGTGAAGTATCGGCCAATTCAAGTTGTGTAGATGTTCCCAATGACAAACATGTTTCAAATATAAAAGCTGAGCAAGTACCAAGTTTGGGTAGGGGGCAAGGCAAGCCTAAGGCAGATGGCTCTATGCGAGCCGGACTGTCCGGTAATCAACACCAGACTATCTGACACCCCTCACCGGACTGTCCGTTGTTTGTCATCGGATTGTACTATGGCTTCAGAGGGCCTAGACATAATCCGAAAACAAAAGGCAAGAAGAAGCCGAGTTATTCGAAGCTCTTGGCCAAGTATGAGAAGGAAGGGGCTGCTAAGAAGTGGGACCAATCACACAATGGTTCAGTTTCAAACTCTTCGCATGCAGGTAACATACAATCAAATTCAATGAATAATTCTCCTATTGCGGCATGTTATTCTTTAGGGCCGACTTCACCATGGTCTCGGCTCTATCTTTATTATTACATACTTTCTACTTATGCCGATATGTGGTTGCATCCGTATTCTCAATATCCTGCTTCATATCCCCATTATGGAGCATTGCAACAACCGATTTATGGTAATCTAGTCAAGGATGCACCTGGTGTTCTAGATGCGCAGGTAAAGAGGAGCACATAAGAATATAAATGTCTACAACCAAGGTGGTGCCCCTCAGGTTTGTCTCATACTCAGAAGAGAATGCTTCACCGTTTGCGTCAACAGGAATTGAAGGATCAGCAAGCAGAGGTGATGGAGCCCATGAAAGAAGTATGTGCTACTAAGCAGGAATGGAGGCCTAAGAAGATTGTTTCAGCATCACTTTGATTTAGTCAAGTTTTATGGCTGATAATAGCTTTTATCGCCCTTAGCATTAAATATAACTGATGAATTGTGTCTGACCATTGTCCTTAAGTATATCCGGTGAAGAATGCTTTTGGCATATGACCTTCGCCAAAAGTCAGGGGGGCATGCGTTGAGCACTAAAATGGGTAGGTCAGTCTTAATGACTGTTTTTCTGCATATTTGGTATAGAATTGTGTTCTTTAAGTAATGTGTAGCATATTGAAGTTTTTCGAGCCTATTCCATTGAAGGCACAAAGAAGGCCTTGATACTGAACAAATATGAAGCCAAATAAGGAGTTTCAATACACCAAGTTGTAGCCCTCATCGAGGCGATCAAAACGGACATATGGATGACCTCATTCGGAGTCCGGACGAGTAAGTTATGACCTCTAGAAGGTTGCCTACCTAAGCAATACCAGACTATCTGGTAGCATACGCCGGGCAGTCCGGTGCGCATTGGATTTGTCCTCGAAAATTCCAGATAGTCCAGTATTATGCACTGGATAGTCTGGTAGAACACTGTTTTATCCGAAAAGGAGTTTCCAATTCAGTCTAGGTTAATTTAAGACGTGTTTTGGTTTGTAAAAGTGGTAAGACCATCCCTCTTTATAAATAAAGTGTCACGACCGATTGAGGCACCCACGATAGATCCAATCAAACATTTTTTCATTCTTTACCGTTTTATCTTTTTTTCTCTTTCCCATCTATTATGCTGTTCTTCTCGTGACTCCGTACTGCGTGAAGGCGCTCTACGATCCATTCTTCCCGATGTGGTCCTTCACAGCAGTTCTAACCGAGCCCTGAGGCTCACGGGTCCTACACGTGTCTCAAAAACTAAAATTATTTTAACTACACTATTGACATTTATTCCAAGAATTTATTTTTTTATTTCTCTACCGGGTATTTTTAGACCATGCTTAAAATAGTTTTAGAATGCTTAAAGGTTATTTGTAGTCAGCTTAAAACTTATTCTCCAATTAACTAAAGTTTAAACTTAAATACCATTTATAATAAAGCTTATGAACCATTAGGAATCTAAACTATATTAAGAACTTACACTTATTTTAAAGAATGCATAGATCACTGTAGCACCCCAAAAATTTGGGCCGGAATTTTTTTTAATCCATCCCTAATTCAAAAATCAAAATTTTTAAAATCTTAGTTGTTGTTTGTTTTGAGTGTATCAACATGAGTTCAACGAGAACCTCCCAAAATTTCAAATTATCTCTTTACAAATATTCCTCAAAATTTTCTCCAAAGAAACCCCTTCAAATTCCTATCCAAATTCAAATTCAAAACTCAAAAATTTGAAAAGGGGAAATACCTCCCTTTCTCCCTCTTGGGCCGCCAAACCCCCCTCCCCTCCGGCCCAACCGCCCCCTGATGACGGCACTTAAGCACGTCAAACCTTATACTGCAAGCGACAGTATCGGTGTAGCCTTTCCCTTAGGATGAGTATCTAAGGTTTTGTCAATCCGTGGAAAACTAGGTTTAAACTATTATTAATCAAGGATTAATCAATTACTAACTAGTTCTAATAGATCTATAAACTAAAGGATAAAAGAGAGTCTAATTACTGACTAATATATATCTAAACTAAACTAAAGGATGACAAACGATGTTCTAATCACAAACTAGATATAAAACTAACTATAGCATAAACTAGATCAAGCACAAGAGATTAACAAGATCAACTAAGCAAGATCGATCAAGAAGTTAATACGGCTAATGATTAGCAAGAGATATGAAACAAACTTCTTATAAACTATGAATCACCCTAAGCATGGATCTAACATGAAACATAGAATAAACATGATCATGAATGTCATAGACTTGGTCGAACCTTTTCTCGGGCTCTACTGTCACTAGTAACCAGGTAATCGACGAACTAGCAAACCTAAACCATCTCTAAGCATAACCAGATTCAATCAACTAATTAAAGTAAAAAGATCTACTAAAAGACATGTGGTTTAAACAACCCCGGCCAGGTCACATGTAGAGATGAAGCATTGCAAAGATATGGATCATAGATCATGTATAAACAAAGAACTAGTAGCAAATAGACTATTTCATTGATCGAACTCAAGATTTATCATAGTAAAATAAGAACAGAGAGTTACTCGAGATACATCATGAACTTGAAGCACATAGTTGTCGAATTCGGCGAGACGAACAACATACTCGAAGACGAACTCGAGACTCCCCGAGAACAGGGGTGGTCGGCCAACCCTGGGGGGTAGGTCGGCTGACCCCCTCCTTTCCTGCCTCCTCTCGCTGCCTTCTTTCGCTGAGATCTCCTTCTCGACGAGTCTTGCGAAGATGGACCCTAAACCCTAACTTTGGAGCTATGGTTTACAATGAATTCAATGGAATTGGATACCTCTCTCTCTAGGGGGGCCATATATTTATACTCCGGAGAGTCCCCTATACATGGAATCTAATAGGTCGGTTCTAAGAGTCCTAAGACACCTAAAACACCTATTTCTATGTATATACAAGTTTCTATAAGAGTCCCGGTCGTCCATATACTTCCTTGCTTGGAGATGAAGTCATTGTCCTAGTCCTTCCCGAAATCAGCTTTCCATATTCTGCAGCCTTTAGTATTTCGACCATAACTCCCTCATCCGAAGTCCAAATAAGGTAAACTCGGACTCTAAATTGTAGAGCTCGAAGAGATATACAACTTTGGTAATCAAACTTTCTTCATTTGATGTCGTTAAGGTCTCCGAATTTGGCCAGCAAGGTGCTGCTGTCCTGGAATCCGAGAATATCTCGAGATTTAATTGGAGTTGGGATTGGACTCTTGATAAATCTTCCTTATCTTCATATTCTTTATACTCAAGCAATCCTTAGTCACCGGAACCTTCTCCGTAATGGGCTTGGGCCATCTTTTGGGCTTCAATTGTCCTTCTTTTATTAATTATCTCTCCTCCTTGGACTAGTAGTATTAATCCATCAACGAGAAGCCTTTTCAATTATTGCAATTATTCACCAATTATTTGCCATTTTCCTGCAATATTTAATAATTTGCAAAAACAAAGAGCATTCTCGAAAATGGGGTTATTTGTTAGCAAAACAAAACTAAATCATAAGATTAACCTCTGAAAAAGCATAAAATTATGTAAAAATAGAGCATAAATTTAGTTCATATCTTGCGTCAACACCCTCCTAACTTTGGCCTAGCCCAACCCTAGTCGCCTTCCCCTCCCCCACCTGGGCCGTCAGGCCACAAAATCGGCCCAACTAATCCGCCGCCTGCCACCCTCTACCTGCCAGCTGGGCCCGCGCCCTCCTCTCTCTGATAAGCGGGCCACGCCCCTCCCCCCACTGCCACCCCAACCCCACCGGTCAGACCTATCCCCCACCTCGCGCCGCGCCCACCTCGGCGTCGCGCCACGCGCGCGCTCGCACCGCCCCGGACCCTACCGTGCCGTGCCCCGGACCCCCTCCCCTACCCGGTTCTGCCTCTACAGTGCCCGGCTCCACCCGGATGCACTGCGCCCTGGCCCCTCGCCGACGCCGCGCCACACGCCCCTAGCACCGCATTGCCACTTGGCGCCGCGCCGGCCCCGTCCCCGCCGCATCGCCTTGCCACCCCACCGCCGCCACGGCAAACTCCGGCCGCTTCCTACGGCTATAAATAGGCCGCCCTCACCGCTCTGCACCCTCACGCCACCCTTCCGGTCCTCAACCCCCCACAAGCTCCAAGTCCATCCGTCCACTTCCTCAGAGCTCGTCACGGCACCCCTCCCCTGTCACCCAAGTACACTGCCACCACCGCCACCTTTCTCGATTCGAGCTTGGTGTAGCTCCGCCCCGCCGCGCTCCATCCTTCCATCGCCTCTCCCTGGCTCGAAGTCGCCCTAGACCCCAGCGCGGTGCCGCGCCGAAACACCCCTGCACGCCCCGCCGGTGCCACGTGACGCTAGGCCCAACACCGCCCCGGCATGACAACCGAGTTCGCATCGCCGATCTTGCCGTCACCCCCTGGACGACGTCGCCGGAACCCCTGCCATCGGTGAGAACCGGCGGTGAACCCCGCCGTCGCCTGCGCCGACCAGCTGAACCGGACCATACCGGTCCAACCGATTCGTGTGTCGTCGGCATCCACACGTCGTCACCCCGCCCCCTCTCGCTGACACGCGGGCCCACCCTAACGCCGTCGCGCCACGCAGTTCGTGCGCCCCGCTCCCTGGGCCGGCCTACTGGGCTGCCGCTCGCCTAGGCGAATGGGCCGATCCTTGGGCCAAGTAGGCCGCGCCACCCCGCGCACGCGAGCTGGGCCAAAAGGCCGTTTGGGCTAAATCCTTCCACCGGCCTAGGTTCTCTCGCTCGCAGGCTGAATTCATAGTTCGCAGAACAAAAGGTCCATTTCCACTCCTCCAACTATCCCAAAAAGTTCACATCTACCCCCTAGCCACTAAACACAACATATCTTCTCCGTTCGAACTCCGATTTAGGTAATTCTTGCGCCTAAATTCATCTAAAAAAAACTCTGTCCATCCACACACTCCACAGAGGATCTTTTCCCCTCCAAGATTACCATGCGGCTACCATCCCGCAAATTCCGTTTCCGCCTTGGGCGTCCCGGCCAACTGCCTTGGCGTTTCCGTAATGACCGTTACCTTGCACGCCAACGCGGCCGTCAACGCACTCCACCTGAACTAGCACCCATGGTAAGCTCCAACCATCCAAATAAACACTAGACCCCCTACCATTTCCGCCACACCAAAATCATTGTTGAGCTTATGTTATACCTCGATTTGTGTGTATTCATTATTTGTGCACTAGGCCTTACCGGAGAGTCAGTTCAGCATGCCCCTCGTGATATACTACGCGATGGTCTGCGCCCAATACATGCAGCAACTGTTATATCAATCGCATCAACAAAGTGAAAGGCAAGCCCACTGGAATCCCCACTTGATGCATAAATTTCCTATATTTTGCAAACACAACCTTTGGCCTGATAATCACATGAAAACTTGCATGTTTTGCTTGCTAAGGTAACTCAGCAAAATATACAACCACCTAAGCTTATTTTAGATATAACGCGCATAGGTGGAATCGCTAATTTAATTATCTATCATAACCTGGATGCTTATAATGTGGAATATGAAGTGTATGGAAAAGTTGATTTGTGTGTGGTTTTGAAATAAACTGGGGAAGAACCCCGGCAACCGACTTTGTCAGAATACGGCTACGCGCCGAAACAGCCATAAGGGCATGGTATGAACGGGTAACTTAGCTGCCTGCGGTTACCCCTTGTCCCGGGATTCGTGGAGAATACCGAGTAGGTGGATTGCTCGCGCTGTCGAGCATTGAAAAGTTGGAATGGTTCTACCTGAGTTTTCCATAAGGACCGTTATGATTTTCATCTTGCCTAACTCTTTTAGTACAACCACTCGCTCTGTACGAGGCATTGGCCAGGCCCGAGCCGGAATGGATAGCCTAGTAGTTTCTGTGCTGACGCGCAAGGGTACAGGGGATGGGTGGTGTGCCAACGGAAGTACCGCGGGGTACTGGAGTGATTCGGATGCCCGAAACACTAAAGTTCTGCTATGTGATGAAACAAAAGCAACGGTTTGGTTTGGAATTCGGGCAGTTACGACGGTAACGTGCCGCTGAGTCCAACTTGTGGGAATTAGTACAACCTCTGATTAGAGTAAAACCTATTCGAATAGTCCGTGTTCACTGGTATGGATGAGTTACGGCTTGGTTATTCAGTTAGCAGTTTTCCTAAAATTAAATGAAATTGGTTTGTGATTGGATAAAAATGGTTTTTAGTTCAACGGTGGATGCTGGATGTATGGAAAATTGCGTTGGCTGAAAAGCCATGAGCCACTTTGGACCGGCATGTCCAGTGCAATACATTTAGAGAAAAACTCAGTTTTCAAAAATATTAAAACTTGACAACTATCTCAAACCATGCGTACATGTACTTTTCTGCAACTATCTTGAGCTCTAAATATATCCTGCATATAGAGTTAGCCTTCTCCCAACTCTCTATGGAGGAAGGTGGGCTGCTGAGTACGTATGTACTTACCCTTGCTTTGTTGTTATTTTCTCAGTGCAATGGACATACATCGGTCTGAGAACGAGTAAGGGTTACGACCTGCTTTCCCAACTGTGGCGTGACGAAGATGGGCCTACGTTTTATATTCCGCTGCATAGATTTCCAAAGCTGCGCCCTTTTTGTCCGATCCGTTTAGGACGGATCTGTATCACTCTGATGTAAGAACGTGATTACTAAACCCTGGGATAGTAATAAAGCACATTTTAGTCTCATTATCCGACCCGTTTAGGGCGGATCTGTATCAGTCTGATGTAAGAATGTGATTACCAAACCCTGGGATGGTAATAAAGCACATTTTTGTCCCATTATGAAAATTAGGACGCTTCAATTACAATTGTATTGAAAGAATGTAACACTTCTACACGTATGGGTGTAGAAGTTTTGGGTAAAAAATAATATTTTCTAAAACTCACTCTTTTTAGTCTAGATTAGATAAAAACAATTAAAAAACGATACTGATAAATACAATTAAAGATCGGACCGCATGCGACGCTACAAGTCTTGGGTTCAAGCATCGGAGTGTAAATCTTTTTGACATTTTATGAACCCCTTTAATCTCTACATGACATTAGTTTTGGTCCGGTAGTGCCGGTTAGGAAACTGATGCTAAAAAGGATTTCCTAATCAGTACTTAAGGTCCTTTCTCTAGAATTGAGCATCGTCAGCTTATGAAGTTGGCAAGTGATTGGGTTTTCCCGATCCACTGATGAGATGAACTAGGTTATGTTAGGGCTAAATAACATGGTTTGGGTCCAATGGAGACATAAGGAAATGGGCTTAACTCAACCTATAAGATTAGCTTGGCCTTGTGCTCCTACACTATAAATTTCTAAAGTGAGAATAAACCAAACAAGCTTCCTGTGTCATACATTAAGCCAAATCTTAAATCAGAGACACTGGTAGATCAACACTCGCCTAAGTTAGGGTTTTCGAATATGTATGTGTTTAATATTAGTAGATATATTAATATGGTATAAATTAATATTTTAAAAAATTATATAGGTCTATTTTTATTTAATGCTATCACAATAGTATATGTTGGTAATTTAGATGTAGATTTGATTTTTTGTTTATCTTCCATAGCAGTACATATGTGTAATCTAGGTATAGATTTAAAAGGTTATTTTAAATTATCTATGATAATACCTAGGTGGATAATTCACATTTAAACTTGATTTGAAGTTATATTTTATAATATCACAGTGGGTAATTTCCATGAAAATTTAAGAAGGTATTTTAATTTATATATCGTAGTGGTATACTGCGTGTTTTATATGAGAATTGAAGAGGTCATTTTAAGATATACTTTATAATGGCAAGGTGGTTAATTTATATGCAAAATTGGGGATTGCTATTTTATAAGTAACTAATGTGGACATAAATCTGACTATACAGCGGTATAAAAGCTAAAGATAATGAGGACCGAAAGGGCGACCTAGTGGGGGGGGGGGTGAATAGGCCGACACCTAAAAACATGAACTCCAAAACCCTCTCTTCTCCTTTGTGCAAACTTGTGTAGCTAAGGCAAGCTACAAACCCTAGGACACTCAGAGGAAAGCTACGTGGAAGCACACGAAAACACTCATTCAAACGCCGATCGAAAACGACGAGAAACGAGCCTAAAACAGCCAGTAGAAGCCACCGGACGGTTCTGTGGTGAACCTCTGGACGGTCCTATGGTGGATCACCGGACATTCTAGGCCGAGAGTGCTGTTTTGAAGCACCCACCGGACGGTCCTGTGGTGAACCACCGGATGTTCTAGGCTGAGAGTGCTTGTTGAAGCATTCACCGGACGTTCCTGTGGTGAGCCATCGGACGGTTCTGTGGTGAGCCACAGGACCATCCTATGGTGAACCACCGAATGTTCTGGGGCTGACAAAAACAGCAGGCCGAGAAAACCACAAGAATCGATCCAAAACTTGACCAAATGGACTCCAAACTTCACCAAATTTTGTGGAGACCTTGTCTAATCCATGGAGAAGCTTTTCTCAACAGATCAAAGGGTTAGCCTAAGAATTTCTCCACAGATTTAACTTTCCCCGAAGTAAAGTCCAAGTGGTAAGAACGAAAGAGGAGGGGCTGCTCATGGATCAAAGGATTGGACAAGAGAACCACAATCAAAACCACATCCTTGTAGTCCAAAATACTGGCAAAAAAAATATCTCAAACTTGGCCAAGCACAAACACACCAAAAGACCAAGAATGGAAACCAAAAGCCAATCAAGAGAGGGGGAAGAACAAGCACACACAGGGTTGCACGAAATCCATCTATTGATTGCTCAAAGAGGTCTTAGATCCAGATTATAAGATGAAGATTCAACCACCAAGCTTCCTCCCACTCCTACCCTCTTACTTTGGGGCTAGAACTCTCCAAAACCCACTAGAAATTGATGCTCTTACTTGGCGACAATAATGGAGCTCTAACCCTAGCTCTAAACAAGTCTAACCAGCCAAGAGAGGTGGCTTGGAGTAGCCAACCTCTTATTTATACTACACCTCTATTGCCATAAGGCAGTTTGCACTTAGCCCCCTAAATTATAGACTCGTTACACTAAAACGCATGTAGAGGTTAGAAAAGAACGCAATAACTCAGATGAACGGCCACGATGGAGTCCTTGCAACTTCGATTTCTCTGCCTTGTCCCGATGTCCTGCACATGTCCAGTAGCTTATCCCTCGAGGGTAACTCCAGTTTTGGGATACTGGCAACCAAGTCCCTGGTTTTGACGCTCGAACCAGGAAACGATAGTTGGGCCCAGTTTTGACGCTCGAACCGGTAAACGCTGATTGGTCCACCAGTCTTGAGTGATTTTATGGCTCATGACGCCGTCCCGCACCCAAGGTCTCTCTTATGGGCTGAGCCTAACTTGGCCCTCAACCCAAACCACCTGCCGGTCCACTTGGCAAGTATTTTGTGACGCCTTGGTCGCACTCGGGCGCCGCCACCAAGTCACACTTAGGTGGACTTTTGCTCGCTCTTCCTTTAGCAAGACTTCGGTGTTGACAAGCGCTCATCACAGCTAGGATGAAATACCAGACTCGGTACACTTGAGTCCCTCAACACATACATGGACACCAGTCCATTTTTGTATGCTAGCCCAAGGGTGGGCCCAATGAGTAATCGAGTAGGCTCATGATTACCATAGAATTTGGCTCAAATATCAACCAGCACTGAGCACTTCAAGCCCAAAACAAGAGTAACCAATTATTACTTTTATCTACTTGTATGCATATTCTATTTCCCAAACCCTTCTCTTCTCAGACCCTAATTTTCACCTCTTGTTGACTCTGCGCCGACTTGAGGAGCTCTAGTTGGCCTGCCAATGCTAGAGTGACCCCTAGCATCGATCCTCCCTGATGGGGTCCCTCCTGTGAGGTTTGATCTAGGTTTACCTGAGGCCTTGCCCATCACCAGACTGTCCGGCGTGGACAGGTTGACCACAAGGACCTTGCTGCAACGTGCAAAGTCCTAGCGTTCTAGAGTGTTTGGTGCAAAAATGTGTCGACAGATAGCCTCTTTCCACACACTTCTATCCAAACACAATTCTTTCGGAACATCTCATTCTTTTAGGTCCCTTTTGATCGCCTCATCCCATGTCAACCTTAGTCGGCCACTGCCTCTCTTCACATTACTATCCTGTCTTATGATGCCTCTATGCTCTGGTGCACTAAAGGTCTCATTTGGACATGTCCGAACCATCTCAACCGATGTTGGATAAGCTTTTCTTCAATTGGAGCTACTCCTAGCCGATCACGTATCTCATCATTCCTCACTCGGTCTAACCTTGTATGCCCACAGATCCAATACAACATATGCATCTCTATTCTACTTTCAAACAAATTTGTTAGATTGAAAACAAGATATTTTGGTTATTTTCTACCAGTTTAATGAATTGTTTGATAATTATATAGTGTGTTATTGAATTGTGTACCCTATTTCATTGAATTTTCTAGTCTCAACTACTCTGAGTTCAAATCCGAGGTCTGCCACTGTGCTAACCTATTATGAAGATATAGGAATATGTTAAGACATACTGTCTAGACCAAGGTCAATGGATGGATTGACTATAGTATGAATAAAAAAGTTAAAAAGTCTAATTAGATCCATCTCGAATTTTTGAGAACCCATTGAAAAGACGTTTTTTTCTCCTATTTTTTCTGTCATATTTTTATTGCGAATAGGTTGATGCACTATCTCCCTTCAACCCTTTGAGCGAAATACGGCCAAAGAAGTTACTCCAAAAAGCCTAGACAAATGATGATTGAAACAAATCGATGACCTATGTATAAAAAATAGAGATTTTTTTGGATTTAAAGAAAAATATGCTATTTACATAGTGAAATTTAAATTTTAGTCTTTAGGACAGAGAGGCGGCCGTTCAGTGGTGGAGCCAGAATTCTAACATAGGGGGCGGGCAATGTGCTGATGATATAAAGTGTAAATAATGTGACATGATATATACATGTATATATTAACTAGAATAGTCCATAGACAACGAGCAAATCAACAAACAATTGCCTACTAATTACATACATTTGGGCGATTGGCTAGGGAGTTCAGACGATGTCTTCCACGGATGGTATAGGAGATCTCGATTGCACACCTCACACAACTGGTTGAGGAGGATGGAGGCCAATGGATGCGAAGCCGATCAAAATAGCGAGGTTAAATCAATACTAGGTGCATTTGACTTAGAGGTAACAGCTTTGCCGCTTGGATAGAGTAGACCTCATGGGTTAGAGTGGACGGTAGTGGGCTAACATTTTATAGGCTAATTGAATTGAGAGGACTTAATTATGAAGATCAGCAAAGAAAAGCGATAACTGACCATACACTGAAGCTGATTTACGTGAGGCTGATAACAGCCTGTGGCCCCCGCGCCCCCCGTCTCCGCCCCTGCAGCCGTTGGACTGAGTATTATATTATATCTTCGGACACGCAAAAATTGGCTGTGACTATTCCAAAGACCAAAGGCGTCTTGGTCACACTTGGTCCAAATAATTAAACGAGGAGCTGCAATCCAATAATTTACAATGCACGACTCCCAACCGTGCTGTCAGGCATGACGACGACCTCTCAACTGCAAAGTTGTCCGTTTGGATGCAGGGTCGCATCGGGTATTTATACGCGAGTTAAAATATTAGATATTGTCTAATTATAAAACTAATTAGGCAGACGATGAGTAAATATTGAGACGAATTTATTAAACCTAAATAATCTATGATTATTAGCAAATATGGTGCTACATTAGTCACTCGAGATGAATTTATTAAGACTAAATAATTTATGATTATTAGCAAATGTGATGCTACATTAACCACTCGTTAATCATAGATTAATTAGGTTTAATAAATTCATCTCAGCGTTTAGTCCTTGTCTGTGTAATTAGTTTTATAATTAGACTATATTTAGTACTTTTAACTAACATCTAAACATCCGATGTTACGTGGGCTAAATTTTAGCCTTCGGATCTAAACACCCCCTAAGCCCTGTTTGGATCCTTGTAAAAAAGGCTCTGTTTGGATACAGGGGTTAGTCCCTCTCACATGGTATGTTTGAACGCCAGTTAAAAGTATTAAATATAGTCTAATCATAAAACTAATTACATATATGATGATTAAACGGCGAGACGAATTTATTAAGCCTATTTAATCCATGATTAGGAAATGTGATGTTAAAATAACCATTCGTTAATTATGGATTAATTAGGCTTAATAAATTCGTCTCGGCGTTTAGCATTCGTCTGTATAATTAGTTTTATAATTAAATCATATTTAATATTTTTAACTAGCATCCAAACATCCGATGTGATGTGGGCTAAAGTTTAGCCTCCAGATCCAAACACCGTCTAAAACAAATGAATAGCACTCTCCGTTGATGCGGCGATGCGTCATGCGTGAGGGAGTGGGCACTAGCACCACAGGAGCAAGGTTAATAAAAAAGCCAATTGAAAGCTCTATAATCTTGCCACATCATCAAAAACTAATAGCAAAACAATACATATAATAAATTTACCCTTAGATGATTTTAGATTAATTAAAGTAAAGCTGAAGATATTTAACGTTTGGAGAAATGAATCATTTGGATTAGTGGGAGAAAGAAATAGGCAGCCTTAACCCCTGCAGCGGGTTGCAAGCGGTCTTTTTCTTCTCATCCGATGCGACCTAAGATTTTGGTGACATAAAATTTCTGGAGCCGTCTAGTCAGCCTTATTGTACTTGCTCTAAGGGCATTTTCATTGGCCAGCTATTTTACATGTTAGCTACATCCCTGTACGTGGAAAAAAAAAGTGAGAAAAAGCTAGCTTGCGTCGAGTTAATAGGCTGAAGATTTCACGGGTTCAAAAAAAACGAGAGTATTACGGGTGGACTGCTAGAGTAGTACTATGATAAATTAGTATTTTTATTATTCTCACTTCCACGTCAACTAAGTACCACCATTAAGAACGTCCTTAGATCTAACTACCTTTAACAAAAACAGATAAACAATAGACGTCCCTAGCTATATTGATGGGACAGAGGATGCACAGAGCGCAAAAAGACAAAGTACCGACACTAGCACATTCAGACCAACTTTAAATCTTACTATATTTTTGAGAAACAAATACTGTTTTATGCCATCCATGTCCGCACCCGAGGTACTCCCTCAGTCCCAAAACTTTGGAGGGTTCTAAATCTCAACTAAATTCACTCATTTATCTATATATACGTGTTCAATATGTGTATAGATTCATCAACATCAATATAAATATAGACGAATAAAAAAGCTAGAACCTCTTCCCATTTAGGACGGATACAGTATTAGTTAGCAGCGTCAATGCCTCTTGACTTTAAAAATACAGCGGATGTTTCATTTAAGTTTCATTTTCATTAAATATTATAACACATCAGCATATTGGATGACATAGCAAGGTAGTTTATAAAGAGAAAAATAGAGAAAGTTTCGTGAGATGGAAAAATGAAATCCACGATGCACTCTTGCTGGATAAAAATTGAAGTGGCACTTTTGGAAACTAAGAAATGAAACCTTCCACCGGAAAAGGCCTCATAATCGTTTAGAGTCAGTGCATCCTATGCAGTTAATATTAGATCCACATCTCTTTAATTTCTCTCACAAAGTGTTTTATTATTATCCGATAGTATACCACATAGGACTTGATTGCGCTTTATAGTCCTGGATAAAACACACAATGCTGATAGAAATGCATCACGACGCCTTCGTCAATGACACGGTTTTAAGAGGCGCATGACTAGGTAGGGTCATTGGTCATCAGTTACACGTTTAACCTGTCGTCACTAATTAATCTAATATCAGTGACGCGTTATGTGTTATGTTTTTCTGTCATTGGCTTGTACTTCTTTGTGTGATGCTGAGTAGCGGTAACTATATAATGTGGAAGATTCATTACCGTTCATCGACTAGTGCTCCCTCCGGTTTCAAAATAATGGACGTTTTAGAGATCAACGGGTCACCAAGACAACACTTTAACCATCAATTAATCATACTACATATATTCAAATACATCGAGTGTGTAATGTTTTGAACTACTATTGAAGACCAATCTAACCATACCAATTTCAAAATGTAAATCGAAATATTTGAAAAGATAATGATGGTTAAAACTAAAATTTGTCTAAAGCACACAACCCAAAACGTCTATTATTTTAAATTGGACGTAGTATATATACTTTAAGTCATCTTTTTTGTTGGAGAATAGGACATGCAGCTTCCTCACTGTCACTACAGGAAACTCGACGATTTTCTTTGGCCAAAATAAATTTCATCAGTTTGGGCGCTAGCCGTTGAAAAATAATTTTTTTCGTTGGCTAGGAGTGGCCGACGAAAGATAAATTAATTTTCGTCGGCTCTAGGCGC
The DNA here is from genome assembly GCA_030272315.1 of Paspalum vaginatum. Taxonomy (NCBI): domain Eukaryota; kingdom Viridiplantae; phylum Streptophyta; class Magnoliopsida; order Poales; family Poaceae; genus Paspalum; species Paspalum vaginatum. The sequence continues at coordinate 33,775,445 of CM059019.1, read as the reverse complement.
CGGCCGACGCTGGCTGACGAAAATTGGGACTATTTTCATGGAGCAGTGGCTAGCCGACGAAAAGCCTCACCTAGGTACACCTCAATCAGCCGCTGCTAGGGTTTCGAGGTCTTGTTTTCGTGGGCCTAGCCATGCGCTGATGAAATTTAGTCGGACGACAAAAACTATTCGGTTAAGAACACAGACCCGCCTATGTTTTTCGTCTCTCTCCTCACTCTTTCTCCTCAACCGCGAGCTGCTGCGCCTCCACCTCACTGGCGCCCCCCCCGCATGTGCCTCCACCTCGCCTACCCCGGCCGCTGTCACCCTTCCTGCATCGGCCTCCCGCCGCCGCCCGCGCTCCCACCACCGCTCGCCCTGCCCGCCCCTGCCCGGAGACCCGCTGTTGCCTACCCCGGCTCGACCACCACCACCGGGTAGGCCCCCTCGCCAGCGACCATCGCCAGATCTGCCCCAATGCAGCGCCGAACCCTAATCTCACATTCCATTTTTCTTCTGTTATTGTTGTCTTAGAAAGTACAACAAGCTAATTTAATTTGTATTGTAGTTATTGGGAGGATTTGAGTTTCATAGGTGGAGGCAGCCACACCTAGTTGAACAAGGTCTTTGGGAGCATATATCGCCTGGACTACCCGGGAATGGTCACTAAGCTAGATGGTGGGGAGATTGTAGCCACCAGCTGGAAGCACTACAAGCTGAAAGCGGATGCAGAACATGGAGACAAGCTTGGACAAGTATGAGCTGAGTTTTGGGTATGTTTTGATACATTTGTCAACAGATATGTAATTCATATATATGTAATCACTAATTCTTAACTTGTTCATGTAGAAAATTTTTCAATTGGCTGAAGGATGCAATCTTGAGCAGGCCCGTGGGGTTTTCAACTTCATTGCAACTAAGGTGGTCAGAGATTCCTTCAACAAAGTTCACATCCAAGCAATCTGTGAGCCAATCACGTGGAGCAGCGGAAATATACCTGAAAGAGGATGAGTATGCGCATGTAGATGAAAAGACATTTACCTTACTGACTGATGCATTGAAGTTGTTTCAATGAATTAACACCTTTGTACAGGTCACTCCCAAATGGATGGAAGATCAGTCAGAAGCATACCAGGCTCTTCACCGTCCATGGGCTTTTGAAAAATGGATCAAAGACTCAAAGTCGAAAGGAGGAAAAAGAAAGAAAGATCCAGGACATAATTACGGCGGTGACAGACATATTCGTAAGGCAAAACACATGGTAATACGAGGCTTTTTGAATCTCTTCAAGCATATTGAACATTATATATAGGCTAATTCATAGTTACATGAAGCAAAAGATGGTATCACACCAAGTGACATCTAGGTGTACGTCCAATGTCACAAGGGTCCAGATGCCTCACAACATGATCGGCTCTGCACCGAGGCGGCCACCGCTCGACTTGTAAGATATCATCCATTTGTCCTACGTTTTATTCCATTGTCAAGCTCTAACTCTAATCATGCATTGTAGGAGGCTTATAGCAAGGAAATGACGAGCCAGCATGGGGAAGGCTATGATTGGAAGCATCAACTGATAGACCCCGTGGCTGTGCACGCTGTTGAGTGAGGGAAGCCCCATGGACGGTGATATGATTTGAATTCATTGATTGTGTTTGATGGTTTTGTCTAATTGACAATCTTAATCATGTTGATCTGATGGATTGCTTGACTCGATCTAGGTATCCTTATTCAATGGATTGATAAACTCGATGGAATTGCGAGCTCAGGTGGCGTCATCATCATTTGCATCGGTTCTAGAAGCCGTGCGTCCTCAGTGCAGGCTACGGAGATCGCGAGGCTGCAAGAGGAGCTAAGGATCATTGGGAATATGAGAAGGAGGAGGAGGAATTCCAGAGGCGGCAAATGGAATACCAAACGCAATCGCAACGGTACTACTTGAACCTAATGGCATAGCAACAACAGGCTATTCAAGTAGGTGACGATGATTAATATTGTTCATGTGAATTGTCAATATATGATATTAACGCGATCCTTTTTACAGGCAGCATTAGCGGCGTAGGGAGTTACCATCATGTGGCCCTTAGTTCAAGCTCCTCCAGAAGAGCCACAGTGGCCCTCAGTTCCCGTGTTTTCTCCAGCGGCTCAGGTACGCACGCAAGGCCGTTCTTTAGAAAACTTAAGGGTAGCCTTGTGGTATTGTATGTATACTTTGCCTATTATTGTCAAACTAGATATATCGTTGCCAAAAAAGACCGAACTAGGTCAATCTAGCAAACTCCAACTAGCTTAGCTATATTTACCAATGCCAGCCAAATTAGCACATTCGACCTTAGTTTCATCAATAGAGGCAAGCGTGGTCACTTTAGCTTAAAAAATGCATGAAGTTCATATTCCCACAACATTTGCTCACTTTTGCAAGGCTTAGTGTACAATTTCACCTCTCTTGTAGGTATCAGGGGTGCATGCCTCCAATGTTGTGGGAATTCCACCTGCGGTACTGCCAGCACCTTGGCCATAGGTTAGTTTGGCACTTGTCTTTTTCCGGGTTGCTTAAGTCATATCAATACTACTACTTGAATCATGCGTACACAACTATTTCAGGAGACCGACAGGGCTTCCAACTTCGTTAACAACCTATTTGCCTCTGGAGGTAGCAGCCACAACCCCGATGAACCGCATATCATGTGAGAGGGCTTTGTATGTATGTTAGACTTCGTCGTTTTCATTGTGCAATGGAACTTATGTTGTATGGACATAACTTAGAGCACTTGTGCTTGTGTCAGACTTGTATGTACCTTACTTTGATCGCTTGTGAAATGGACTTTATGTTGGACTTGTTATATGGACACTTGTGTTGATCATTAGGTCCATTTATGTTGGACTTGTTATATGGACACTTGTGTTGATCATTAGGTATTAATTTGAGTGTGCTTTGATTGTGATGCATGGATGATGAGAAATGTGTTCCTGAGTGAGAATTGGAGATGTGTGAAACTTTATATGCATATGGAACTGTAAATTTGGATAGAAAAGGAGCTCATTTAGGTGTCTGGAAACAACAGTTCTCGTCGGCCAACAAAGGCCAATGAAACTTAACCGTAATAACTTTTGTTGGTATTCAAGAAGCCGACAAAAATTCACACTAATTTTTGTTGGCCAAAGCACGCCAACAAAAACTAGCCAGGAGGCCCAAGGCCCCAGTGGCCTGACACGTGGCACTATATTTTGTCGGCCGGAGCGAGCCGACGAAAATTAGCCTCCGATGACGTGGCGGCTCGGCTGGCAGTATTTTTCATTGGCAGCCCCGATCGACGAAAACTACGTATCTTTCATCGGTCGCTGACTGAAAGATATTTAGTTTTCGTCAAGTATATTTTGTCGGTTGAAAACCAATGAAAATACAGGAAAAACCGACGAAAGCAGCTCTTTTCGTCGGTTTTGGCCATGTTTTCGTCGGTTTCCGGCCGATGAAAACTTTCTTGTTTCCTGTAGCGTGTGTACGAATGCCCCTACTCATAAAGGCAATGATGTGAGTATTTTTTGAAAAATAACTGTAGTTCTGTGTGGAAAGATGCAACGACATTATTTTAAATTGGCTGATGTACTCAACTACTGTAACACTCTGAAAATCACTTTTAGAATTTTTTTCTAAACTTCCCTTAACCTCAACATCAATTTTCAAATTAAATTCATTAGTTGTGCGCAAGTATGAGCTCAACAAAGTCTATGGTCAAAACCTCCCAAAATACTCTCCCAACTTCCTCGCTTAAAATAATTCCTTAGCAATTCTCAAAACACCCCCTCTCCTTTTTTTCCTTCGACCTTCCCATTTCTTCCAATTCTCCTATCCCTTCTAGCCCAAACTGCCTGACCCCTTTGCCCGTCTTCTCTCCTGACCCACTCGCACAACCCAGCTCCTTCCTCCTCTAGCCCATCAGCCTGCCACTTCCCCCACGCGCCACGCCTACACCCCCTCCCCTCTCTTTTGGCCCCACGTCGGCCCATCCCTCTTGCTCCTTCTCCTTCCTCTAGCCATCCTGGTCCTACTCCATGCCCTGCTCGCATGCACATGCCGTGCCCACCGACGCCTCAGCATTTGTAAAGATTGATGCCCAAGGGGGTGGATTGGGCTAAACCAAAAGTTTTCCAAATAATGGAGTATGAAACACTCCAAAAGTTTTAGCAAAGACCAACTAAGCCATGTACCTAAGTTTTCTAGAATACACTAAGGAACATCCTAGGTGACATGATCAAGAGTGCTACTCTAGCTATGTTATGTCTCTAAGCTACATCTACTCACTAACTTGCAAGAATGAAGTGCATAAAGTAAAGAGTGAGGAAGGAGCACACTGGATTTTTTGCCATGGTATTGGAGGTTTAGCACCCTCCACTAGTCCATGCTATGGCATACACCGAAGCATTAAGCCACCTCCCAAGTCACCAAGAACATGGGCGCTCTCTAGTAGTCCCTTTTCACCATCTCGGCATGGAAGGGCTCACTCTAGGTACACCTTGATCTTCTTGAGCTTCCACAAGCCTTTAACAATATCTGAGAAGGCACCCTAGTCACTAAGTCCACCTAGGTGTCACCAATCACCAAGAGTAAAAAGCCTTGGCCCTCACTTGATCTCACAAAGTCACCTAGACAATTACACACCATTGACGGCCATAATCTTACAATTTCAACTATCAATATCCAATAAATGAAGCAAAACATGAGAATAAATTGGACTGACCCTATCTTACTAATGAGTTCCACAAGTTGTGTACAAATATTTGGTTGCATGTATGAAAATACACGAGACATGAATGTAAATAGGCCAAAGATCAAAGATGGGCAACATCGGTGAAAATGACATGGCCGCCCAGCCATCTAGCAGGCCCAAGAGTAGTCACCGGGCCACTCTACTAGGGGCAGCATGGCCGCCCGGCCATACATCCCAGCCCGTTTGCCAAGTCTTCGATCTTACATGCAAATAAACACAATGACAAGCACATCCAACCATGAAACTAAGCATCCAATGTATCCAAGGGCCGAAGACCATCAACACATGGCTCGGTAACATCAGCAATCTAAGGGAAGTGCCATGTGACAAATCAGAAAGGAACATGTGGCCGCTCGGTCACCCTTCAGACATATTTTACATGTGCATCAACCGATTCAACCTGCCAACCAATGTAGGGAAGCAAGATCAACCGTAGGATTGCTAAAGTTAGCAAATCCTATGGCTGGTCCGACCATAGGGGGCGGCCGCTCGGCCACCGACTTGGTCACTCGGCCACTAACCTACTCCCCAAACCGACCTTGGCCACCTACAAATACCCCCTTCACTAGTATGAACTATGATAGACCTGAGGAGCTTATTCAGAAAGTGTCGAGAGAGAGAGAGGGAAGAGCTATAAGTCCTAACTTACAGTGCTTCACTCTTTTCTTAGTAGTTAGGATAGTCCTGGGAGTTAGAGTTGGGTCAAGCTTTGCCTCAGAGTCTCCGGAGTAGCCTCGAGTCTGTTGTAAAAGCGTTGTATCTTTGTTCTCTTGTTATCTTCAATATAATCTAGTTATATTTTACTCTATGATCTATCTCCTGCGAATGTGGTGTACTTTTTTTTTGCATACTTGCTAGGCTTAGATTGTGTCTAACTTTGTTATTCAAATCTTGTTATTATTTCAGGTGCTATAACTCAACCATAGACTTAGACGCTAGGCTTTGGCTAGATCCTCTCCTCTGATCAAGGAAGATCTATTGTTGTTCAAGCTTTCGCTTGAACACGTTTATAGCGTGCCATCCTCTCCACGTAGCTATGCTTGGTAGCCCCACACGGTGACATCATGTGGTGTGCATGGGTATCCGAGGCCCGTAGGTGTTAGCTAGACTCTCTTTTGGGACCAACTATCTACCTCCTGGTACCCTCGAGACTTTAGAATTTCGCTCGACGCAAGACCCTGACTTGTTTATTTGAATTCCTTCATTTGTCACGGATAATCTTTGTAGTCGAATAGAAGTAGAGTTTGGTGATTTTATCTTACTTGTTGTCCTTCCAAGCAACTATAGCTTCCTACCGATATCTTTGGTAGCTGGCTTACCTCTCCACCATACACCTGTTACTATTTCATGCTTACCCCTATTTAACTACTAGTTGGTATAATCTACCCATGTCTATAGTTCATTCAAATTGATTTTATTCAATTACACTCTCTGGCCTACTGCTTCCTTGTGGAAATATCTGGGTTAAAGGTTATAGTGGTCTCCGTTCGCTTGCAGAGTAAAATATGTTTCGGCTAAGAGATGCCTACAAGCTTTTTTGACAGCCATTACCGGGGAAGCAATTAGCCGAGAGATAATTGATATCCCATTTTGAACCATGTATACTTGATAAATTTACTGCTAGTTTTTAGCAGGCTTACTTTGCTCTCTTGTTTTGTTGTGGACGCAACAGAGAGGTGTATGACCGGTTTTGACCAACCAGAAAACTACCACAATAACCCAGAGTCACTGCTCAGGAGAGTCCGTCCAAAGACGATCCACGGGCAGAGACCTGTACCAAAGGATCTTGAACCAAGCACTTCAAGGACTAGTAATCCGAACCCAACCATCACAGCCGAAAAGACAATTTGTGAGTTCTCCATCCCATCGAGCAACAATGTCCCTATAGGACCTAAGGTTCAGGTGGGGGAGAACTTCGAACTCAAGCCCGATGTCACTGATATGGTTCAAGGCATCTCATTTTGTGGATTGTCTATGAAGGATGCCAATAGTCACTGCAGTAGTTCCTAGAGATCTGCAGCACGTTTACATTGAAAGGTGCTTCCGCTAATGCCGTTAAACTTTATCTCTTTCCATTTTCACTTGACGGAAGGACGAAGCAATGGTTGTATCTCAACCGAGGCACATCGCTAATGTGGAATGCGTGCTCCAACGCATTCCTCGCTAAGTACTTCCCCTTGGAGAAGACCAATGCTTTGAGGAACCAGATCTCGAGGTTCCAACAGCACACAGATGAGACGGTGGCGGAGGCCTAGGAAAGACTCTAGGAGTATATCGCTGCCTGCCCCCACCACGGAATGCAAGAATGGCTGATCATTCAGAGCTTCTTCCATGGGCTTCTTCGCTCAGCACAAGGACACCTGGATACATCCGCTAGAGGATCCTTCCTGTCATTGAGCATTAGAACCAGCCAAAGAGCTGATTGAAAAAATGGCAATCAATCTAGGATTGAAAGAAGAGAGGTCAAGTACCCGATCACGTGGTGTCCATTAAATCGAGAGCACTGACATGCTCACTGCCAAGATGGACTTATTATTGAAAAATCTAGGAGACACTCCAGAGACTGTACTAGTCTAAGCCCTTGACACCCGCTTGACTTGCAAAGCATGCGGGAACACGAGGCACTCAGGGAACAGTTGCTTCGAAACTCGACAGGAGGACACGAACTTTGTCGGCAATAACTCCAGCTACATTAACAACGGTAATCGTCCTCAACCAGGTTGGAATTCTAGGTCTTACCTTCCTTTCTTCGAACAAGGTAACTCTTCAGATAGTTCAAAACAGTTTCCTAAAAACAACTTTAATCAAAAAGCTGTGATTGATAGCATTAGTAAAAAGTTTCATGCAAATGATAGACTCTTTGAATCTATTTCTTTGCAAAAGGAAACTTTGAATAGTGCTATGAAAAAACAACTAAGCTTCAATAAGATGTTGGAAACCCAAATAGCTTAGTTGGTTGCATCTTTACCTAACCCAAATGCGGGCAAACTACCAGGGCAACCTAAATAGCCTCCTAAGGAGCACATCAATACAGTTACCACTAGGGGTGGGAAAACAACACAGGATCCCCACCTCCTGGTTATGGAGGTAAAAAACAAGAGAAGACTATCTAACCTAAGGGCAAGGAAGAACCAGAAGATGTCCCTGGAAAAGAGGAGAAAGTAGCACAAAACACCTCCCACATGAGTTCTATGGCACAACGGTGCTACCTTTTCCTCCATGCAACAAGAAGGCTGCCGCTGATGAGCAATACAGTAAGTTTGTTGACACCTCCCAGATGAGTTCTATGACACAACGGTGCTACCTTTTTCCTTTATGCAACAAGAAGGCTGCCATTGATGAGCAATACAGAAAGTTTGTTGAGGTTATTAAAAATCTATATGTCAATATCCCCTTGCTAGATGCTATCCAAGTACCGACGTATGCTAAGTACCTAAAAGACATACTCAACAATAAGAAGCCATTACCATCAATGGAAATAGTGCACTTGATAGAAGAGTGTAGCGCAGCTATACTCAAGAAAAAAGAACTGGGAGGACTGCCTTCTCATGCTCAATAGGAACCTAGCAATTCGACCATGCCCTGTGTGATCTCGAAGCCAGCGTCAGTGTAATGCCTAAGGTAATACTTGATAACTTGAATCATGTTGCACTTGCTCCACTGCTATCTGTCTGCAGCTTGTGGATCAATCCATCTGATATCCTGAGGGAATCACCAAGAATGTTCTAGTGAAAATTCGGAATATCCTCATCCCGATGGACTTAATTGTTTTGGATGTAGAGATTGATGCCAAAACTTTGCTCATTCTTGGGCAGCCATTTTTAACCACCGCAGATGCAAGCATCGTTGTCTCGGCTGGATAGGTTCACCTCAACATTAATGGCATGAGGGAGACATTCGCCTTCAAGTCAAAAGTGGAGCAATGCAATGGGGTGCAAACTTTCAAGTGCCAAGCTCCAAAGGATGCCCCCAAGACCATGGTCAAGCCAAAAATTAAAGCCAAAGATGGATAATCTCATCTCATCTATGGAGAGGAAATTGAAACATGAGGCTGCTGTCCAATAGAAAGTGTATGAGGCCACCATCCAATGAAAGGATTTATTGAAAACAGAGGCGAAGCACGGCTGAGCCAACCCCGCGACACGGGAAACAGGAGGGAAGCTCTTGTAAGTATGGTTAGTGCCAACAACACGTTGAACATACACGAGTGGCATGACAATATCAAGGCATGAAAAAGAAGCTAATCATTCAAATCAGTGCCCTCAAAATCCTAAAAGGTAAAAGATGGGTTGCCCTTGCCAACAGGTAAATTGGCTTTATCATCTGGCTGCATTTTTATTTTCCGCCAAATTTAGATTTCCATACTTCCATTGCATGTTTAATTTATCATCTTGCATATTTTTCTTTCACACTTAGCAATATTTTTTCTATCCTTTTGCATTCAAAAAAAAGTGGCATGGCCGGCCGGCTAGGCGGCCGGCTGACCAACTCTTTTCACTCTCTCGAAGCAAAGATGCAAGGGGCAACAAAGTGGCCACCCGACTTGCACTCATGGCTGCCTGGCCATCACTCTCCTGCCCTCGCCTTGTCAATCTCCTAAACACACTCCATAATGCACCTACAACCTAGCCTACATGCATGCACTTGGGTCTAAGAGGATCAGCATGGCTGCTCAGGCCTAGGGAAGTGGCCGCCCGCCCCCCTAGCTGCATAGGCACCCAAGTTTTTTTAGCTCCATTCGCATCCATTCAGCACGACAGAGCACTCAAGTGGTCGCCCGACCTCCACCAATGGCTGGCCGACTGCCCAAAGTGGCCGCCTGACACCTACACTCCTCGTTACTGCCTCTTTTCTCTCCCCCTCATCATCGCGCATGAACACTCGAGCACCCGGCATGGGAGCATGGTCGGTCAACCACACATCATGAACGCCCAACCTCCATCTCGTCCCCTCCTGGCACATGCTGCTGCCTTTCACACTCACGTGCGCGCATATGGCCATCTGACTGCACTGCTTGGCTGATCGACTAGGGGTTATGGCCACCCCGCCACCTGCTCCTCCCACTGACTTATAAATACTAGCCCCCTTGTTTCATTTCCCTTCACATCACCTGTAGCAAGCTGCATTCTCTTCTCACCCTGTAAATATAAATACCAGCCCCCTTGTTTCATTTCCCTTCACATCACTAGCAGCATGCTACATTCTCTCTTCTCCCTCTCCAGATTCTCACCAAGTGTTTAATTAAGCTCTTTTGCTTAGTTGAATAATGCCTGAATAAAATTGTGTTAGACAAATAAATCTCCTACTTGCCCAAACTCTCTCATTTTCAGCAAGAACAAGAATGTTTTGTGGAGGTTCTGCCCCATAAGGGATGCTAATTTTCGGATGACTAACATGCTAACACCAATATTTTCTATCGTCTGTTCCTTCAGGTCTTTGTTTCTGCCCTTGTCTTGCAGGATGAATTGAGGATTCAAGAAGGTGAAGAAGGCACTAAGCAAGGCAGGGTAGAACATCTGCTTCTCCTTTGGCTCATCCAACTCGCAAAGTAGGCATTCTTGGTCGGCTTCCGAGGGGATGTCCATGAGCATGGAGGCCCCTGAAGAAGTGGCAACATCATCCACCCATCGACCGGTGCTACTGCTCAACTCGCACATCACATCTCGCGATCAGAATGAAATAGAGGCATTAAGGCTTCTCCACCAGAAACCTTACTCCTTGACCAAGTACTTCGATGAGCTTTTCCTCTCCAGCACAGGGATGCTGGATGAGTTCGACGAAGTATTCCAAGCCGATGGCTGGAAAAACTTCGCAGAAGTTCTAGAAGGGGGTGTTATGCTTCTCACCAAAGAGTTCCTCATGACACTGTGATTCGTTGAGGATGAGCAAGCCGGTATGGCTATCTATTTCTGACTCTTTAACACTGAGCATACTCTATCATTGCGTCAGCTCAGCGATTGTCTGGGGTTCTCGTCTGTAGCTGCGGAACCTGTGGGCTTTAGTTCCGCAAAGTTTTGGAAAGAGTTAGCTGCGGATGATGCTTCAGGGAAAAGGAGCATCACAAATATCAAACATCCTACCATGCATTTTCTTGCTCGCTAGCTCACCATGGTCGTTTTTCCTCGGGATGACCACCGTTGCGTTACTGTAGATGTTGTGATTTGCCACTATGCTATGTGGAGGAAGCAAAAGTTTGCTCCCGTGCTGAACATGGTATATCATTGGCTAAAGCTAATTTGTGATGGCAACACCATTTCAATCACGTCATTCGTGATGAGGATCGCAAATAAGTTAGGAGTTTTAGCAAATGCTAGCAAAGCATTCATGCAAAATGAATCGTAGCAAGGGAACTTATCATGATGTTTAGAGGCTATGAGTTTGAACTATCGCTCCCTGCACTACAGTTCAAGCTATATTCAATGAAATCACTAACCGTACAGCTAGAGATAGAAGCTGCAAGGAATAATATTTCCGGAGTCATGAAACGTGCCAGGAGACGCCGAGTCTAGGGGAGAATTCGCAAGACACAGGAAGATGCTCAAGCCAAAAGGGCTGGACCCTCCTAGGTTAACCAAAGTGCTGGGCCATCCTGGGAAACCCAGGGAGGGGCACCCACTTGGGAAAACCTATGAGAATCCTAGCACAGCTCATGTAACACCGACTCCAGTGTGCCCTCAGCACATCCTATGTAGTCAGACCACTACAGCAGAGGTCAACAGTTTTATGGTCAAGGTGCAGGTCCATCTGCATTTGCCCCCTACACTGACGATGGATTCTCGAGGAACCTAAGCTCCCTCTTTGGGGCTTTGGACCTTCAAGAGCATCGCACTTTGGGGATGATGGACAACCTCAATGAGATTAACAAATGCACCATTGAGATGCAGCGGCAACAAAATGTTGACCACAACAGGCTCTTGGAAACAGGAGCGACTGTCGACCTCATCTACGAGCAAAGCCGCCAGTACTACCACTCCCAAGGGTTTTATCCCGACTGAGTTTCATTGAAGCTTGGGGAGAAAGAAAAGCCCAATAAATGGTATGTGTGTCACACCACCCCTTTGTGCATCCCTGTGTTTCCCCTAAAAGATGTCAAGTCCTGCTTGAAAGACTGTTTCTGTCCTGCCTACCATGAGAAGTTTGGATGGTAGTAATGTATTTTTAATTTCAGCACATTCCATTTCGGTTATATTTAAAAAAAAGAGGTTTGTATCATAATAAACAACTCCCATGAGTAAGTTCACATGCTAGCTTCATTTTGTAAATGATGAACAGTTGCTCTATCGAGTGAATGGTTTAATTCTTGCATGTGAACTTATGCTTAGCTTAGTCCCATGTTTGTGAATAAAAATAGTGAACCAACGTTTTACCATGTGGTTGCCATTTGTGAGAACAAGCCTAAGTTGTTGAGGGAAACTAATTAGGCTTAAAAGTAGGATAATTAGTTTTTGTTCCTAGTAAGATGAACATCTCAGGTTTTTATTTTTGAAAACAGCAAAATAAAGCTCCCTTTTCGTCAAAATTCCTACCAGAGCCAAAAATGCTTCGAATGTTCGAAACTACTACATAAAGCTACTTAGTAATGTTTTGAGATATGTCAAATTTTGGTCTCATTGAAGTAGAAATATCACCTTCTATTGATAGCTGGAGTACAAAAACAACAATGCAAACATTTCGGACTTTGCATCCACCAAAAAGTCTCCAAATACTTCTCATTCCCTAAGCCTTCAAGTCTCAAGGAGCAAGGGTAATGGAGCTACTCCCCAAACTGACCTTGTACACTTACTAATACCCCATTCACTGTTTTGGACAATAAATAGACCCAAGGAGCTCATTTGGAAAGTGTGGAGAGTGAGAGAAGAGATACAGGTCCTACCTTAGAGTTTTTCACCTTTTTCTTAATAGTTAGGATAGTCCTGTGAGTTAGAGTTGAGTCGAGCTTTGCCTCAGAGTGTCCGGAGTAGCCTCAAGTCTGTGGTGAAAGCTTTGTATCTTTGTACTCTTGTTATCTTCAATATAATTCTAGTTATATTTTACTCTATGTTCTATCTCCTGCGAATGTGGTGTACCTTTCTTTGCATACTTGCTAGGCTTAGATTGTGTCTAACTTTGTTATTTAAATCTTGTTATTCTTGCCTGGTGATATAACTCAACCCTAGACTTAGATGCTAGGCTCTGGCTAGATCCTCTCCTTTGGTCAAGAAAGATCTATCGTTGTTCAAGCTTCATTTGAACACGTTTATAGCGTGCCATCCTCTCCACACATCTATGCTATTGATAGCGTGTGATATGCATGTGCATGCCAATCCTGTAGGTGTTAGCTAGACTCTCTTTCGGGACCAACTATCTACCCCTTAGTATCCTCGAGACTCGAGAATTTTGCTCGATGCAAGACCCTAACTTGTTTATTCGAATTCCTTAGTTAGTCACAGATAATCTTTGTAGCCGAATAAAAGTAGAGTTTGGTGACTTTATCCTACTCATTGTCCTCTCAGGCAACTATACCTTCGTACCGATATCTTTGGCAGCCGACTTATGAAGCGCCCCAGTTTCCATAATGGGACTAAAATGTGCTTTATTACCATCCTAGGGTTTGGTAGTCACATTCTTACATCAGAGTGATACAGATCCGCCCTAAATGGGTCGGACAGCAAGGGGCGTAGCCCACCTATGTGCGCTATATCTAAATTAGGCTTAGGTGGTTGTATATTTTGCTGGGTTACCTTTGCAAGCAAAACATGCAAGTTTTTTTGTGATTATCAGGCTAAGGGTTGTGTTTGTAAAACATAGAAAATTTATCCATCAAGTGGGGATTCCAGTGGGCTTGCTTATCGTTTTGTTAATACAGATGATGCATCGGTCGCTGGTGACTGAGGGTGTATCGTTTGTCGAATGCGTTGGTGTACCATCATTCACCGGGCATGTTGGCATACCAACTGCTGGGCGCGATGGTGTGTCATCCACTACGCATGTTGGTACAGTATCTGTTGTAGGCGCCGGTTGCTTTCTTCAAGCGCGGCGAAGGCCCTCGCAAGAGGTGTACCAACTAAGATCGCTGGTACCACCTACATGCATAAATAGGGAAAAGCATACACACCATGAACATAACATGAGCTCAACACGGATTTTAGGCGTGGTGAGCGGGAGATCTCGGGTTTATTTGGAGGGTTGGAAATTTACTAGAGGTGGTGGTTCGGGTAGGTAGCAGGGTGGAGTGTGGTGTCGGCCCTGCTGGTGGGCATGGTAATAGTTATGGAGGTAGTGCTAGGGTAGCGAATTCGAGCGGCGGAAACAAGAATGGCGAGAAGGTGGCCTCATGGTGAAGTCCAGAGTTTGAGTGGGACAAGGGAGGGAGCGATGATTTTCAGTTGATTTTTGGTGTCGTCATCATCTGAACTCAAAGCCTGGAAAGACCAAGGCAGGAGCCTTCTGAATTTATGTGGAGTGTGTGGATGTATAGAGCTTGATTTTTAGATAAAGTTAGGCACAAGAATCGCCTAAATCGGAGTTTAAATGGAAAAGATATGAGGCATGTGGTGGTGGGGGCTAGGAATGGACTTTCTAGATAACTCGGGGGGTAGAACTAGACTTTTTGTGGGTGCTCTTGGCCAGCTCGGCCCATGAACGCGCGCGGCGCGGCCTCGCAAGAATGGGCCAGCCCTAGGCAGGCGGGAGATGGCGCGGCTCACGCCGTCCGCTCAGGCCCATGTGGCAATGGCATAGGATGGTAACGATGTAAGGTGTGGTGAGACGGCGCCGCTTCGGTTCGAACCGAGCGAGCGGGAGACGGGCCGTCGGACGGTGGGAGGTGGCGGTTCTCCGCCGTCCGACCGGTTTGTCGGGGAATGATGGCGGTGCGAGGTCGAGACAGGTGGGGTGAGTGCAACAGTGGCTTTGTGGGGGCAGCTAGGTGGCTGAGAAAGGAGGCTCCATGGCGGGGCAAGAGGCGCGCACGGCGACGAGGGAGGGCACGCGGTGGCAAGCTCTAGTGGGAGGTGGAGAGGGGTCTAAGCGGTGGAGAGGGGTCTAGGTGGTAGAGGAGGTCAGGGCGGAGTTCGGGGAGCGAGCAATCGAGCTTCGGAGGTGTCTTGGGTGTGGATTTGGTGGTGGCGGTGTGGAGGGAGCTCCGGTGAGGTAGCAACCCGGTGGAGGGGGAAAGAGGTCTGTCTATGGCTAGTGGTGCTCAAGCGTGTTGGGGACCGGTCGTGGCATGCGATGCGTAGGCGGTGGGGGGTTCGGTGGTTAGAGGGGCTCACTGGTGATGCCTTTTATAGGTGAGCGGGCAGGGGGCCAATGCCCGGTGCGATGGCGGCGTGGCGAAGCGCTGCGGAGGCTAGGTGGCGGTGCGATGCGCAGGCACGGTGCAGTCGAAGGCTGGGCCGGGTCGTGGTGCGCAGCGGCACCAGTGCGGTGGGAGCGGAGGCGGGGTCCGCGGCGCACGGTGTGCCCGTTCAAGGAAGAAGATGACAGGGGAAGGAGATGCCGACAAATGAGGTCCACCCGTCAGCGAGAGGGGGGCGTGGGCCACGGTGGCAGAGGGAGAAGGGAAGTGGGAGGTGGCCTTGGGCCGGCCTGACGGCCCAGGTGGGAGGGGGAGAGGGAGGGGGCTGAGGTGGCGGCCCAAGAGGGAAGAGCGGGAAGGCTGGCCGGTGGGGCTAGCAGGGCCGAAGGGTGGGGGCTGCCGGCCCGTAGAGAGAAGGGGGGTATTTTCCATTTTTTCTATTTTGTATTTGAATCTAAATTTGGATAGGAATTTGAAGGGATTTCTGTGGGGGACATTTTGGGGAATATTTTGCAAGGAGGTAATTTCAAATGTTGGAGATTTTTTTGAGCTGATATCAATACACTCAAACAAACAACCAGGGTTTTCGAAAAGTTGATTTAGAATTATGGAGGGATTTAGAAGAAATTTTTCGGTGCTAAAATTCGGGATGTTACAACTTACCTCTCCATCATACACCTGTTACTTTCACGTTTGCCCCTGTTTAATTACTAGTTGGTACGATTTAACCAAGTCTACAGTTCATTCGAATTGAGTTTATTCAATTATACTCTCTAGCCTACCGCTTCCCAGTGGAAATTTATGATATCTTGGAATACTCTAGGTGAAAGGCTATAGCGGTCTCCATGCGCTTGGGGATTAAAATCTGTTTAGGCTAAGATACGCCAATACATACAAGTCTCTTGAGCTCTGTAGCTTGGTCTTGGATGATCTTCACTCAATTCGATGGAAGTTGATGCTCTAAATGCTCTTGACTAGTGGTGTATACTTATGGTAGGTCAAGGGAAGTGAATGAGCCTAGGGGAACCCATATTTATAGCCCTCAAGGTTAGAATAGCTGTTGGAAAAGATGCAGTAAAAGTTCGTATAATAGGACATTTCGCTCGGTTCACTTTTCTCCGGTCGAACAGCCCAGTCAATGCTGATGTCATACTAGACGTTACTATACTTGACTAGTCCGAGGTATTGTCTGCTCCTTCAGGTCTTATAGTTCAATCGAGTGTATTTGTTGACACTGTGAAACTAGTCATTGAAAATTGTCCGCTCTATTGTCATAGGCATTGGAGCGGAATGTCTGGTCGAGTCAATACCTCTGAGTTCCCCGAAAACACCACCTTCGGAAAAATTTATATTGTGCATTGTCTGACCCTAGGCATAGTACTGTCTGGTCAGTTCAATTTGATATGAGCATTTGAGCATTGTCGTATGTATTGTCCGCTCACTTCATTTCTTCAAGGTTTGGACTGTACGGTCAATACAATCCGTATTCCAACTAAAATCTGAGTTCTATTGTGGATAGTCCAGCCATCTCATTTATACATCGATCGGAATGTCCGGTCGAATCAAAGACTTTCTGATTTTGTTTTTCTTCCAAGGATTTGAATTCCAATTTGGTTCCTTTTGATCTTTGACCTCTTCCTTGATAGCTAGAGCATGTTTCTAAGCTATTTTGACTTGTGTGTGCAATAGTACTTGGGCAACTCAATGAGATCAAGCTACTAGGCTTAGCCCCCCTTTATAGTACGGACTCGACAAGGCTATAAACCCTATCTACTTAAGGATCCTTAAACACCTTGTGATCCTTGAATCTAGAAATCTCCTTAGTCTATATGAAATCCATGAATCCATCACTTTGAGTTGATTTTGAGTTCTATTCCAGAGGGGCCTTATTGGACTAATGAGTCATTTAATTGTTTTGAATTCCACACTCACAAACTCATTAGTGACATAACCTCGTTGTCATTCAATCATGAAAACTTACCAACTTACCTAGGGAGCCTAGATGCTTATAGCATTCTAGCCTCAGAATCTAACCCCCCCCCGTTTCATGACATCGTCAGCCTCGCTTGCTCCTGTCACCGCCTCCACACTAGTGATCGCCCTCGCCTGCCACATCACCGGGAATCGTACTGACACCCAGCTGCTTTCCACGGCTGAGCACAAGGCCACCATTCACGGTTCTCGCCCTGTGACACTGGTCCTACTGTATAATGCCACCACCCTGCCACTTCCCACACTGCTAATTAAAGGCCCCTCGGAGGCCAAGCTCTGGCGCCACTCACCTTCGCTTTCTTCCCCCTCGTGCTGCTCACCATGACGATGCACCCAACGTCAATCCCTCCTCCTCGAGGCCTTGGTGCCCAAGTGAGGTAAAGAACTCCCTCGAGCTCCACCTGCCTCCTTGGCCCCATCATTCCCCTCTCCCCTGGTACGTCGCCGCATCACACTACTGCCTCACTATGGCCGGCCAGCAACATCACAAGCAACCAATCCCCGCCTTCTAATCCGTGACGAAGACCCCTCCTAGGTTTTCTTCATTGCCTCCTCTCTCTCTCCTTGTGCCACCCTTGTCGCCAGAACTAGCCGGATGGCGACAAGCCGGTAGCGGACCGTTGCCGGCGGTACGGCTATCCCCAGCTAGCTTGACCCTGATCCAACCAACTGCCCCCCTAATGTTATCCCTTGCCCCAGCCATGTATGCGTGGGCCTGGCCCTGACGTCGTTGTCCTGCGCTGTCCACCTCCCCCGGCTCCCCTATGTGGACATTCTCTACCATGGACCGTATACCGCAGACCACGCCCCCTCGGCCCACCGGTCAGTGCGAGAAACTCAGAACAGGTTCACGAGAAAAGTACAAAACTACCATCTCAACTATCCAAAAAGTCCAAATCTACCCCATGGCTAGTAATTTGTTTTCATATCTTCTCCATCTAAACTCTGATGTCGACGATTCTTTCACCAATTTTCTTCTAATCACAAGACCCAATCATTCATAAGATTTTCAAACTTTGTTGAGCTTTGCCTTGTTTTGCGTGTTTGCTTGTGTGTGCTGTCAGACTAGCACCGGAGCGCCGCCCGGAGTCCTGAGAAACCATCCCCGACAAGGAAGCCAGTACCCTAGCAAGTGTCCGTGCCGGTGCATTGAAGACGCCACCAAACACCAGAAGCCAGTTCCGTGAGTTCTCACTCTCTGCCGGTCAAAGCAACAGCAAGCCCATAGAATCTCTTTCATGTATAAATTTCCTAGTTTTCAAACACTTAACCTGGCATGTTTTCATATATGCATTATTATTATTTTGCTGCTAAGAAACAGGGTAACAATTAGGTATTTGTTTTTGAAAATGGATGTTTTGGGAAAATGATTATGAAAGGTCTGGTGGTTGAGTTGTGAGCTACGGTGGACGGGAAGTACAGAACCAACTTTTGGTAAGAAGGTTTTGAAAATGATTTGTGAAAACTGTTGGGAACTGCTGAGATTCCAGGATGGTGAAAGTCCAGTGGGTTTTGTTTGGAAAGTGGAAAGCTTTATATTCCCTTGGGAGAAATGAGATTTTGAAAACAAAATGTTTTACACAACAAAACCCGCATCAAAAGTCGACTTTTCCGCAAAACCCCCAAGCCCCACTGATTGCAATAGACCTCCAGTAGGTGAAAGTTGGCTGTTGAGTACATAAGTATTTACCTTGCTTTGTTGTTGTTTCTCAGATAAGTTCGTCAACCAAATTGTGTAAGGCTTACGCCTGCACATAACTATGCCTATGACATTTGAGTTGTTGTAATGATTCCATTGTGTATATTGGACCGTTTGCTTCAATTCCTACTCTTTTGTATTATATTGCTACAGTGTGAACAACTCTTAAATTGTTCGCCACTCTATTTTGGTTTGTGCGGATACGGAATTATCTGATGTATAAATGTGTATATTAGCCTCCTAAGACTAACTAGTATTTGATCCCCGAAGGATTTGGGGGCACTTCAACTACTCGTAGTTAATTTATTATATGAACCAGTCACCGGCAACTAAGAATAAAAGACAGTGTTTCATTGAGAATGGGAACTAGTAAACGGATCCACTTGTTCTTTTTTTTTGTGAAAACGATGATTTTTTTTTGGAGACGATTAGGATCCACTTGTGATTATAGCTGGTGTTTGGAAATCCTACTCCATCCTGCATATATAGCTCATCCCTCGTCCGCAGCTCCCAAAGCGCAGCGCAGCAGCAGAAAGGAAGAAAACCAGTGGGGGTCCAGACTCCAGAGTGACCAACCAGTTTCTGCAAGTCCGATAGCTGCTAGAGCACCAGGTTGCTAAGCCATGGCGGCACTACTCCCACTCCCACTCCGTACAGCCGCTTCCTTCCATCTTCTCTTCCTTTTCTTTCTACCCGCTGCAACCAGAACCTCAGATGCGGCCCAGCTGCAAGACATGGAGTGCTCCACGGATGGCAACTACACCACTGATGACGCGTACGCTGCCAACCTAAACCAATTCCTCGCCGCGCTGCCGACGAACACCGTCTCCAAGAACGGCGGCTTCTTCAACGGCACGGTCGGCCAGGGGACGGCCACCGTCTACGGCCTTGCCTTGTGCTTCGCTGACTTCTCCCTGTCGGACTGCAAGGACTGCCTCACCGCCGCGGCTAGCTCCGGCGCCGCCAGTGGGCTCGTCAAAAGCTGCCCTGGCAGCGTAACAGTGGGCGCCATCTACGACCAGTGCATGCTTCGCTACTCCAACCTAAATTTCTTTGGTACCGCCGAAACAGGTAGGTAATACATTTGAATTTTTTCATTATTGTTTAACGAGTTTAATTTCTAGAGAAATTATTCAAACGTAATTGCAGCCTACGATATATACTTCCAAATATTACATATGGACAGTCCATTTTGTTTCATCCAGATAGTTTGAATGATGAGGTACGTACTCATATGGATAGTCCAAAATCTATCAATTTATTTTTAGATCTTGGAAATAGCATATGGCGACAATACATACATAGTAGATCTAACCACCCTATGTGATGTTTTGTAGCATGATCTTTTTAACATGATAAAAATCAGATCTGACTACCCCCCATGCCTGTATTATTGTAGCATGTTCTCCTTTTTTTAGGACTGCGCTAACGTGCAACCCTGTCGCGACCTTGGTACGGCGCGTCCCCTCCTTTTTCCTTTTTAATCCTGTAACTGTGCGATCATCTCCTTTGTTTTTTAGCAACGTGTGATTCGTACATGTTAGGAGGCTTAGCCGGCCACCACATAAAGAATTCTCATTTAACTTTAAACAAACCACTGAAAGGTCACTTTCAAAGATGATGTCAGCGATAGCTAAGAATAAGATATGTTAGTTAATTTTTCATTGCTCATTACTCATTACTCTCTCGTGTGATGTCCGTTTTGAATTCCGTTCGCACCATCGTGCAGTAGATCTACAAAATAAGATCTATATTGTATATGTTTCGAAGATTTTAACATCAAATAGTAAGTTATATACAAAACTAGATGAAAATTATATATTAACTACCAATAAGTTATTATTACATGGCCACAACTAAACTTGCCACTTGTAATTATAAAGTTTTATTTTATGAACTGGAATAACTTATGAATCATGTGTAGTATCATATGTATCAATTTTATATATAGAAAACGTACCAATTTATGTAAGGACAAATATATTATAGCATGTGTAGAGCTTGCTACTATCTCGTTTACATAATGCGGTATATTATCTCTAGATAAATTAAATGTTACAAGTTATGTACAAACAATATACTAATTTATGTCGAGGCGTCGAGGCAGTGTAGTAAATTATACCTTATCTCTAATAGCAAGTTATGTGTGTCTCATTGAATACTTAAATATAAGTTACAATGCATCGATTCATATAGAAATTTCAAGTAACAAGTTATGTTAAATTAAACTTTAATAATCACATAATCTTATAACATAAGTGACAAGTTTAGCAATAATCTTGTAACAATAACTTGTTGCTAGTTTATTATATAACTTTCATCTAATTTTATATATAACTTGCTATTTTATTTAAATATCTTAAAACATATGCAACATGGATCTTGTTTTGTAGATCTCGTCATAAGAAACGTAATGGTACTAATAGATTTGAAAATGGACATCCTATCAGAAAATAACAAGCAATGAAAAAATACACAACATTTTTCTTTGCTGACTTCATCTCAAAAGCGACATCCGTTGTCCTTTTGTGATTAATACTTAGCCTCGTAACACTGGAAACGGAGAGTTACTATCAGAATAATGGACCACTGGGCCGTAGGTATCGATATATTAGAAAATAGCCTGCTAGATCTTCGCTCCCCCATGGGCCTCAGAGTCGCGCGGTCACATGTGAGGGTGACTCGTCGTTGCCTAACCTTTCGGTTTTTGTAGGTAACTTTATTTTTCTCCAATATAATGTTTTTTTAACATGACAAAACTACCCCACGCGATATATTGTACGAACAAATGTCTCCCTTCCCTTGCAATGTTAGTTAATTTTAACGTCTCAGCCCATACATGATGATCTCCCATAATGTGTTTTTAACATGACAAAAACTACTTCGATCCATGCGATATGTTTAACAAACATTATGTCACTCCCTTGCGATGTTTTTAACATGACAACGTGGTATCTGTAGTGGCAGATCTAGAATGAACACTTGGCTGGTGCTAACTTTTTTCTACCTCTATTTTTCCTTCTTTCCTTATTATCTACGTCTAAAAATCGGAGGGGGCTGAGGTGAACCTTCCACCCCGACTGTAGATCTCCGCCCCTAGGTATCTGCTAACATGATTTTCTTAAACTGAGAAAAACAAAGTTAGCAAACGACAAATCAAATCCACTACTGGCAATGCCACAAAAATAATTTCCTGCGAAGGCTCTTTTTTCTAGGACGACGTGTATGTGGTCAAAATTCCACACGCTCCTGCATGGAGTGTTTGGATTCGGAAGCTAAAATTTAGCCAACGTCACATCGAATGTTTGCATGCTACTTAGAAGTATTAAAATGGTTTAATTAGAAAAGTAATTACATAGACGATGAGTAAACGGAGAGATGAATTTATTAAGCCTAATTAATCCATGATTAACGAATGGTTACTGTAGTATCATATTTGCTAATCATAAATTAATTAGTCTTAATAAATTCGTCTCGCTGTTTACTCCTCATCTGTATAATTAGTTTTATAATTAAACTATATTTTTTCTAACTAGCGTCCAAACATTCGATGTGACGAGGGCTCAAATTTAGCAAGTGATTCAAACACCCCTATAAGATGGGAGCTCTTTGGCCACCACTGAGGCTATTTCTAATTCCAAATTATATTACTTCAATATCCAAAAATACCATGTATGATAGAAACTATGACACTTTACTATACATAGCTCGTATCATACTTTATCTTTAATTGGTATGGTGTTTTGGCTATGAACGTACTCCCTCCGTTCTAGAATAAAATGTCTGTTGAGTTTATCCTAAGGCAAACAATTCTAAATTTGATCAAGTTTATCAAAAAAATATTAACATGTAGTATTACACTAAATAAGTAAGCTATGTCTCTGTGTTGCGTCACCGGACACGAGAATTTGTGGGTAGAGTGGAAAACGTGCTAACCCTCTCTGAATGGTTGCAAAGCTGTGAGTTGAGTTGGTTTTATATTGGTCCAGGCTGGCGCCCTACGTCAGGTTGGTTCAGCCCTAGCTAGAGGTTGAAGAATATGAAAACCCCCCAGTCTGAAGTCCTCGTCTCGGGGCGAGACCCCGAGACAGGTTACATGGCATGTGTAAAAAAGAATAAAAGGTGGGGCCCTCCACTACAGGAGTCCGGGGCTTGCTCTTTTTGGATGATTTTGAGGATCTTTGCCGTGCTGCTGTCTCCTTGGACGACCTCCTTTTGCTTGCGGGTCGGGCGCACTGATCGTGAGTAGACCTGGCAGTGGACCTACACAATCCAAAGTCCAATTGGACTCTACTTGCTTGGACAGATCTCATTTGGGCTTGGATATCCATTATCCTGAGATCCAATAAACATCGTACCCATTTGGATCATAGATGTCAAAATCTATGAATCCATTGGACCTCAAGGGATATTCTAACGGAAGGCATGGATGTGCAGAGGGGCCGATAGAATCCGCATCATGGCATCGGTGATTGATTCCTCTCCGCTCTCTATCTCCCCACGCACCGTTTCTTTTCTTCCCCAAACACCGTGGACTTCTTCATCGGCGGCAGCGGAAGCAGAGGAAGAGGAGCGGGGCCCTACGACGACCGTACACAGGCAGAGCAGTGGCTGGAGATCGCGAAGAAGTGGTTCACGGCGTGCGTGACCTTGTGGGCTGCATGCGCTTTGCGGCAGCACACGGTGGAGTCAGGACCCACTGCCTCTCAGGCGCCGACGAGCTCCTTGCTATCGCCGACGTCCTCCTCGCCGCCCAGGCTAGCATCATCCCAGGCCACCCCGACCCGCTCTTCCTCCTCCAGCTGCCGCCAGGGTACGACCACAACCCGGCCGCCGTCTCCCACACCTTCCGTCGCCTTGCGCTCCTCCTCGGGTCTCGCAACCCGCACCCGGGCGCCGACGTTGCGCTCCGCCTCATCAACGACGCCTATGCCTTCCTCTCCGATCTGTTCCGCCGGCCCCCATCGCAGCCCGTCAATCCGATGACGGTCCTTACCCTGTCGGCAACTGCCTGCGATCCATGACTAGGGGTCACTGCTGTCTTGTAGTGGCTAGTAAATTGGATATTTAGATTAGATTGGGATAATTGGTGTTTGGATCGGATAGGGTTGGGTAATGGAGCCGTAAAGTTGGATTGGATTAGAGAAAGACCCTTCATCAACGGGAATTTTTTTTTGGATTTGCCTCCATTGGATATGGATCGCATTCCAATCTCAGGTCTAATCATGAACCAGGGCATGGGCTAAGTCCCTGGCACCAGATTGGTATAGGCATAGATGGCTAAGCGGACAGCATAGGCCCCTGCTCGGCACAACCCACCAAGGCCCAATGAAGGAGATGGACCGTGTCGTGTCGGCCCTTGCGGGCTGCTGCTGGCAAGCACGGCACGGCAGGCCGCCGGTCCAGCTTGAAGCATGAGAAAGCCCAACAGGGGATTGGGTAATGGAGACGTAAAGTTGGATTGGATTGGAGAAGGACCCTTCATCAACTGGAGTATTTTTGGATTTGCCTCCATTGGATATGGATCGCAATCCAATCTCAGGTCTAATCGCGAGCCAAGGCATGTTCTTAGTCCTTGGCGCCAAATCGGTATAGGCATAGATGGGTGTTTTTTTATTTTTATATTTATTTTTTTCCGTTTTTACAGAAATATACCCTCGAGTGCTGGAATTGCGAAAATGTACTTCCGGTGCCCGGAGGGTGGGCGCCAGGGGTCTTGGCGCCCGGAGGCCAGGCGCCAGGCTTGGCGCCCTGCGTCCAAGCGCCAGGGTGTAGGGTCCTGGCGCCCCGCAGCCAGGCGTCAGGCTTGGCTGCCCAGCCGCCCGGCGCCAGGGTGCGAGACCCTGGCGCCCGGTAACCAGGCGCCAAGTCTGGTGTTTTTAAGTTTTTATTTTACAAATTTGTGAATGTGATCCGTTAGAAATTTTAACTTTTTTAGTTTTTAATTAACAAATTTGTGAATATTTAATTTGAATTACTGTGTTTTAAAGTTATTAAATTATAATTTGATGAATATAGTGGGAGGACATGATGGAGATGGCGCATGGTAGGATGGTAGCATGCAGTGCAAGGCACGGACGAAGGGAATTCGATGCCCTAGTCAACAGAATCCAATGCAATAAAGTGTACCATGACAGGTCACGGGGCAAAAGAAAAAGAGTCACATGAATGCGTACAGTCACATTAAAAGCATACATGTCGACACAGCTACCCTCCCCTACGAGTCCGACCTCGCTTTGCCCTCTGCTGCGTGTGTACATAGCCCACAGAGTATGTTAAAGGATCAGGAAACCTATGCTCTCGATGTGGCCGTGTCTGCTCCGCAGAAGTTTGTGTGGAATCCTGTGTCGCAAACAGTGGAGCACCCCCCAACTGTGACGCGCCAAGAACATGTTGCTGCTCATCTTCCATGTCTGAGAAGTTGAGCGCTTGGTCTTGTATGCCTTGAAATAGGTTGAATCCTGGAAGAAAATATTACGTGTTTGTCAAGAAAGTTAATAATATACGCGCACAAATAGAGAACATACAAAGGATTCTATAATAGAACCTATCGTCGGTGGACGGATCGGCGTGAACGACATCGACGGAGTAAGACCCATCGGCTGGTAGGACATGGATGGATGAGGCATCAGTGGAGTACCCATCGGTGGGCAGGACATGGACGGAGGAGGCATCGGTGGGAACTGCTGTGGAGACGGACGCATCGGTGTGTATGACGTCGATGGAGGATCCATCGGCATGTATGAGCAGGAGGATGATGGAACAGAACCAAACAATATGGTATGGAACAATACATGACAAAACCAAATATTGTCTCAGTGAACGCAGTTTATTTATTTACCTGCGTATTGTGGAGGAATCGGTGGCTGTTGGGCAGCGGGACACTGCACGGTAGGAGAAATACCCCATGCATGCACCATGGAAAGGATGCATTCGTTCGCCGCGGTCAACCGCTGCAACTGCTCGTTTGGGGTAAAAGGGTTGCCGCCTTGTACCCTGCAGTAGCGCCTCATGGGTATTTGACTGTAGTTGGCAGCATATCTGCATCTGCACATTCACCGAGATTGGCGTTTGTTTCCTAATCTAAAAAATTGACAAAAATGAAAGAAAGAATTAAAACTCATCCCTATGGCGGGCATACGCATCCGTGGAGCTTGCCTCATGTGGCACCGGTTCAGTGTCGGTATATGTCACGTGACAACGAGTGCGGGGCCGGTACCACGTCAGGAAAGCTTGATACCACTTTTCTGTGTGTGGCCCGACGGGGTGCACCACGGACTCGTGAGCGTCGGCCCAACCCTCGACGTAGGGTTGTACCTTATGCACCCACGTGGCTGAGCATGGTTGCCCAAGCCTACTCAACCTAAAATAGAATAGAAAATGTTCTTTTATTTGCATTGTGACATGATTTACATCTGAAATAGTGCATTTTATCATATGAAACGTACCTGTGGTCCTGTTGTGAAACCCGATCAATCACACGTGGTACTGGGAACTGCTGGACGTACCCGAATTGTCGCATAACTCTGTCCGGACTGTGTGGCTCGATGTAGATATCGTACACCAATGAGGCCGTCGTATACCACAAAGCCTCGTTCAAGGTGCACCAAGAAGACAACACATAAGGAGCCCGGCTTGCCACAACTGCTTGAGTATATGGCTCCCATATGACATCTTCGGCCACAAGCCAATCAAGCTCGAAGACGAAGTTCGGATATGTACGTCTTGGCTGCTCATTTGCCCAAGTTCTCTGCAATAAATATGAATGTCACGTCGTAATAGGTTGCAGAATTTCTCTGAGCAATTGTAGCGAGCATACGAGGAAGATTATCATATGAATCCTCATAGGTGCCAAACCTTATCTGAAACACCTTCTGCTTCGCCCTATAGCCCTTTGCATAACTTATGGTGTAATTGTATTCCAGCTCAATCTCTCTGATTATCTGTTTTGGCTCCAAGTGTGGCGAGTCCAGGATGCGGCCATACATTTCATTTGCCACGAATGCAGCAGGTCAAGTTGAGATTGTATTTTGGCACCTCTCTGTTGTAACAAGTATGCTCTGTAACAATTGAAATTTTCCAATGGGTTTTCAGAATTTCTTTGTAGGCGTTAACTCGCCATGGACACCCATCCCTGACACAACAAACATCATACACACTGAGGCTAGATTTCACTACTTTGAATTCCTTCTTCAGAGATAATGACCACAGTTTAACTGCTTCCTTAAGAAGTTCACTAGAAGCATATCTTGTACCTTGAACTACCTCATTCTGTCTGTACTCCCACTCCTGTTGCTTAGCATCATGTACAACAGGGTTATCAAATCCACCGTTCTCTCCACTCTGCGGGTATTGGGTAGTCCTCATCTTCATCAGACCCTTCTCTGGATTCCTGCGCCTGAGCAAACTCCTCGTCTTCATTCTCCATTTGTTGCACAATGCTTTGTATCCTCTCCCCCTCGTCTGCCTGCCCTTGCGGCTCTGCCTGACTACCATGCCCCTTATCTTCCTATTCTTGCGGCTCTACTCGACTATCGTGCCATTCATATGCTTGTTCTTGCACCTCACGTTGGCTAATCATTCCTTCATCATCAACTTCATTACCACTGACCTCAATGTCCCACAAATGGAGCTCCCGAATCAGTGTGTCCATTCCACAATTACTTCACCATGTTCCAACCCTATATCTTCCTATATCGCACCACTTGTGTTGCCGTAATTCTCAACAGGTTTCGGAACCAACTGTGGCTTTTTCAATGATCTGCACAAGCATAGCAAGTGGCCACCCACGATGAAGAGCCATACTAATGTACATCTTTCAGTCAGAGGTGTTGCGGATCAATATCAACTCCCAGAAATAACCTTCATTTGCCCATGTCACAACAGTTTGGACTGTAAGCACATGTGTTTCTGTGTTAATTTTGAATCCACGCTCTAGCCAACTATGCACAGAACCAAATGATTTATCCCAAAGTTTATCTATTCCCTTCAACGTACGAGTAAACCCATTCAATTGTACTCCATATGCACCTTCAACAGTTACTGGCTTCACCATAATATATTTCAAACTGCAACTTGATTGACATCTCTGCCAATATATTGAACCATTCAAATTCCATAAATAATAACACTAGTGTATACCTAAATACTACATACGAAACTATTTCTAAAATTATACTGCTAAAACTTAATTAATTGAACTAAATACTAAAAACTACACATAAATACTTATACACATTATATATTGTACTATAAATTCAAATTATTATAACAGATCTATGGGTTACTACTAAACACTATAACACTAATATGCAGATCTACTCAAACACATTATATATTGTACTATAATTTCTACTTTCAAACACATTATATATTGCACTATAATTTCTACTTTCAAAAAACTACGATATTCTAGTTTCTAAAAATATTCTAAAATTCTATTCTAAAGATATTCTAAATTTCTATATCGCAGAAAAACTAAATAAATTACTAGATCTACCGCATTTAACTTGCTAACACAGCAAACAAATACTTCGTACGAATATAAAGCTGAGTACAAAAATTACATGATCAATCGGTCCAATCTCAGCAGGGCTTCGCAGCATCACACTCCCCCTCCCCTCCCCTCTCCTCTCCTCTCTTGCGCTCTGCTCAAACCCCTCTCCTCTTCGCTCGGCTTCAAATGGACGCACGCTCGGCTTCAAATGGACGTAGCAACCGGCGGATGCGTATTTATAGGGGACCCTGGCGCCTGGCCACCTGGGCGCCAGGGCCAACCGCTGCCCCCTGCCGCGCCCGTGATGGCACCAGGCCGCCCCTGCAGCGCGCCCGTGAGGGCGCTAGGCCGCCCCTGTAGTGCGCCCGTGAGCCCTGGCGCCTGGCTGCTCGGGCGCCAGGCCTGGCTGCCTGGCCTCTGGGCGCCAGGACCCTGTCCCTGTCCCTGGCGCCTGGCCACCGGGCGCCAGGGCCCTCCACCCCCTGCCGCGCGCCCGTGACGCCTGCAGCGCGCCTGTGACCATCCTGGCGCCTGGCCTCCGGGCGCCAGCGGGCGCCCAACCCCCCGGCGCCGGAAAGTACATTTTCGCAATTCCAACGCTTGAGGGTATATTTCTGTAAGAACGAAAAAAATAAATATAAAAATAAAAAAAGATTCCATAGATGGCTAATCAGACGGCACATGCCCATGCTAGGCACGATCCGCCAAGGTCCAAGGAAGTAGATGGACCGTGTCGTGTCAGCCTGCGGGCTGCTGCTGCTGCCAAGCACGGTACAACGGGCTACCGGTCTAGCCCGAAGCATGAGAAAGCCCACCAGGTCTCACCAAGGCGCAGCTCATAAATGGCAAAAAATAGAAAGGAAAACATTCCTCATGTGGGATTCGACCTGGGTTGAGGAGCAGAGAAGGTGTTCGCTGCACTCATCTAATTGAGTCGTTGTTTGTATTTTATGGATTAGATTATAATCTTATTTATATACTGTTGTTTCTATTAATGGGCCATGCTGTACTAGCCCGGCGTGCCGGGATTCTTGTCTAGGCCACTGGCTAGTACTGAGTCGTTTTGTCTCCCTCTTTGACGTCACAGCCTGTGGTCAGGATACTGGCTTCCGTAGTAATCCTCCGTCCCGACCTCTTAGTATTTTGCGCGAGCTGACCCCAGGAGGCCGTGTGGTCCCGTCCTGAGCTGACTTTAGAGCAAGTATAGTAATATTACGTAAGCATGTTATATAGCTTGCCACGTTAGATGTGAGGTGAGGTGCATGAAAGAGAAATGGAGAAAAGAAAAGCCGCCGATTGTAGCATAGTCTCCAGGAAAATACTCCCTCCATCCAGTTTTGATCGTCGTCTAAGGAAAAATAGAAAATCCAACAATGATCGTCGTCTAAGGGCGTAATCACATTAGTTGCGATCTGCATGGGGTGGTAAAACCATGCATGGAAACCCAAGCGTTGTGCATGCATGCTGTGTCCAATATAAAATGAATTTATCCTCAACAACCAGCGCTAATTCTCCTTGGAAGCCGTCGTGCATGCGTTGAGCAGTTAATGATCCTTAACAACCGGAGCTAATTCTCCTTGGAAGCAACCATGCATGTGTTGAGCAGTAAACATAATAAGAAGGCGTTGCTATGCCTTGGTCTCTGGGCCGGAAGCTTATATGACGATCAAAACTGGATGGAGGGAGCAAGTGAGAAGATGTGAGGATGGAAGTGGACCTGATATTAATGGTTCACTGTATACACAACCAACTATTATATTATATGAGTAAACTATTATATTGGTTATTGATGATATGACAACAACATAAAACCCACCCTTGACTATATTATTAACCTTGCCCCTAGGCATGTTGGGGGTTCCGCCTCAGGCCAGCCACAGGGAGGTCGGGCGTTTGCTTTCAAGCATGGATCGGCCTTAGACCAAGTCTAATGGCTGCCCTAATCTCAAGACTAAAATTTATAGCTCTACTATGAACAGTGCGGCTACCATTGGCCTTGGTCTTAGGCCGTTGTATTGATATCGTCGCTACGAAAATATAGATCATGATAAATTTAATGATGGTAAGTTGATATCATAAGAATTCTTATTCTTTTCTATAAGATATCGTGCCAAAGTAGTATCTTTCTCAACATACTGTTTTTTTCTCCTATTTAATTCTTTGCCACATTAGAAAAAAATAATATGTGGCATCTAATTAATGAGTATAATACTATCACTGGGTGCCTAAAATAGTCGTTTCTAGAACCGCCA
This sequence comes from Paspalum vaginatum, assembly GCA_030272315.1. NCBI lineage: Eukaryota > Viridiplantae > Streptophyta > Magnoliopsida > Poales > Poaceae > Paspalum > Paspalum vaginatum. Next base: position 33,744,979 of record CM059019.1, on the reverse strand, counting down.
CCTTCTAATAAAAATGCACATATTTCTAGGGATGGTCGTATGAACCAACCATAGACATGTGACTTACTCCCTCCTGGTCGCAAAATAATTGATGTTTCTGTTTGCATGTAGTCAACATATCTTAATTTTGAGTGTCAATATCTCTTCAAATATTTAAATTCACATTTTAAAATTGGTATGGCTAGATTAGTCTTCAATTGTAGTTTTGAAATATTACACACATAGTATATTTTGAATATGTTACTACTATTAACTATTGGTGGTTAAAGTGGAGTCTTGGTGATCAGTGTTGCTGTCTAAAATATCCACTATTTGATACGGAGGTTGTATGCTTCTAGATATGTTATACCAATGAATGCATTTTTGAAATGGTATCGTTTTTTTTAATGTATGAGACTCACCCACCTTTCTCTCCCTTATATATTATACCCCTCTCTAGCACATATAGCACATGAAGGATTGGTGTTGTCGCATGAGACCCGCCGGCGGTCCACAAACTATGTCCAAATATCAGTCGAAACTTGCCGTAGAATCGTGGCAGATTTTGGACATTCCATTGTTTCGGAAATTCCCATCACCTCCGATTGTATTTGGACGTGATTCTAGTCGAGTTGAAAATCTTCTCTCCTTAGCTTTTCATCCATATGTTGAACACCCCGAACGGAATCCGTATGGGGTTTGGGCATTCGTTCTCGTGCGGCTTACTCCTGTACTTTGAACCAATCTCAGCGAATAAACTGAGCTTAAACATGAGTTAGGTTAATAACTTCATCTTGACTTGGGCTTTTGTCGCATGCTTATCACCATATTTGGCCCAACTTATGATATAAGCACTGCCAATTCGGTTCCTTCATCGTGGTTTTTTTAGCATTTTGGCCTAACTGGTCTTGGACATAATCCGGCATCAACAGTTGGCTGACACCAAAAAACACATACTTCTTTATAAGACTAAACTCAGCAGCAGGTGCCCAAATGCCCAAACATTTAATGCATTGTCCCCATGCGATAGAGCTACAGTGCTCCAACGGCACTTTGGGAGGCCGGTTGGGCGCATTGCTGATGATGATCTAAGTGGGTATTGGTGGAGACTTATGGACATTTGCATATAAAAGGTTGACATGTCCACTTGTAAAAATCAACTTTACCCACCAGTAAAAAGTCAAAAATAATAAAGTTGATCCGGTTACTATTTTTGCCTGGTTAGGATTTTTTTAAATACATGTCTTCAAAAAATTTCATATACGACAATACCCAAAATTTTCCTTTATTTTGAAGTTCACATTTTTTTATTTTGCTTAGATTAACTAAGGTAAAAGTTGCCCTCTATATTTTTGCTATTCTTAAAAACAGGCCGGCACACCACTAGTTTCGTAATTGTTCTTATAACGTTACTACTTAGTAGTTGGAATTAACGAGAACCATCCATTTACATAGATCTAACTGGTTTTAAATTATGTGGTACAAAGAGAAGAGAAAAAGTAATAGATGATACCAAATATGTGGATCCGACACCATAAAATAGTGTGACCCGGTATCTACTTTTGTTTCTATTTTTAATAGCTATTTTATAGTGTTTGTAAAAGTACTTTGTTGTACCATCGGGTACCATTGCTCGTGAATTGTTTGTGGCCGTTGATCTGGAAAATTATTTAATAAAAGTAAATTTAAATGTATTGGTCTAATCATTTTTAGCACCGGGACTCACCAATTTGGTACCATCAAGTAACATTCACTTGGTACCATCTATTTATAAACCGTTAGATTTTACTTAATGAATGGTTCTAATTTTTTCCGACCATGGATTGTAAAATTTATATTTTTTTACTAATTCAATGAAGGGCAGATCAGTAATTGCATAGGGTACATTTTGGTGCCCACACAGCCGTCGGCTGGCCACCTCCCTCCACCTATCGGCCCCTCCAGCAGCTCGATCGCCAGCAATGGCCAAACGTTTCCTGCTGCTCTCGTCTCCCTGCTGTTCAGGGAAAGCTTCCTCTGCTGCGGCGTCGCAGCCGCTGCTCCTTTGCGCATCCGACGCTTTGTTCTTATCTTCACAGACACCGTAGCGTTGCTTTGCGCCCTGGGCTAGGAGCCGCGGCCTGGCAGCTCACATCCACTCCAGGCGAACAAAATCCAACGCCTATATATCAACACTGACTGGCGCAGGCAGTAGGTCTCCCAGGGTGGGAAGCAAACAGGCCCGCATTTCAATTCCCGACCACCGTACATCTCTATAAATTAAACATGTGATGTCCGTTGTTTCAAATGGTTATTGCAGATATCAAGTTCAGTACGACTCGTGATCAGAACGAGTCGTCGATGCAGGCATACAAAGAAAGTTTGAGTCTGAAGCAGGCCTTGGCCGACCTTAGCAGCGCAGGCGGCGTCCTCGCCGGAGCGGTTCGCCGCGAGCTCGACGGCTCCGTACGCGGTGGTGCAGTGCACGTGGGACCTCCCGTCGGACAAGTGCAAGACGTGCATCGATGCCCTGTCTACCAACGCGTCGAATTTTATGGCGATAAGGATCGACGGCGAGCGCAAGAGCTACAGCTGCCGCGTCAGGTACAGCAACTCCAGCTTCACGGTGGTGCCGCTCGTCGGCGCTGCTACGACACAGGAGTCCTTGGCTCCAACAGGTATTTGTTTGTATCTATTTTAATTTCTCGCCTCCGTCTAGTAGCGTAGCATATCAACAACATACAATTATATTCGTAGAGACTTTTACGGTTATATAGTTGGTTCCATTTTCATTCCTGATTTCCAATTCCAGTTACACACATCTTCGGTCCCAATTTATAAGCCCTCTTTATTTGGTCCTATTATTTTTCACGCGTCGAGTGGTGACCGTTTTGTAACAGGTGCCTCCTCCTGGTCCTTCTAGTTCTGCCGATAGAAGCTCGAAGAAAGCTATAATTGCTGGAGTTGTGGGCAGCTTAGGAGTTGTGGGGGTCATGATAGCCGTTTTCTTTTGTGCTACACGTGAAAAATCACTCCAGTACTCAGACATAAGCGTCTTACTGATAATGAAGAGGGCAAAACAATCACACAGCAAAAGGAAGACGATGAAGGACATGAGCGCCGTCCTAAAGCACATGTACAGGGGGAGGAAGGACATGAACATCTTCGGAACGTAGAGACGTCTACAGGTGAGAGTGAGACAGCTGCGCACCGAGAGGAGAAAGGTATGTCGTCCATTTCTTGAATTCAACAAGAAACGTGATAAACTTAACACAAATAAACTATATTGAATATAACTTTATAGAAAGAAACGACATAATCAAAAGGTGTTTTTTCCCCTAAAGTGACCACTTTTTTTTTTTGGCTAGGCATGCATATATAGCACGTACGGATCAGTATTTCATTAAAAGGGAAGAACACTCGGATTAGCCAAGGCTAACAATAAAGAGACAGGCACCCAAGAATAAAACCGGCTAGAAAAATTGCAAGCTAATTTACATCCCTGCGACGAGAACGAAGGCAACACTGTCGACTGGCTTCCCCTGAAACCGAGCTTCATCAACGATCTTCCAGACCACCGTCCAAGGCATCCCTGCTCGCCTACGAAATTCACGATCGTTCCTCTCCTTCCAAAGCAGTCCACATTGTCATTCACCACCAAGACATCGAAACCTTTCCTGACATCCTCACTCATCAGGCACCCGCCTTCTACTGGGCAGCCACCAATGCATGAGCCGGTGCGAGGTCTGCAAACCCTGACTGTTGAAGCACGCTACACCAAACATCACGAGAAAAGCAACAAAACAGAAGTAGGTGATCGTGTAACCACCTACAGAAACGTATTTGTACATGCGTGCGGCTGCCAGTCCACCGTGTGTTGAAATATTTCTCACCTTTTAAAACTTTTACGTGGCAAAAAAAAAACTCAAAACATGTCGTGTTTCAGTACCCAAAAACATATCATTAATTATAGACGACTTTGAAATCTATCCCAGCCATGCAGTACTAATTGATAGGGATTAATTACCTTAAATAAATGCTGAGCAATCAATTAGTATATGCATTGCTCTCTCTTTTTCTGCACAGTTCTGATTCCCTATCCTATTTAAGAGGGGCATTATGGTTATTTTAATGTTCCACTAAACATTTTTGGGATGACGTGCATCAGTTGGGTGATTTTACAAACAAAATAGTACACGCATGCATCTGACGTGTAGCATAGTGACCATATATAACGCACCTACTGCAAAAGCATTTATGACTAAATAAAGGACATTGCCTTTTTAAATTAACATCTAGTAGTACTCCCTCCAGTTCCGAATTAGTTGTCGTTTTATACATCGACACGGTCTCCAAAGCATAAGTTTGACCAATGTTTTCATTAAAATATAAATCAATATTCAAAAAAATTATACTTTTATGAAAGTACTTGTTAAGGCAAATCTATACATTTGACTTTAAGATTTAAAACTAAATAATATAAAAGTTATATATAGTCAAAAGTTTTAAAAGTTTGGACTTCTAACTTTTCTAAAACGACAACTAATTCAGGACATGGTCTCTAGGCCATTTTGCAGTGATCAAAATTGGCCATGATGTGAAAAATATATACTTTGATCCACTGTCACTGAACTTCTTTTGAGCCTACTTAATTCTGAGCTTGATCATGTTGCTGGACATTTTAGAGTAGATCTATAAGCAGTTCCCTCTTGAATTAGTTTAGATTTTTGCAATAACGTTTCAAACAAGTTAATTTCCCTTTCTCTAGTTTTGCAAGAAGCAGTATGTCCTGGAGCGTATACTTGCCGGAGAGGAAGATCCAAAGGATCTTCCATTGCATATTTTAAAGGCCATCACGAAAAATTTCTCCGGAAGACAGAAAAATCGGTGCAGGTGGATTCGGAGTTGTTTATGAGGTAAATGGCTTATTAGAGAACACCAGTACATACCTAAAGCCCTACCAAAATATGCAGGTAGTATAGATTCCAGATTTCACTATTTCACTGATATATTGCCCGAGCTCGATTCATGGGGTGGTATATGCTCAATTTTTTGGATTTGACATTACACGGGCTTGGAATTCTTTATGATGATGACGCAGATGAATGTAATTGATATACATGCTGATGAAGAAATGTGAAATTAACAGGGTGTTGTCCGGAAGCGGGAGTGTTGCCGTGAAGAGCATAATTGTGAATGAAAATACAAATGGACGATAAAATGTTTTATCGTGAGCTTCAAAGCCTGTTGAAGATTATTGAACATCCAAATGTAGTTAGATTTCTTGGTTTCTGTGCTAATACACATGAAGAATGTGTAACGAGGGGACCAGAAAAGGTTTTTGTTGGTATAAGGGAAAGATTACTATGTTTTGAGTATATCAGCAATGGAAGCCTAGATAAGTATATAGCTGGTAATACAATATTGCTGAATTTCATATTGTTGTCCTAGTTACTTCACTAGTAAATTTAAGGTCACTGTTGACAAATTATTATGGTTGAAAGTGATCTACCATTCCCATCTACATAGCTTTACATGTACAACTTTAAGCTTCGAATATGTCATGCTTCGATTTTTCATTTATTTTTTTCTTCTACAGAAGAGTCAACAGGACTTGCATGGCATATACGTTATCAACTAGTCATGGGAATTTGTGAAGGTTTGCGATATCTTCATGAGGAAATGGAAATAGTTCATATGGACCTCAAGCCTGCAAACATATTGGTAGATAATTCTATGGTCCCAAAAATTACTGATTTTGGCCTAGCAAGGTTAAATGGAGCATCAACCACTGCTGACGAGCGTTTTCGCAACACGGTAAGCTATTATCAAGAAAATGATCTGCAAATTTTATATTTTAACTACATTTTGTTTATGCAATAATTAATGCATACCCTATCGTATTTTCACACAGAGAATATTGCGCACCAGAATACTTGAATGCTGGCACAGTAACAACCAAGTGTGATATATATAGTTTGGGAGTCACAATCATAGAACTGGTAACAGGACAAAGGGGCATCCCTGATGAAGATAAAGTAAGAGTAATTTTGCCTTACGATGCAGATGGACCATTGCATAATTACACCAATATTTTCATTTGCATCGTTTCAGCTCTTTGTAGAGTAATCTTTCTTTGTTATTTATAAACTACATTGACCTCTCCTGAGACAAAAGAAAGAAAGACAAAAAGAAATACAGCATTAGTAGCAAACACAAAAGTTCTTCAATGGATCTAACTGTACTCATAGTTTTAGTAATTGAATGACCATGCAATAAACTATGAATAGTATCACCACTTTGCATGTCTCAACAAGGATATGTAATGCTGGTTAGAAAAGATAAAAAGTTGGTAAACTGGTCTAAAATCAAGTAAACAAGTAGACAAATCAATGTACTACGTAGATAACCTCTCATTATATTGATCTCTGTGATATATGTACAAAATAACAAAGTTTTCTTCCTGTTTGTTTATTAATAAACTTTCTTTTGTTTGTTGAGTGGAGTTAACTCAAACATCTATGGATCCAGAAGTATTATGGGTGGCCGAATTGGATAACGTTGACATAAAAACTTGTTTAGGGAATCTATTACTACTAAACATGACAACGTCATAATTGCTAGTTGATACATCGTCGTCTAGAGGGGGTGCGCAGAGGAGAGAATAGAAGTTGGCAAGAGACAGGAAGGGATCGGAGAGGGTAGCGTGAGGTCGTGGGCTCTCGTCGCTGGCGGAGGAAAGGTTCCTCACCAGCGTCGAAGAAGACACCCGACCTTAAGATGGCAAGAGCTTATTTCTTCGATAGTTCTGATTACAGATGACTTGCACCTTATATCTCTTGGTGCCCTAACAAACAAATGGATAAGCCAAACAACTAATACTATGTTCCTATTTCTCCTCCGTCTAACCAACCTAGACGGCGCCTCCTAGCCACCTTGCGATGCCTGCTTGCTGTGACACCTGTACGCGCAGCCCACAAAGGCGTCCACAACACTTCACCCCTCCCCGACTAACAGCTCGTCCGCGAGCTGCATCTCTGGATAAGTAGCAGTGAAGGCCTCCAAAGTTTCCCATGTCGCATATGAGGCAGCATGTCCAAGCCACTGCACCAAGAGTTCTCAGACACCACAATTGAGGCGGGCACATAAGACGCACTGAGGCTGATGAAGCACATGACCATGCATGATCGGAGGCAGGGGAACTGTCGACATCGGGGGCTCACCCTCATACTTCTTAAGGACAACGACATGAAAGACATTATGTATCCTCGCCGACGCCGGAAGCTGAAGCCGGTAGACGACGTCGCCCATGCGTTCCAGCACCTGATATGGACCATAGAACCAGGGCGCCAACTTGTTGGAGCCTGACAAGGTGATGCCACTGGCAGAACGATGATACAAACAAAGCTAAACCCTTGAACTAGTAGAAAGTTTGATACGGCGTCAGTCTAGAGGGGGTGCAGCGGAGAATAGAAGTTGGCGAGAGACAGGAAGGGATCGGAGAGGGTAACGATATCGTGGGCCCTCATCGCCGGTAGAGGAAAGGTTCCTCGCCAGCGTCGAAGAAGACCCCTGACATTAAGACTGGTAGGAGTTTATTTCTTCGATAGTTCTGATTACAAATGACTTGCACCTTATATCTCTTGGTGCCCTAACAAACAAATGGATAAGCCAAACAACTAACTAACTACTGTCCCTATTTCTCCTCCAGTCCTAACCAACCTAGCCAGGCTCCTCCTAGCCACCTTGCGACGCCTGCTTACTGCGACGCCTGTGTGCGCGTGGCCCACAAAGGTGTCCACAACATAGCAACACTTCACAACCCAGTACTACTTCAGGGAAACAACGAGATGAATCAGTGGTGCTGTGTGGGCGATCATAATAATAGTCAGTGACGTAAAGCCTAACAAAAGTGCAGTTTTTGAAATATTACATTGGCAACAAAAGGGCGCATGGGGGTTCTATCAAACTAGTTGTTTAAAATGTGGTTGGTCGATGATTGGCTGCCAAAATTGTAAATTTTGCAAATTTGTCATAGTGGTTGTGAAGTACAGGCAGTGTTCGCCTAAACAGCCTAAACGGCCGTTTGAATGGTAAACAGTGCATAACTACGGTTGTTTAGGGTGTAAACGGTCAACCGTTTAAATGGTAAAAAACGGTGTTAAACGGCCAAAACCGTCTAAACAGAACGGGATTAAATGGAATTAAATAGGCTAAACGGCCATTTAACATGTTGTTTAGGTGAACAATGTCATATGCACTTGAGTTTTTTTATGTATAAATATAAATATCTTATATTATACATACATAAATATGTATATTAGATTTGTTGAATGTATAGATATGCATATTTAATTTTTAGATGCATAAATATTTATATTTGCTATGATATTTTATTGTTATCTAACTAGAAATATGTATATTTTAATGCTAGAGCACAGAACCGTTTAGGCCGTTTAAATCCGTGTAAATACCGTTTAAACGGTCTAAACGCTAAACGAAGGGTGACTGACTGTTTACCGTTTAGCGTTTAGGATAATACTGAGTACAGGTGGTACTTTTAGTGTAGTTCGCATCGATTTTTTCTAGGTGTTGTTCTGAGAAAGAGAATTAGAAAATAAAAAATGTAAAAACAATGGATACAAACCTTTTAGTACTAACCCTACCAGTCAAGTACTTTCCGCTCTGCAATTTGTATTTCTTAACCATTTGATTTGTCCCAATGGAATGATCACATTAGTCCAATCCGTAGTAAAACTTGTACTAGAATTATTATCATCGGTAACATTTAGTATGTAATATAGGTACTTCAAGGATGGAAGCAAAGATGGGGAAAACGATTGAGTTTGGAGGCCCGACAAGTAAAAAAATGCATCAGAATTGCAAAAAGATGCATGGAGAAAGAACCACACAAAAGACCTCATGATCTATCAGAAATAATTAAAAGTGTTCGCATCTCTCCTGCTGACCAGGTAAACTCATCTACATATGATAATGATGGCCTCAATGTTTTTTCTTGTAGAAAATGACAACGCTAACATTTGCTCCATTTTTTTACATATTAAACACACATGCATTTTGGACAAAAAATGTGGCCCTGTTACCTTAAATATATATTGCACCAGTGTAATTAGCATAAAACAGATAACTACTAGAACATGTATTAGTACGGGTTGTAGAACCAGTGCTAAAGTGCTCTAAAATGGCAAAATATTTTTCTCACTTGGGTCTCAAACCTGTAGCCACGCTGTAGGACCGAGAAAGTGACCGGGGCTGGGGGTGAATGGTCGATTTATACTTTTCCAAAGCTCAAACCCTAACCATCGATGAGCTTCAATCAAGAAACCTAAGTGTCGGACACTGGGAGCCTGTACACTAGGTCAAGAACACCTCCAAAAATGCTTGCAAAACAGCTCGCTCAAACGCCAAATGGAACGAACTGCAAAATGAGTAAAGTAGTGAAAAACTGCACACACCGGACGGTCCGGTGTACACACAACGGCTCAGTGTGTGGAAAACTGGCAGCGAAAGGACAACAGCGGACGGTCCACACGTCCAACTGCGGTTGGTCCAGTGTGAACACCGAACAAAAGTCCAGGGGGTTGGTATTTGTGAACCCCACCCTCGTAGGCACACTGGTCGATCTGGTGATCAATGCGCGGATGGTCCGCAGGCCAAAACCGACTGGACAAGGATACACACTAGACAGTTCGGTGTAAACCAAAAATCAGCAGTCAGCACGGCAGGGCCTGAAACTCTACGGGGTCAATCCAAAATCGATCCAAATGGGTTCAAATCAACTCTAATCCATGTGAAACTTTGTGGGCATTTAATCTAATCCATCACAAAGCTGAACCAAGCAACACGACGAATTTGAGCCACCAAAGTTCAAGAACGGGGTTGAACAAGAACAAGGGTAAAACTTCGATCCGGACCAGCTCGGGAATCTTGGAGTTATAGCACTTAGCTAGGATGATGACCTCATGAAAAACTAGTCATGAATCAAGCAAAGAAAGAGTTCCATCCCGTAGCAACAAGAAATCAGGCAAAAGCTTAGGAATTTCAACCAAAAAAACCAAACAAGAGGAAAGGAGGAGAAGGGGGTTCAGATCTTGGATGAAATTTGCACACACAAAAGATTTATTTCATCTAAGAAACAAGTTGACACGCTGTATATCACAGCCGTCCGCCCTTCATCCTACCCACTTGATGGATTCAAGACTAAGTGGTGATTAATCCTGTAGAGTCTAGTCTCTCTAGTGCACTTGAGTACATGGTTGCTCACTTGACTCCTAAATGACTCTAAGTGGAAGAGGTGAAGCCCTATGTGGTTGCCACTTCACAATATATAGCCTATACCCTAAACTAGAGTTAAGACTAGAATACCCCTATGGTATATTACAAGTACTCAAGGCCAAAGGGCTCAAATGGAAAAAAATTCTATGCCTATATCTCATCTGATGGTGCTCGTTGCATAGGCTTGTAGCTTTGCTTGGATGCAACCCCACGATGGTTGTTACGTGCCCACCTAGACTTCTTTTGGGCTTCTATCTTGTCTCAGGCTCTATCGACCCAGAGAAGTCAAGGCATGGTTTTGAGACCCAAACCATGAAACTGGCTTGCTCAGTGAGCATTGACCGGCCTACGAACCATCCTCCCTCTTAGTGGTTTATGCCTGACCATTATTCCTTCCGCTTTCTGAAGTAGGTGGTGGTTTTGCACAGAAACCTGCCAAAGCACCTACCGCTCTTGCACCTGGCACCTAGATTAGATCGCCACGGCCTCGACACTCTTTACCTCGACCACCGCCTATCCTGTATACCTGAAGTCAAACTAGCCAACCTCACGGCAGGTCAGACCTCTCTTCAAAGGGCTTCCTTCTTCTTTCCATTGATAATCACTCATCATCTAAGGAGCCGTGGGCCCATGGTCGTTCACCACTGGCTCCTCAATCTCCCCTAAATGAGTGCATTGTCAACACCTTCATCTGTAGTTCTTCAGCCACTAGCTTCTCATGCAACTAGTTCAGCTGCCATCTCATCATCGTCCTATAACCAAAGGTGAAAACATGAAAACAAAACAAAATCCAAAACAAAGAAAAGAAGAAGAAGTTCAACCAAATGACCAAAAGCCAAACAAAAGCAACAAAATGTCATTTAACCCAAACTAAACAAAGCCAAAAGATTGGCCACGTAAGACAAAGTAAACTGCTCAACACAACCAGTCAACTAAAGCATGATCCCTCAAGAAAGAGGCAAAAGTTTCACACAATCATGCAAAGGCAAATCAACCGACTCCTCTAGAAAGTGGCAAAAGGCTCAACATAGCTGGGTGCTAGCGGTCGTTAATTCAAGTTTTGACCTTCAACATTTCATAACAATGGACAACTTTCACCAAGATTTCATGCACTTTAACTGGTTCCATGAGTTGTGTACAAGGTTGTATGCAGGATGCTCCTCATGATGAAACTAGAAGTAAAAGAGGGAGTATGGTGAAGAAATGGCATAGGGTAGGCAACCGGTCAAATACCATGGCTGGCCGGCCAAGCCCTAGGCCGCCCGGCCATTCCCCAAGGCCAGCCGACCCTGTCATCCAAACCAACATCCCTTTGGCTCAGTCGGCCATGCCACTATGGCAAACTGCCACATCCTTCAACCTGCATGCAAAGAAACACAACTTCAACCAATATCAATAGTGAGATCAGAGGCACGCAAAGATCAAGGGCTGGAAGGCTGCTATTTCACCGATCCAGTACCCGGATCGGTGATGTCAACAATCCAGGAGACCTTCATCCAATGGCCCATGAAGAAACACACCCCAAATCTAATGATCTAGAGGAAAACACAACTATTTTAACTGTGACCAACTTGGAGGAACCATTTGGACCATCGGACGAGATTAGGCGGTAACTTGGATGGCCGCCCGGCCATAGGGTTGGTAGCCTAACCACCTTGATGGTCGTCTCGAGATACATGTGGGAACCCAGCCACCGACCTTAACCGCCAACCTCCTTACCAACCCTACAAGTACCCCCTTGCTTCCTTAGCTATAAGTACCCTTGAGAGGTCACTTGAAAGGTGTGGAGTTGAGATGTAGTGAAGCTACCCTTGACATTGAAAAGAGAGAAATACTTCTTCCAAGGGAGACTGAGGTAAAGAATGAAGGAGTTGGGTGTCTTTCTTTGGTATTCTTCTCCCAAGCTTGTAATCTCAGAGGAAGGATATTCAATTCTAGGATTGAGTAAAGTTCCTTTTCTTCCTACTTTATTTATTTCATACTTACTTTGCTTGCATACTTGATGCCTGCTTAGATTGTTTATGAGAACCTAGTGTGCTCTCATAGTCTTTTCTATAAGTTGTGCTTGCTTCTTTGGCCTTGAACCTGTTTAGTAGTAAACTCATTCGTGAAGATGCGGTGTCTAGACTAGAGTTCTACCTAGGTTGGTGTCTTATCCCATGCAGCTTTGGTTCATAGTCCTACTTGGTGACAGCGGGTGAGTGACCTCTGTATTCCAATCCTAGCATTAGGATATATATGCAATCATCGACGATATAGCCGAGTCATTGTAGCGCCCGCCTTCCTCGTCTAGGTATTCAGCAAACTTGGTGTATAAGTAAACATGAAAAGTAGAAAGTGATTTAGAAGTAAACATGCTCCGCCTTGTTATTATCCTTTGCAGTTGCTGCCTTTACCGTTGGTTCTGTTTGTTTTATGTTACAATACTCACATTCCTTGTGGATTTTATGAGACCCTAGAATACTCTTGGGTGAAAGCTACATTGGTATCCGCACGCTTGCGGATTTATTTTGGTTAGGCTAAAGGAATGCTAACACTGGTGCAAAAGAGCATGCAAAAGCTCAAATCACCATGAAAAATTCCATCCCTTCACAATATGCAAACGCTCAACCCAAAATGAGTGCAAAGCTCCCCTTGATGACAATCCCACAACCTCTCAAATCTCTCCCCTTGTACGGATCTCTCCCCATAGTACAAGAGCTGCTCAAATTTCTCCCCCTTGTTGACAACTAGACTCATTAAGGAACTAAAAAAAGTCAAGGAGAACACTCCCCCTAGAAGTGACCTTTCCCTAAGATGGAACTTCCCCTCAAAATATGCTATGAATGCAAGTGAAGTGCAAGCAAGCTTCTCAAGTATGGAAAATCATTTACAAGTCTGCGATGTACAGATTAGGAAGGGTAGAACAAAGATACTACGTATCAGGCCCTAAGGAATATAGAGTGACTGAATCAGAGCAAGCAGTTTAGAGTTTTCAAAAACAAAAACATCACACCAATAGCTTGACCAACTAATAGAGAAAAAGCTAGGAGCATCGCTAACATGTACATACTTAGCATGCCACATTCAAAGTAAAAAAGCATAAGCAAGCTAAGTCTAATGTAAATTAGACTTCCATATGTCACTAGGTATCAAAGTTAAACGATAATTAGGTATCACAATGAAAGCATTAATGACAAGCAAAATCGAAGATGCTTGTGTCAGGGGTTATCATCTTAGCATTGCCAAGCCTAGTGCTAAGCCAAGGTCCATGACCATCAGAAGCTTAAGAAACACTCTCGTTCATCCACAGTCATGCCTAAGTTCTCAGCTAGAGGCAACCAGTCTTAGGACATTGATTAGTGGCGTCAAGTGATCCACCTGGATCGTTCTCATTTTAAGCATAAAATGGTTAATATAAGCATTTCAGAGCATGTATCATATGTTTAACTAGAAAAGCAATTAGATCATAACTGCTACTCCATAACTGTATAAGCTACCTAGGCATGTTCAAGATAGCAAAGAAATCAACTCGTACTCATGCAAGTAGTCAAGCATCAGGGTGACCCTGTTTTAAGTTTTACAAAGAATAAAAGCTACCTCAGATTCGGATTTGCAATATATTCAACAGTGCATAGTTAGCATGGTCAAAAACAACACATACTAGCATCCATTCCATGAAAGCACTAGCAAAGGCTATATCATACGGAAAAAGCTATGTGCATGTGTACAGATGCTATATGGACAATGATGCATACATATGAACAAAATGAAAAGAGAGAGCACAAATCAAATGAAAAACAAACAAAAGCAAAAGAAACCCAAAACAAATCAGAACAAAAAATGAAAGTACCCTAACTCAAAAGGGATACACTACACCCAACTCACCCCTCAACCTCTCAAAGGTAGTATGATCTTGGGGTTTGGTTAGGATGTCAGCTAGCTGGTTATGTGACTCAACATGGATTAGGTCTATGACATCCTTCTCATATTGGTCCCTCAAGAAATGGAATTTCACATCGATATGCTTGGTCTTTGAGTGAAGGCATGGGTTCTTTGGCACTCGTGCTGTCACGAAACAAATGTAATCTCCCTAAAAAAATTCAAACCATAGTATCTCAAGGTGGAAATTATCCAAACAATATGTGAGTAACAACTTGCTATGGCAATGTATTCAGCCTTGGTGGTAGAAAGAACGACTCCAGATTGCTTACGCGAAGACCAAGAAACAAGTGACGAACCCAAGAATTGATAGGTGCCGAAAGTCGACTTATGATCTAGCCAGCACCCATCAAAATCGGCATGTGAATAGCCACAAAGCTCAAGTGACGAAGTTCCATAATAGAACAAGCCAAGGTTGGGGGCATAGGTCAAGCACCTGAAAATGCGCTTTACCACTTGCAGGTGAGAAACATGTGGCGATGCCTAAAAGCGAGCACACAAGCCCATAGGAACTAGATGTTCGGCCTTGTTGCTATCAGTTACAAGAGCAAATTGATCATCCCTTGGTACTCTATCTCATTGATGGTGGTGCCATCCTCGTCCTTGTCCAAGCCACTAGATTGTTCCCATTGAGGTCATAAGAGGCTTGTGCTCTCCACTGAAGTTGTACTTCTTCAGCAAATCTTTCATGTATTTGCTTTGGTGGATGAAGGTTCCTTCCTTTATTTGCTTGATCTTGAGATCCAAGAAGTACTGAAGTTCACACATGAGGCTCATCTTGAATTTAGTGCTCATCTGTTCTGAAAATCTTGTAACATAAGCATGAGAAAAGTCACCAAAGATGATATCAACCATGTATATCTGAACAATTAAGAGGTCATTGCCATGCTTCAATAGGAAGAAATTTTTATCAACAAAACTCATTGTAAAGCCCTTGGACAACAAAAAAGTTTTCAATCTACCATACCAGACCCTATGTGCTTGCTTCAAACTGTAAATAGAGTTTTGCAATTTGTAAACTCAGTTTGGAAATTTTGCATTCTCGTAACTAGGAGGTTGCCTGACATAGACTTCCACCTCTATGTAGCCATTCAAAAATGAACTTTTAACATCCATTTGAAATAGTTCAAAACCTTTTAAAGCTGTAAAAGCCAAGAGAATGCGAATTGATTCTAAACGAGCTACAGAGGCGAAAGTTTCTTCAAAGTCAATCCATTCCTTTTGACAAAACCCTTGGGCTACTAGTCTTGCATTGTTGTGCACCACAACCCCATCTTCACCTTGTTTCTTATTAAATACCCACTTGGTGCCTATAGGGTTGCATCCTGGTGGTGTCTCGCTCAACCAGCTAGCACCAAAACTGTGTTTCTTTCAAAAATTTTCAAGTTCCTCATGGATAGCATTAACCCAATTTGAATCACATCAAGCATGTACAATACCCTTGGGCTCAAAGCAGGCAGTAAATGCAAAATGAGCAAAGACAGCCAAAGAACAAGTCTGAGACCTCAGGGTCTTTGAGGTGATGTCACCCATGATGAGCTATTGCGAATGATCCCACTGGATAGCTCGAGACCCTAGGGGTGGTCAAGAAGTCACATCCCTTGTGTCCACCACAAGGCCCTCCAAGGTCGATGAAGCCAGCCCGATCATAGTGGAAGTAGTCACCAACTCACCATGGGTTTGTCCTCATCATCGATTGTCGTTTTATAGGGGGTGGGATCTGTAGCACATGCAATGGTCCCACCCTCACTGTCAGGAGTGTAGTCGTCCTCAAAGATCGACTCGCCTAGCTCATCTTCACCTAAAAGCTCAAAACAAGGGTTTGTACAAGGCATAGTTTCATAGAATGAAACCTCACAAGTTCAACCATTTGGTTTGTGTCAAAATTCCACACGCTCGAAAGCCATGAGACTTCAGTGCGTACCCAATAAAAACACCATCCGAGCAGTGAGATCTAAATTTGTCCAAATACCCCTTTCTTGAGCATAAAGCAATTGTAGCCAAACACTCGTAAGTGTCTCACCTTGGGCTACTTGCCATATCACAACTCGTATGAGGTCTTACCTAGGTAAGCCCTCAGAAGAATATGATTGACAATGTAACAGGCAGTGTTTATTACCTAATGCAACGGTCCATGCGTGGTGATTGGAATAGCTATTGAAACTAAAAGGAAATCGTTGTCCAAACTTTGAACAACACGAGTATTTGCAATGCTTTCCAATGATCTTGAAGATATTGCTATTTATATCTATTGCAATGATTTAGGCCCTATTGCATCAATTTTTTGTTGTTGCAATAAACCATTTTTCTAGTAGTGTTAGGGAGATTAAAGCAAAAACCCATTTGTGTTATGGGATAACCAGAGCAACTAGGGTGGTCTATGACCTCAGACACTGACTATACATATTGATTACACTCTACATTGGTTATACACCTGGACCCATGTGAAGGGAATATAGGTGGTGTACGACTGTCTGGATCACACAACATCTAGATCACTATAAATCTACCGCGAATGACCACCATCGTGCTTTCCTGAGCTAGCGTTGGTGCAGATATATCGGTACTGTGAACTTGATTGTCTAGGATCCTCATGGGTCAAGCATATTAGGCATGGGAGAAACCTCCATACCTCATCCCTAACACTAGTTTAGGTTAAATACGAAACTTGAGCTTGTTTGGCAATCCTTATTGCAAAAAATTACTTTAATTTATATTTTTTAAAATATCGGATTTTCACATTTTTGAAAAAAGGGATGTTACTGCAACAATTTCTAAAAGATGGCTTGGCCAACAGTGATGGTATTGCTTCTGAAGATAGTCATTAAAGCATGAATGTTAGATCCGTGAAGTTCTTTTCATGCAACACATATGATTAGGAGGTTAATTTTGTACATGGATGAAGCTAACCTGGCACTCTAGGGTCTCAAGCATGTCTTAAAGTTTGGGAAGAATCTAATTTTTTTTTGGTGGGCTCAATGATAACAGTGTAGCGGTTCGAGGTGAGTTGGATGGAAGGACCACGAAGATCATGAGGGCATCATGACTATGGTGATAGAGGAGAGAAGGGATCAGGCTGGTATAAGCCGTAAGATGTACCATTGAAGGATGAAATTGTGGAAGCAGCACGCTCTGAGATGATGAGTCTCGCTTATGCTTGTGGGCTATTCAAAGTGCAAAGCAAAAGGGGAAGATTCAAGTATGGTAGATAGAGGTTCACACATGGATGACTTTAAGGTGGTGGGCATTTTCGCCGAGGTGTGTTAGTTACATGTGAAATATGTGCACGCTATGGTTACAATTGTACTTGAGTTAGGATACGAGTTTGAGTTGGACTCTCAAGCCAAGGGGCCATAAACATGAGGCCAACCCTATTGTAACCGGATAGAAAACTTGGTGGATTGTTTTGTGCATTGGCATGGCCATGGTGTTGCTGAAGTGATGTTATAGCCACTGTTTATAGGAATGAGCACGACTACTCAAACCTCGTTAACAAATATGGTGTTTCTTGTGTCGTATGTGATCGTGTATTATCATCTGGGTGTAGTGGATGCAATTATTTCCATTATCACTTGGGGGCAGTGGATGCCATTATTTCTTCAACTGGTCGAGATTAGTCGCCATCTTATCGTTGTGGAGGCTAATTTTCTAACAAACATTTTACATAAAACCTCTTGGGATCCTAATATAGAATCTCGCACATCCTTCTTGTTGATTCTTATGGTTAACCCTTTAATTTCTTGGTTTCTATGGTAAATATGCCCTTGGCATCTATTAGCTTGTTGTTTTATGGTTTAGCCCCATTTATTTTTTCCAAGTGGAATTCTATGTCATCGTAAACTTACTCCAATGCCCCCACAAAACTAAGTTTTTATGAAAGTCTCACCTGTAGGAGTCTAGGACCTTCAAAATGGTTGTATCCTTAGTGTTTGATATCCGTGTCTTATGATTCTTGTTGCTTTCACGTGATCTCAGCAGCCCACTCTACAATTTCATATTCTTTATACATTCTGTTTGTTTGGTTTCGTGTACTTTTTTATAATTGTGAATGCTTGCTTGCTTGAATGTATTGCCGTAGATGGAGAGCAGTACGTGAATCTACAAGGCCAAGAATTTGGAATCTTTGAGCAGCGGCATCTACCTAAGGAAGGCAAGTCTCCTTAATCATAATGTTTTATCTATGATATATAATTACATTAAGACATGCATGTCTTAACTGGACAAACCGTTAAGATTATCTAGGTTTGTGCTTGTTAGTTATGTTTAGTTTTCTTAAACACATGCTTTTGAATCATGTTTATTCTATAAATTCTAACTAATGGCTTATGCAATGACAATGATAAATGGTGCTGTTTCTAGCAAAGTGGATCCACAAGGCATAAGCATGTAGGTTTGTTAGTGATGCCTAAGCATGCCCACCGTAATGATTGGTTTATGGAACGATAAAAAAATGCAGCCACGAGAACTTATGGACAACGATCTGGGCCAAGTATTAGATGATTTAAGTGTTATGCTGTTGAAGCTAATACCAGTTGGAGGGTTAACTCACTAGTACTCTTGGTTGTAGGGCTACTCAGCAGTTCTTCTCTTTTACTTATGCTTGGAGGGTTATACCCCATAGGAATAGTTCTGGTTTGAGGGGATCTCTCCGTGACGATAGATACATTTTTTTAAAGGCCTCATAGTGGAAACCCAACAACACATCTAGGCGATATGAAATAGGACTAGTTAACCTTGGCAAATGGGGGAATCATGCCTTGTGGAGAAAGTTTTTAACCTCTGCACTGTCTAAAACTATTATAACAACCATGCTAAAGAATGGCCTGGACCATAACAAGATTAGATGCGAAGACAGATTCGTTATGGTTATGATTTTTATGATAATGATGCTATACTTTTATGCTCGCTATGTTTATTCTCATATATGCCCACCATATAGTAATCAAGTGATGATAAAATATGCCTACTAAAATGCTTACCGTGTCAGCCTTGTCCTCATTTTTTACACTTGTGGACTATCGCAGGTACAAACCCTTACTATTTCCTCTCTATTTTTATTCTACCGTTTGAATGTTGTTCAGAGCAAGAGGTTGTGTTGAAGAGACTTTCCAAAGGATATTCGTCATTTTAGGCACACATGTTCCACTGATCGAATTGCCTGTGGAGAGTGAAGTCGATCTAGCTAGTTGGGTTGGCTAAAAGATATGCACTATTATTTTCTGTTGCTGTAAAGACTTAGAGTCGTTATTTAATCTCATTTATTTAGATATTGCTACGGCTATTCACTTATTTATGGTACTATCATTTACTTTGGTATATGGGTAGCAATCTAGTCTATTGATTGAGGGCCATTAGAGTGCGTGTTGATTTTGAGTTACTTTTCATATCATTTGTATCAACAAGTTCATGTATTTGTCTTGAGTTCATTAAAACTTTCATTATAAAAAAGATATCCTTATTATTTATTATGTGTTGAAACAAATTAATTAAATAGCCATGCTTTTCTTTTGTTTGTTCAATTGGACTATTCCGCATTCTGATTTATAAAATAAAAAAAAATCCATATCTTACTCCTATAGACTCAGTTTCCATGTAACTTGATGCTCCCAAACATGACTTAACATTCTATTTAGGCTATATTGATTAGAAATTTCGGCTGATATTCAGCTATAATAAATTAGATGTTAAGGATAACCTATTGCCATGACAATCCCTAGAATAGCATATAATCATTAAACAGTCATTGTACAACCAAAGTAGAAGACCAAGTAGCAACCATAATACTGTATCAGCTAAAGGGGCAAAAAAATTTTTTTTGCTAAATTTGACATCATGGACACATTGTCCGTCTCACCGGAGAAAATGGAGCCACTACCGGTGTAGTGGTGAGGTAGACGGAGTGAAGTAGGGGGTGAGGTAGACCAAGCCACCGGAGGGCTATGCTTTTAAATAAAAGGTAGTTCGTTGGTCAAGAGAAAAAGCATAAAAAATAATGTCTTCCATTATTTATATTATTCTAAAGTTTGACCTTAATTTGCCTTAAAATTGTAGCATGCGACTGTGTGTGTATTTATGTGTTGCGACTTGCGAGTAATTTTTAGGTAATCTTTTCTCTTCTCTTCTCTTCTGTCTCTACTCCTTTAGAGTAACAGTTCGTGCGTTGCTCCCTCTCTCTCAACGTTGCCCGTAGACCGCATGTTACCGGTCTCTCCAATTCTCGGTTCCCACGTTCCACCTGGTTTTTCGCAAAACAATGGCCCCACCACTCCCTCATCCATCGCGGACCACCTACGCCTCCAACAACGCGCCCCACTCCGACTTCGATGCCACGGCGAGGACGGCGCTCCATCGACGACGACGGGTTTTCGCGCACGCCTCCAACAGTTGCTGGACCAGGCTTCCAGCCTGCCTACTGGCTCTCCCTCCCCCCCTTTCCGGCTCTTTTCATCATCATCCATTTTGGCACCTCTGTTGCCTTCCAGCACCCAGGCAGGAGGCCGTTTGCAAAAGACATGCTGGGCCCTTCCTCCGTTGATGCTGATGAACAAGCGACCGGAGGGCGAGGTAGATGAGGTCGCCGCAATAGGCTGCCACTCATCTCGCGCGCACGGGTCTTCTTCCGAGACGAGGGAGGTTGGGCTGTTGGCAGCCGCTACGGGCCGTTGCCGCCTTGGGAGCGACGAAGACTCGACGAGGAATGCGGCCGCTGGAGCACCCTGCTCGCCTTCGCGCGGGACGCGCGCACACATCACCTTATAAAGAATGATTTGATTCCTCAAGCCAAACGAGACCTCATAATTTGAAGCCCTCATCTTATTTTTATTTTTATATATTTATTGTGACTGGTGATATCTTTCAATATCCATGTTACACAAACAACGACGGGAGGATGCAACGCCACATCAAATGAAACAATTAAAAGCTCGGCGACCGTTGAACGCGAAGAAGAAATCTACTCCTTGCATCCGTGGACGCGCACAGCAGCGAAGGCCTCCAGTTTGTTTGGCTTCAGGACAGCCTCCTGAGCTTGGTCGCTGCTGGCCCAAAGGATGTACTCGCCGTAGACGAAGGGCCTGTAGACGGCGGGGCGCTCGTCGGCGTCCACCGCCTCGTCGACCGCGCGAACGACGGCGTCGTCTTTCGGGGTGGAGAAGAGGATGGCGGAGTACCGCGTCCTGTCGCCGGACACCATCACGACGCGGTGCAGCGGGTTGAACACCCGGCCGTTCGTCAACGCCTTGAATGCGTCGCCGGCGAAGACGAGGAAGGAGCCGGGGCCGGGCGGCAGCGCCGGGCACACCCAGCCGCCGCCCTCGCCGCGGGGCCCGCGCTCCAGCTCCATGCCGTCGACGTCGTTCTGCGCGAGCACCGCGAGGAAGCCGACGTCCCGGTGCGCGCGGAGCCCCAGGACCCTCCTCCCCGTCTCCGCCGCCGCCGGGCGCGGCGTACTCCGTCAGCCGGAGCTTCAACGAGGTCGTCTTGGCCAGCTCTTCGATGTACTCGGTCGTCGCGCCCACGCTCTCCAGCACCGCGCCCTCCACCACCGCCATCTTCTCGGCGTACGCGTGCACCGACGTGCTGCAGGCAAATGCAATTAATCCCAGCAACTAACATCTTCTGCTACCTTGCTTCGATCCGATCGAGTTTTTTGGGATTACCAGAAGCCGGCGTTGCCGGTGTCGGGCCACATGAGGTCGGCGAAGGCGCGGACGGCGTCGGCGGAGAGCGGGTCGACGATGTTGAGGCTCTCGTAGTGCACGCCGCCAGGGAGGACCGAGCCAACGTAGCCGCGGTACGGCATGTCGCTGGCGTTGCGCGCTTTGGTGCTGGCGGGGAGCGAGAGGAGCGACTCCACCGCGCCGCCCGGGCCGAGCACGGCGGCGCTGAGCTCGGGGGAGGTGAGGCGGCCGCCATCGCCGTCCACAACGGCCTCGAAGCAGCCGTGCTCGCAGAGCGCCTCGAACACCGCCGCGCGCACGGTGGCCCACCGGGAGTCGTCGCGGGCTCGCGGCGGTGACCTGCGGCGGCTGCGTCGACGTCGATGCCTGCCACTGCCAAGTCGATCCTGGGAAGACTGCCTTGCATGCTGACCATCGCGGGATCCGTTGCTTTCTCGGCAACTCAAGGAGACGATGATGGCTGGGTCTACGCCTTTATGGTTTGATTAATCGGCTGCTACTTCGCCTCCTTGTTGTGTTATGTAGCGCGTCCTTTATAAAAGTACCTAGTAGATGACTAAAACTTGCATCACTTTCTTAACCTCATCGTTCTGTGAACCTTAAAAAATAAACTTTGGTTCTCGGGCTCTCACTATTCTGTCTGGTTGTGGTTCAAAAAGCTTTAGCCTTGAAACAAAAAATGTCCGTGTAGCGGCTGTGGCTGAAAAGTTTTACTTTTCACACCAAAAACTGTGTCTACTACTGCTCCTTCCCCTGAAAAGGCTATTTATGTCATCAGACATCAGCATCCTGTATTTATCAGGATGTATCATGCGAATAAAAAAATCAAACAGCTAGTGCTGAAAAAAAAATGCAGTAACTCCTTGTTTTTTGGCAAGGGACTTAATTGTAAAGAATAACATGCTCTAATTCCTAAAGAAAAAGGGACAAATACCAAGGTCTGAGAGGACTGTGTAATTACGTACTATGTAGACTTATGCTCAGCATTGGCAACATTGTCCGAGCTACCTATATTTGTGTACAACAGGGGACCTATTTATGCACAAGAATGTATCGATTTCCAAAAGAAAAGTATACTAATCTGCTAGCAAAATCCTACTAGAACAGAACAAACAATAAACACCAAGAACTGGTTCTACAACAATATTTATGTACGCGCCCACTGCCATTTCCTCCACCATGTTCTCTTGGTCATCCTGTGCTATGAACATGGAACATCAGATAAGCTGAAATCATCTCTCCGGTAAATAAAAGTAGTAACAAGTGGCAACATGAACCTAAAAATAACAACAACCGACCTCACATCAAAAGAGTATGGTCTTGTAGCCCTTTTGGTGAATCCATACTAAAATTATTCCTGCATAACTAATTGACACAAGAACAAATAGCTCACACGACACAGCCGTGTACACATGACAGACAGCACATAATTCTCCTTGCAATTATAAACAGGACACAATAACAAACAGCAGATGACACAGCCTTGAACATTCGACATGACATAAGACACTATTTCTCCTTGCAATTACAAATAGGGCACATGACACAGCCTGCACATGACACATAATTTTCCTTGCAATTACAAGTAGGACACACTAACAAACAGGGCACGTGACACAGCCCTGTACATAGGACACAAGACATACAATTCTCCTTGGCAGTACAGGGACCTGCGGCTGCGTCGATGGCTGCCACAGCCAAGTCGATTGCCTTGCATGTTGGCCATCGATATATGTTGCTTCCTCGGCAACTTTTTGCAGGATGATGGATTTATGGTTTGATTAATTGCTACTTCAACTCGTGTTACGCGTACCGCATCCTTTACAGAGGTAGCTAGTAAATTATTAAAACTTCCAATCTTCCATCACTTTCTTAATCTCATCATTGTTCTGTGAATCTTAAAAAAAATCTTTGGTGGTCCTGGTGTGAGATCAAGCCGAGATTGTTTGTCTGGAGCATCAGCTGGCAATGAGTTCAATTTCAACAATGGACCTAAGCTTTTGTGTAGTGGTCCCTTGTCTATGCACTACAGGAAAGTAGAGCATATTCGTTGGCCAGATAAGTTTTCGTTGGCCGGGGGTGGGGGGGAGGGGGGCAGCCGACAATAATAAACAAGTTTTCGTCGACCGGGGGGGAGCCAACGATAATAAACAAGTTTTCGTCGGCCAAAATAGGCTGACAAAAAACACTACTTTCTTTCCTGGGCTACGGGGTTGGGCCGACGAAAACTAACGATTCTTTCGTCGTTCAGTTTGGAGGCTGACGGAAACACTTCCCTGACGAAAAAACCCAGTGTATACGCCCCGCGCCTAGGGTTTCCTCTACTAGTTTTCGTCGGCTAAGTGACTGGGAGGATGAAAACTACCAAGCCAACGTAAATTATTAGATATCAAGCCGACCAAGTGCGGTAACCTCTATCTCTATCTCTCACTTTCACTCACTGGCCACCCCACGCCTCACGCCGACCGCCCCACCACCCGCCTTCCATCCGACGGTCAGCACCCACCTCCAGCATGCCCGGGCACCCCTATGCCTCCCTAGGCGGCCTACGTGGCCCCACCCGTCCCGCGTCCTAGCCCGGCCTCGCAGCGCCTGCGGCTACAAGGACGCTGCCTAGTCCTTTCGCCTACCACCCCTCCATGGGCGCCCTAGCTCTGGGGCCACTGCCTCCACCACCGGGCCGGCCCTGCTGTAAAGAAAATAACCACATGTGCCATATTTTTATAGTTGTATTTTGGTGATTGATTGACGGCCAATATTTGGACTAATGAACTTATCTAGATGCACATTCTCATGTGTTTAGGTCCAAGGGATGAAGAATATGAAACGCCAAAGGCAAGGCCCTGACAAGTTTTCTCGAGGGGTTGAAGATTTGGAAAGACAGGCAAATTGTGAAGACCGAACAATCCGAATTCCCAGGAGATCAACAGACTAGACAATGTGAGCAATGAAGCAGTGCAAGCAACCAAGTTACATAGATCGGGCAATATAGTCTAGAAGACCGGACAAAGGTTTGGACAAAGATGGCCGAGGGTATGAAGATTGAAGCCAAGGGACATTACAATGGACCAGACAATCCACTCTGTGAGATCGGATAAAGCTTTGGACAAAGTTTCCCGAGGGTATGCATTTGGAACAGTCGAGGAGTTACAATGGACCGGACAATCCGCTCTGAGAAACAATAGTACAGTAACGGCTAGTTTTGTGACCGTTGTTGGAAAAGAGTATAGACCGGATTGTCCAAAGTTGGTAAAAAGCATGGACCGGAGAATCCGATGTTCACTGCGTCAGTAGACTTTTGGCCAACGACTAGTTTACATGTAGGGACTATAGAAGCCACCCCACCCGGCTATTTCAAGTATGTTGAAGCCACTGAAGTTTAGAGCAAGTGTAGAGGATGATTCCAAGCATATCTACTACTCCAAACACCATATGAGAGCTTAGTGTATCATCTAAGCTAGGATAGAGCTTAGAGAGAGTGAGCTTGCGAGCTCTTCTTGATTGTAGCTCCTGCGTGAGCTATTGGAGAAGCCTTGGTTGTGGTCAAGCCACTTGTACTCATTGCTAGACCCTCTTTCATTGGTGTGGAGTGGTGATGACAACTTGTGTGGGGATGAGGAGACCCTACAAACTCCGTAGTGCAATCCAGTGCCTTGTGACCGAGAGAGACAGCGGCGGTGGATATGCCTTGGTGTCTTGGTGGCACTTAGCATTGGCTTGTCATGAGCCATTTGGTGGCTAGCGCAAGATGGTGATCGAAAGAGTCTTGGTGCCTGGCTCAGATATTGCCTTGGGTGGCGAGCCCGTGGACGTAGCCCTTACTGGTGAACCACGTTAAACACTCATGTCTTCTTCAGAGTTTGCATCCCCTTGCCCTTGCCTCTTTACTTATCGCATTTACGCTTCCGTATTTACTTTCTTGTGTGCCTTTAGCTTTACTAGTTAGTTTGATTAGGTTTGGCTCTAGGTTGTAAGTCTTTTGAGTAAGTTAGTGTTGCACTCGGATACCGATGGACGGTGAGGTTAGGGCACAGGAACACACAGAAGTCGGGGATCGCGCTGCTGCTGCCGTCGTCTCCCTGTCGTGCGGCTTCGATCGGCTCAGCGGGATGCCGATCCAGGTTATGCGTGGTGGTGCAGGCATGCCACCTCACATTGTAGCTAGGAAGGTTGAGTGAATGCGGCGGTTGGCTCTGGTTCTCCCTGAAAAATGCACACAACAGATCTGAAACGTTAAATTCTGCCGGATCGTTAGGATCGGCAAACACGAGGATCCGTGTGCTTCAGTCGGCTGATGGGCAGGCATCGGGTGTTCCCTCTGGTGGTAGATATGCATGAATACAAAGGAAAAAGAAGCAAAAAAACTGCATCCAAGGAAGAAAAGACATAAAAGCCCTATCTAAAAGCATGATATAACAGATCTGCATAACCAAATCGGCTTCTAACCAGGACCTCCAAAGAAGTCCACCTAGCTAAACAAACACAAATTATGACATGTATAGATAGGGTGTTCGAGATACGTTGATCTATCAGCAGGCCGTGCACACGCAGCAGCGGCATGTCGTGGATTGTAACAAGCGATTGGGTGATGTAAAAACGAGCTACATGCAAACCGATCTATAGCATTAAGCATAAATACAGAGACAGATCGATGGACATGTAAAGATAATTATGAATCTCGTGCCAAACTGAGTTTGCCACGAGCTTCGCATGGATAATTAATGGATCTCGTGCCGGGCTAGGCTCGATATGAGATTCATCGAGATAACTAGCAAACCGTGCCATAAAAACACTTCAGTACATGGTTTACCATATGGCTCATGCCCTAATGCCCTAACGAATCTGAGAATCATTAGAGCAGCATGACGATTACCTTGAAAAATCCTAATTGCTAGGGGTGGCGATGCGCCAAGAGAAGTTGGAGACAATCCGTTGTGATGTAACGTATGTCGTCGGTTTATTACATAGCATATGGGTACATATTTATAGTCTAGAGACTTGGACAACAAGTCTGACTCTTTCTATAACTAAAACTTCTATTTTAACTGGACGAGTCCTGATTAGACTCGAAAAAACAAAGATACATGGCCCATTGGCCCTTAGAATCGCCTCTTCCCTAGACGACCACTCGTAGCCCATCAGCTGATCTAGCCTTAAAAGATCGGCTCTTATCAGCCCGTTTAGCTGATCTGGCCCAAATACGAGCCGACTAAATTCTGGCGGCAACACATGCCCCCTAGTTTTGGCAATAATAATTATTCCAAAACTAAAACAATTAGTCTCTGTGCATCGACTTTTTAATTTCTGATCGGCACAAGTTGGTCCTCCTTCAATAGAGTCATGGGTTCAACCTTTAACGCTCACCAAACAAGGACAAACACTGTTTCTAGTTCTACTCTTCTTCATTTATGCTCGTGTAGTCATTCACCCTGAAAAGTTGCTGGTGAAAAGATGTCTTCTGCTTTCCTGGCATGTGCATCGGACCCCATGCTTGGTAACATTTACTGGTATGCTTTCTTCATGATTTTCCCTCATTGTTTCTCAAAATTGGCTAGTCACCCATGTCTGGGTGTATAAATAGAACAACGCAGCCGGAGTCTTCCTTATGGGTTCTCGAAGTCCTCGATCCACCACTACTTCCGCCGATCTCTCTCAAGAAGTATACTATGATCCTCCTGAGAACCAAAGTAGGTCGCATCCAGAATTCCCTCCTTCTCATGTTGCTGATTGGCCTACCAGGCTAAAAATCTTTGAGGAGGAAACTACCGCGTACAAAGAAGCAAATAAGCAAGTCCAAGCTCGAGTCGGCATTTTCCCAGTCGAGGGATATACCAATATTCCCTAGGTAAACTTTCCTCAAACCATGCTTGACCAACCTGGTGATGATTCTATCACAAAGCATAACAAGGAATATCATCGCTCAGTTTACCTTGAGAATTTAGGAATAAAGCCTAAGCCTTGGATGATTCCTAAAGTATCGGATGTCAAGCCGATTGTATTTTCGAAGTAAAAATGAATCATCATATTTCTTGCATGGTTAGTAGTAAAGGGTGCCTGAGTAAAAATAAATCCTCATGAAGTTCACCCTTTTGGTGAGCTGGGATCATTCTTCATGGTGTGGTCAGGCGTCTCAGTTTGGCCATTTGACCATGTAAGCCCCCAGCTTGCAGACATAGCTCCGACCATTTGCAAGAAACTCCTATAGTAGCCCTACCTGCTACGTACCCCAGCTTGCATACATAGCTCCGATCATTTGCAAGAAACTCCTATAGTAGCCCTACCTGCTACGTAGGACATGCCCCCTGGATTTGTCCTCATCGTCGTCTCGTCGAAAGTTGAGTTGAGTTGACCCGCCTATGGGGTTATCTTTTCCGAGGACGTGGTGGATACCAGGTGGATCTGAACCCTGAGTTCGCTTCGATCCAAATGATGTAAACTTGTCGACTTCTTCTAATAAAATTGCATCATTTGGATACTAGTGTTTCCTTGAACATTGCACTTATTGGCTTGTATCCCGATGTGAAAAGTATAAATGTCTCTCTAAAGGCGATGGCAATGCATCGGCTTTTGATCTCGAGGCGCTCAGAATTCATGCTCGCATCGGCTTTGGTTTTGTCCGGATTCTTAAACCGATTGAGGTTAGCTGTTAACACCGGTTCATGATCATCGCCCTCATGCATATTGCTTTTAAGATTATCCATAGCCTTCCCCAAACTGATAATGCATACTTCAAAGCGTGTGTGAACAGCTTCAGGTTGGCCTTCATAAGCACATGAATCTTGAATGCGATGACTTGTATCCCCTGGAACCGTTGATTGCAAATGATTGATTCCAAGCTCTTCTCCTTGAATACCGATGTCAGTCCAGAAAGCATCCTATAAAAAAACTTTTCTATTGGGTATCTAAAGTCAATGGCAATGCATTGGGTTATATATTTTTTGGGCTGATAGCAAAGCATTGGCCAATCATGAATATTGTGTAAATGCCCCCCAGTATATAGGTATTAAGAACCAATCCAGAGACTTGGGTAGTACTTTTTCAAGTACTTTCCACTAACATTTCTACTGAACCTTATCCCTTCGAGAGTGTCCATTCGGTATGAATTACCTGGCGCTATTTCCACTATACGATATGGACCATGCCAATTAGGTGACCACTTTCCATACGCTGGATCTTTGGTTCCAACCGGCAAGACTAGTTCCCAGACTAAGTCTCCAACCTGAAATTCCTTCTGCTTAACTTTCTTGTTATGGGCTCTTGCTACCTTTGCTTTGTTTTCTCTGATCTTTTCTAGAGCCCAAAGCCAAAGTTTTGTCAGGTCTTCAATATTAACATTCATGAGAGATGTATATTCCTCGACCGTCAAATTATTTTGGAACTTAACATGTCTTGATCCGATGTTGATCTCCCACGGCATTGCTGCCTCTTGACCATAAACCAGTTGATATGGCGTACACTTTGTAGCTCCATGACACGACATGCGGTAGGCCCACAATGCTTCTGCTAACCGATGATGCCATTGCTTGGGATATTCATCAATCTTGCGTTTGATCAACTTGATTAGGCTTTTATGGGATGCCTTAGCCTGCCCATTGGCCTAAGCATAGTATGGCGATGACTGAATCAAAGCAATTCCCATCTCCTTCGCAAATTTTTTTGAATTCCTCCGCTATAAAAACAATACCCTGATTAGTCGTAATTGTTTGGGGAATGCCAAACCTGTATATAATATGTTGTTTGACAAAGTTGATCACAACTTTAGCCGTTACATTGTTCATTGGCATGGCTTCTACCCATTTGGTAAAATAATCAGTAGCTACCAGAATCCACTTATGTCCTTTACTGGTAGGGGGATAGATTTGGCAAATCATGTCCATACCCCAACCTCTGAACTGCCACGGCTTGACAATAGGATGAAGTACATCGGCGGGTGCCATATGCACAGCCCCAAATCTTTGATAATCCTGACATCCCCTGTAATATTTGAAACAATCCTCCAACATAGTCGGCCAGTAAAAGCCAGACCTTCTGATCAGCCACTTCATTTTGTGAGCCAACTGATGAGTACCACACGTGCCCTCATGTACATCGTGCATAACTTTTAAAGCTTCATATGGTCCGAGACACATTAACAAT
This sequence comes from Paspalum vaginatum, assembly GCA_030272315.1. Classification (NCBI taxonomy): domain Eukaryota; kingdom Viridiplantae; phylum Streptophyta; class Magnoliopsida; order Poales; family Poaceae; genus Paspalum; species Paspalum vaginatum. The sequence goes on along the minus strand of CM059019.1, from coordinate 33,714,989 downwards.
ATCTATCAATAGCCCAGAAACACAAATCATCGCCAATCAATACATGTTGCAAAGCCTTGCGCCTTGTCTTCTTATCTGCCCCCCGAGCCAGATCCTTCAAGTAATTGATGATATCGGCTCTCCAATCCTCAGTAGACAGGTGTAATATCTTGACACAAACATCGTCAGATTGGGGTAAGTAACCATAAGCTATCACTGCCAATTTATTTGCTTCATTATTCTGCACTCTCGGAATCTAAGAAAGTGTAATCATACTGAAGTGAGCCATCAACTCCTAGCTTCTAACGAAGTAATGATACAAAGAATCATTGTTGCAATCAAAATCTTCTATCAACTGACAAATTACCACTTTAGAATCCCCGAAAATTTGAGCCACTTCAGCTCTAGCTTGAAGCAATAATTCCAAACCCTTGAACATGGCCTCATATTCGGTCTGATTATTAGTATATTTTATCTGTAACCAAATTGAGAACTCATAGGTTGCCTCCTAGGTGAAACAATGTATGGTCCAATGCCGCATCCCGTTTCATTGGTAGATCCATCAAAGAATAAAAGCCATGGTCTGACGTTCACAAACTGGATTGACGGTGCGACACGCTCCGTTACAAGATTAGCTAGAGCTTGACCTTTCACGGCCTTTGCCTGTTGATACCGAATATCAAACTCTGAAAGTGTGTACATCCACTTGCCGAGCCTCCCTTTTAAGATAGGGGCCGATAACATATGCTTGATAACATCGGCTTTGCAGATTACTCGTGTTTCGGCATTGAGAAGATAATGACGTAAGTTGGTGCAAGTAAAATATAAACAAAGACAGAGGCGCTCCATCTCTATGTACCTGGTTTCTATATCCAGAAGGCGTCCGCTGAGATATGACACCACTCGTTCCTTGCTTTCGAATTCTTGAATCAAAATAGAGCTGATAGAAGTTTCATCGGCTGATAAATAAACAATAAATTGCTCATCCAGTTGAGGAGGCACTAGTACCAGGGGCATCGTTAAATATTGTTTGAGATCATTAAACGCCTTCTGTTGCTCTGGTCCCTATATGAAGTCATCATCTTTCTTAATCTTAACAAGTGGCATGAATGACTCAATACGACCAGAGAGAGTTGATATAAATCGTTCGAATCGGCCCCATCTACCAAACCGATATTTATATGTCACTGCCGACCATTAACCTGTTTTTTGGACCCTTGCTACAATTCTGATTTACTTGCTCCTTTTTGGGTGAACTAGACGGGACATTCACCATATTGATGGTTAAATAGAAAGGACCTGGTTGATTTTTGGTGACGACCCTGCCACCTTCAATAGCACTCTATATCCGACTCAGAAATTCAGATGACTCAGATGGAGAAGCAATTCTGATTTGTCTCTTCTCTGAAGCCGTTGGCTCTTTTTGTTTAGGAGCATTGTACATACCAACCGTATTGATGCTAAGAAATGGGGTATTATCTATTTTCATTGGGCTCCTAGCATAGGTCAGTTTCCCTTGTTCAATTGCAGCCTGAATCTGCTGATGCAACACTTTGCAGTCATTAGTACTGTGAGAGTCGAAGGTATTGTACCACTTGCAGTATTTGCATACCTTCAATTCTTCTGCCGGTATAATTGTGTGACCTGGCAATAGCTCTAGGTACTTCTCTTTGAGGAACAAGTCGAATATCTGCTCAGTTTTGGTCACATCAAAATCATAGCTAGCAGGGGCTTCTGGACGCTTGATCTATTGACAAGGCAACTGAGAGCCAATGGACCGGCCTCATTGCTCTTTTGGTGTGATGAGTGTTTGTCAATGGTGCAAGTCCTCCGATGGACTAGAGGCCCTCCGATGGACTGGAGGTAGAAGAAAAGACCTCGATGGACTGAGGCAGAAGCCCTCTGATGGACTGGAGGCAATGCTCGACGACGGTCGGCCATGGGAGTTTGGTACACGGAAGGGCGGTTCGACGACGGCTCTGTAAGACCTCCGATGGACTGTGAGGCAACTCCGATGGACTGGAGAAGCCAGGCGTGACCGTGGTGCTCCAACCCGAGTGCATGGCGCGAAGACATGCGAGGGAGGCTTTGGCGGCTTCGGCTCACAACCGCCACCCAAGTTATCCAAGACTTGGCGAGTTGGGCCACAACTTGCCAAGATAGAGAAGATGGGCCAAGTCCGGCCTAGGCGGAGACTTCCTAAAGTTTCCCGGTTTCTGACTTCAAAACTGGGGGTGCAAAGGCAGATTGGACTACTGGCCACGTGGAGCACATCGGAAGATTGCGTGAAACTTACGAAGATCAAGACTTCATCGTGGTCGTTCGTCCCCGATATTTCGGATCATTTTCTGTTTTAGCCCCAAGGGCATTTCTAGTGTTAAGGGTCTTATTGTAAAACTGCCAAAACTGAGTTGTAGTATAAATAGGTCAAGGGCTGGTCATTAGAAGGCCTCTTGGCTTAAATTAGCGTTTGCTTATAGCAGGATTTTCATCCCTAGGCTAACAGCTTCAAGTTTAGAGAGCTTTGGTGAGACCTAGCTCCACATCAAGAGGGTAGGAGTAGGGAGGTTGCTTGGGAACGAAATCCTTGTAATCTTGTGGATCTTTGAGACCCTTTTGGGTAGTTATTCAAGTGGTTTTCGTGCGGCAGCTTTTGTGATGCCCCTGGCATCTCAAGTGCATTACATTAACATCGTTAACTTAATTACATCATTTCATGAGCATTTTATATGGAGTGCATGCATAGGTTAGGTCATTTGAAGTAATTAACTCGGTTTGCTGAAAACTGTATTTGCAATTGCTGTTGTAACTTTAATACTGTTGTGACTTTGATAAAACTTTACATACCAAATTTGTAGACAATTTCATGAGGAATAACTTTGGTATTTTGTGTCATGACATGCATAAAGGTTTGAACATGGGTTTGGGTCATTTTCTGTGAAATTGTGAAATCTACCAAATTTAGACCTGTTTAGTAAAATTCATATAGAATATGGCACCAAAGTTTATACAAGAGTTATAGATTATCAAGTTTGCAACAACTTTTGTATTTTGAGTTTGGTCGAATTCGGCCTTTAAGATCTTCAAAAGATGTGAAATTTAGAACCCTGTCATCCTGGTCAAACAGCCATTTTTCCATTCTTGAGTTTTAAATTCCTTTTGTGTGTATGACGCATGGTACCCACCCGTCAGGGCATTGGATCCGGGCGGGGATGGCTTCGGCTGTGGGCCCCACCAATCCATCCCACCCGTGCACCCGGTCCATCCAAATCGAGTTCGTTTCCTTCCCACGACCCCACCTGTCAACCACCTCCGGTCTATGGACCATGTCCACCTGCGCTCCTTTCCCCTTCTCCTCCCCACCCATGGACGCACGCAGCAGGTGGCCTCTGCCTGAGCGCGCCATATCCGCCGACCTGGCCTGCCTGCGCCCTGGCTCCCTTCCTCCTTAAGGCACCGAGCCGGCGCCTCTCTCCCAGTTCTCCATCTCCAACGGACGCCATCCCCAGTACCCTGCTCACTCTCCCTCTATTCTCCAACGGGCCGCCATTAACAGGAGCAGGGAGCTCGAGCCCCGGCGCCGTTCCGGCTCCTCTCCGCACCCTCCAACCACTTGCCGAGCTTCCCTGTCCTCCGCTCCACCGAAAATCGCAAGCCTAGGCCGCCGGTTCCCCACCACCGAGCCGCAGTACGCCGCCGAACTTCTCGCGCCCAGGAGCTCCGCCGCCGGCCTCCTACAGGCCTCCTCCGTCGCGTACGGTAAGGGGGTAAGGGACCCTCCGCACCCCTCTCTCTCCCTGGCCGTCCGGGGCGAGCTCCCCGAGCTCGGAAGGTTGGGATTGGGCGCGCCGGCCACTTCCCCCTCCCCTGCTCAAGCTAGAAGAAAGCAGGGAGGAAGAAGACGCCCATTTTGCCCATTAGTCCCTGTTCTTTTGCTGATTCGTATTTTAGTCAGAACACTGTACGATGAATCTTGAGAATGTTACATCTTAGCCCCTGATGTCTATATTTATTCGCGTTTAGGCCCCTAACAGTGATGAATTACGATTTTTGGCATTTTTCCAGATCTGAGAACTTCTAAAATTCATAAAAAATAGAATAAAAATGATAAAAATGCAAACTCAATTGCATTGAGCTTCTAATTAGTAGATCTACAGAATTGTCTAGATGTAGATCTGTGGAGTGACCTTTTTACCCCTTGTTTATTGCATGCGAGTTAAAACAAAAGAAATGTCAAAAGTGGTATAAATGGACTCCAAAAATTATGAAACTTGGTCAGTAGCTTTATAATGTTATTTAGAGTTTGTGTGATTTTTGGCAACCCTAGCACATACTGATAAATTACGGTTTTGCCCTCAAGCATGTATTTTGTGCAATTTTTCAAAATTGAAAATACTTGTTACATAAAAAGTGCTCCAAATATTCCACTGAAATTTGTAGATGCTCTATGTTGCATATTTAGTCCTTTTTAAAGTTTCAAGTTCTGCATGTAAGTTTTGGTTGCTGTTTTGAAAAGGACAAATAGTTGCATGTTAAAATGTATAATAGGAAAAGTGACCTTTTTGTGCGAAATAAATTCTGAGAAAAATCATGGTGGTTAATTGTTAAGTTTAGGTTCCAGAAAGTATTGCAATGAAATTAATTGCTACTGTTTTGAGCTACATGAGAAATAGGTTAAAATAACTATATTGGAAAATAGATGTCGCTTGTTTCAACTTATTAACATGTTGTGCATTGTTTTTCGTAATTCCCTAGTATCATGAGCATTCGTTGCATCCATTTTGCACTTAATCATGCATATAGGATTGCTAACTACGGTAACCTCTCGAGCAGGAGTTTGGCTTCTCCATCAAGATGAAGACGGTGTGTCGCTGATTAAATCTGTTCGTGATTCAAGGGGTTGCCTGGGGCAAAGCCCCACAACCCGTCAAACTAACATAGTTTAGTTTGTTGGTCTTGATAATAATAAGCAAAGGTAGGCAGGACCATGAATTTTCCACCTAATATTATCTTGATTGATGATTACGCATCCGCATTAGGAGTTGAGTGAAACCAATTGCATTAGATTCCCTGGCCGCCCTGGCCCTAGCACATATAATAGAGTTCATAGGATGAGTATGCTTAGCATTGCTAGGTGCGAGTAGACACGAGTGAAATGGAGTCACTCGTTGTATCGGTGATTTCAAAATATCAAATTATCAAAAGTGGATATGCTATTTGTGCGTGTGATTTAAATGGAGACCGGGCGGAGATTTTATGAGTTATTTACTGTTTATGTTAATGTGCAATGGACTCCGCCCGAGTCGTATAAGGCCCGTTCGCTGTTCGCCTGCTGATCGGCGTAACATTTCTAGAGTGCTTATCCAGGACATGGGACCGGAGAATGTCTTACTTGAACCATCCGAAGAACAGAGACTTGGTCCTACCATGGGGCCCAAGGGTACTTGACTCATGGGAGGGCTGATCCGGGATGCCGTGGTATCACTCCATGGGGGCTGAACCTAGGGAATGGTGGGTTGGAATCGAACTTAGAATGGAACAAGTGGAGATGGTCGCTATATGTGGGAACGCGAAGGCTAGTAAGCATATACCCCTGGCATGATAGTTATTCCCGGAATTAAAAATCGATTCGAATCACAGATGCTCACCAGGTGTGAGAATGCCAGATATCGCACACGGGCAACGTAATAACTATCTAAATATCTTATATTATAATTCATGGTTTCAAATTTCACTTGTTTGTACTTGTATATTTAGATTCTTGTAAGTTCTTATTATGATGATGATGATATATGCTCATGATGAAACTGCTTACTTTATGTTCTTATATTACTGTTCAAAATCAATGGCTAAGGATCCAGATGCTAGTAAGCAAGCTTTATGTTAGCCGTAAGCCCTTCCATTAAGCCCTACTGAGTAATTAGTACTCAGGGTTTGCCTCCACATTTTGAGTGCAGGTACCGATGACTTCTGGACAGTTGCTTGGAGGAGAGTAGTACCGGTGGGCTCGGTGCTGCTCGCCTTGCTCATCATTGTATGAAGACGACTTAAGTATTTTGTTTCCGCTGTGAGATGTTTTTGAAAACGCTTCTGCTATCTGATTTGATCTTGTATTTGATTTCAACATGGTTTGTAAGGACTTTATCTTATTATTACTATTAACTGCCTATGATGATGTAACTGTTGTGGCTCCATCGAGGGCTGAATGTGTGTGATGTCGATCTCTTTGGGCGATGGTTTCATCGAGTGCCCTGTTGGGTAGCTCGACGGATAACCAGGTTTAATTTGGCCTAAGTGCACTGCGAATCATGTGGTGACAGGTGCGCTTAGCTCGGATTAAATCGGCGGTTCCACCACAGCTAGTATCAGAGCCGATCATACACAAACAACAGTCATATCATCGGGTTTTGATTTACAAACCTATTTTCGAAAACTCCTTTTCAAGTAATTGAAAATGAGAGTATACGATATGCCCATATTAACGATGTTAGTGTATTACCAGGTGACATCGCTAACATTCTGACCTAGATAGAACTCATATGCATATTCGGCGCTTTGGGGAGCAACATTTCGGCCATAGCTACCCCCAGTACTGGCGGAACGCTATTGGGATTTGCGAACTGTTGTGAACCCTCCATTCATGCTGATAGGGCAGAACTTTTAAGGGGGGTGGTCATGCCATTGGAGTGTTTCGTGATCATCCTTACTTTGACCAAAATTATAGTTAGATCTTGTTGGCCACCATTTCTCTCGTCAGCAATTCCCAAGTACTGGAGGAACGTTGGGCGTGTTGGGAGAAATGGTGCCACTACGTCATCCACCAGACGTAGCTTAAGGAAATTCGTGGATGCCACTTTTAGGATTAGAGTGGTAATGTATGATGTTGGTGTGAGCATGCATTTTTTTGCAGGTACACTAACCACGTGTGAATTAAGAACGAGTAGAGAACAAATAGATGCATTAGGGAGTGCCGTGCATATGTGTCACCAAAATATCGGTAGTTATATATACTGAATATAGGATGTGGGATGTGAGAACGAATAGGACGAATCATGCATCATGACATTCATGCTTTTCTCATTCTATGTCTTAAGTTTGCTTTTCTGTCAATTATGATCTCTAAAAGTCAAAAGAGAAAATCGAATAAGAATGAAAATATCACTCCTCACGTTCTACTCACCAAATTCGAAGCTTTCACACTCTCATTAACTTAAAGTATATGAAGTCACTTCTCCCCACGTAGTAATGCACAAGTACCAAGTGAGAATCAAAGAAGGTGACAGATAGTATGCTACCATACACGTGAGGAAGCGATCGCACTTAGTAGCACGGCTTACACTATAAAGCTCTATAAGTCTTGACCACTACAAATTTCATGACAGATTAGTATCAACACTTTGGGTGTAACTTGATGGTTTCTTGTATTACATGCTTTCATGTATTTGGAGGCCATCCATGATGCCTTGATCTTTTATCAATGCATCTAGGTTCCACTTAAAGTGTTTGAGCTAAAGCCTGTCGAAGTTGACTATGGTTGCTAGTGGGCCCATAACCCACAGGTCCCAGGATCGAAACTCGGCTGTCCTAGGATCGAAATTCAGAGGTGCTGCCTCCACATTGTAACAGCAGCTTGCTGTACAGTCATGTCAAATGGCTGTCAAAAATTTCAAGAAATGGACTAACACTTTACCTGCAATCTATTATGATTTCGTTTCACATGCTTTCATGCAATTATACGATATCTATGATGCTATGACCTTTTTATCATCGCATCAATTGCACTAAAGTTGTTAGACTAAACACTATTGGCCTCGTACTTGCATATGGTCACTCCACCTAAGACTTCTGCGCAAGGGGCTGCTCACGATGCACCACCTCCTTCTGAGTTGGCCACTCAGGTCGCTCAGCAGCTCATCAGCCTGTTAACACAAGAGCAACAACGGCGTGATCCACAAGAGCTCAGTTAGACTGACTTTGTGGCGCTACAACCGCTGATCTTCACCACTACCGTGGATCCATTGGATGCAGATGACTGGCTTCGAATCATTGAATCCAAGTTCAGTCTACTGCCCCGCCTCACTGAGCAACAGAAGGCTCACTTTGCGGCGCAGTGTCTACATGGTCCCTCTGGGGCCTGGTGTGCTTCTTTCCTAGCCATGCAACCCGCTGGGCACCAGGTCACATGGGATGAGTTCCGTGCGGCTTTCCGGGCTCACTATCTCCCGCCTAGCCTCATCGAGCTCAAGCGGTGAGAGTTCCGTGCACTTCGTCAAGGGAATATGTCAGTACTCGAGTACGTACAGGCCTTCGTCCGCTTGTCCCAGTACTCCCCTAAAGATGTTGACACCGACCCGCGTAGGGCTGCCTGTCTGTTGGAGGGCTTCGATCCCACTCTACTGACTCACTTGGGGCGCAGCTACGACAGCTTTACCGAATTGGTGGATGTTGCCATTGACATGGAGCAGCGTCTCCGTGCATCCCAAGAGGACTAGCGGAGGAAAAGACTTGCAAGCACACCTCCGTCGAGTTCATCCCAGCGGCAACGGGTTGTGCATCATGCATAGCTGCAAACATGTTACATTGCTGAACCCCAATGCCAGGAGCAATACAGTGAGGGACAACTACACCCATCATCCTGTAGTGCACCTCCCTATCCACCTACTGCAGTGCCACCCGTCAAATCAAATGTCGGCTACCCCTGTTTCAAATGCGGAAAAGCTGGACATTTTAGTCGCAACTGTCGCACGTATCAACGTACTCAAGGGCCAGTGCATATAGGAGGAGAGAAGGGATTAGCCCCAAAAATGGGCCTATTGCACTACAGTCAGCTTGAGCAAGTTCCTGAGAGTGAACCAGTTCTAGCAGGCACATTCCTGGTCAATGATCATCCTACGGTTGTATTGTTTGATTCTAGAGCGTCTTTCACTTTTATCAGCAAGGTATATGCATTGAAGCATGGGTATGAAATTCCTGAGTTGAAACAGAGATACTACATCACAGCTGCAGGATCATCAATAGTCACAAATCACATAGTGAGGGACTTGTGTTTGCAAGTAGGAAAGGAAAGTTTATTCATCAGTCCTCTAGTACTCCCACAACTAGGGATTGATATTATTCTTGGGATGGAATGGCTGAAGCAACACAATGCGATGATAGATGTTGGAAGTAGAACAGTTCATTTACGCTCAAACAGTGGGACAGGCATGGTTATCCATGTGCCACTTCATAAACATATGCCTCACACAGTCAATGTGGTAGAAGCTCAAGGGGAGGCACAAGCACTTGCGAAGATTCCAGTAGTTTGCGACTATCCGGATGTGTTTTCGGAAGAGCTACCCGGACTCCCACCGGATAGGGATGTTGAGTTCTCCATCGAACTTGTACCTGGCACAGCACCAGTTTCTCAAAGGCCATACAGAATGGCACCCAATGAGTTGAAAGAATTAAAAGTGCAACTACAAGAACAGCTAGATAAAGGGTTTATTCGCCCAAGTTCATCACCATGGGGTTGCTCGGCCCTCTTTGTTGAGAAGAAGGACCATGGTGGTAAGAGATTATGTGTGGATTATCGGCCATTGAATGCTATCACCGTTAAGAACAAGTACCCATTGCCACACATTGATATCCTTTTTGATCAACTTGGGGGTGCCTCGGTTTTCTCCAAGATTGATCTTAGGTCTGGGTACCATCAAATCAAAATCAGAGAGGAAGACATACCAAAGACCGCTTTCTCAACGTGGTACGGGCTTTATGAGTATCTTGTTATGTCTTTCGGGTTGACAAATGCACCGGCTTTCTTCATGTACATGATGAACTCAGTGTTCATGAATGAGCTTGACAAATTTGTGATAGTATTCATTGATGACATCTTGGTTTATTCCAAGAATGAGAAAGAGCACGAAGAATACTTGCGAATAGTGTTGTCTCGCGTTAGAGAACATAAACTCTATGCCAAATTCAGCAAGTGTGCTTTTTGGCTAACGGAAGTGGTGTTCCTAGGCCATATCTTGTCTACAAAGGGTGTGGCTGTTGATCCTAGCAAGGTGGAAGATGTACTGAATTGGAAGCAGCCACAAACCGTAACAGAAATACGGAGTTTTCTAGGTTTAGCGGGTTACTACCGCCGCTTCATCAAGGACTTCTCCAAAATTACAAAGCCAATGACAGCATTGACCCAGAAAAAATGCAAAGTTTGTGTGGAGCCCAAAATGCGAAGAGGCATTTCAAACATTGAAGAAACTCTTAACTTCAGCACCTGTTATTGCTCAACCGGACATCACCAAGCCATTTGATGTGTATTGTGATGCCTCCAGTAGTGGCCTCGGTTGTGTTCTAATGCAAGAAGGAAGAGTGATTGCCTATGCATCTTGCCAACTGAGGAAACATGAGGTGAATTATCCAACTCATGATCTTGAGCTGCTTGCAGTTGTTCATGCACTGAAGAAATGGAGACACTACTTGTTGGGCAACACTTGCCACATATACACCGATCACAAGAGCCTGAAATACATTTTCACTCAACCCGAAATAAATATGAGGCAACGTCGTTGGTTAGAATTGATCAAGGACTATGATTTGGAAGTTCACTATCATCTTGGGAAAGCGAATGTGGTAGTAGATGCATTAAGCCGTAAAGCTCATTGCAACTTCATTGAAGCTCGTCCAACAGTGAGAGTGTTATGTTGTGAAATTGGGGAAATTGAAACACCAATAGAGCAGCATGAGGAACTTTACAATCTCATCATTGAACCAACAATGAAAGCTCAAATCATAGAGGCACAAAAGAAAGATAAGGGTATGGCACACATTAGAGATGGGATCAATGAGAAGAAGAAGGCCTGTTTCAAGCTTGATGAAGGAGTTCTATGGTTCAAGGATAGCTTAGTGGTACCAAAAGACTTGGAACTAAGGAAGAAAATCCTAGATGAAGCTCACACCTCCATGTTCACTATGCACCCAGGAAGCAATAAAATGTACCAAGATCTAAAACAAAAGTTTTGGTGGACTCATATGAAATGAGAGATTACCAAATATGTGTTTGAGTGCGACGTATGTCAAAGAGTGAAAGCTGATCACTTAAAAGCCTACTGGTATGCTTCAACCATTACAAGTCCCAACTTGGAAGTGGGAAGATGTGCACATGGATTTCATTGTGGGTTTGCCTCGCACTCAGAAGGGATACGATTCCATATGGGTGATTATTGATCGGCTCACCAAATCTGCTCATTTTATTCCTGTCAAGACCACCTATCGAGCGAAGCAATATGCCGAATTATACATTTCCCGGGTTGTATCATTGCACGGTGTTCCACAGACCATCACTTCAGATCGAGGCTCGTTGTTCGTGTCTCGTTTCTGGGAGCACTTGCAATCTGCTCTTGGAACCACTTTAATCCGGAGTTCAGCATACCATCCTCAAACAAGTGGTCAAGTTGAGAGAGTGAATCAGATATTAGAAGACATGCTGAGAGCGTGTGCTTTGACTTATTACACCAAGTGGGATGAATGTCTCCCCTTAGCGGAGTTTGCTTACAATAACAGCTACCAGAAGAGCTTAAAGATGGCACCTTTCGAAGCCCTATATGGTAGGAGATGTAGGACACCTTTGAACTGGTCCGAACCAGGAGAGCGTGTAATCTTCGGTCCTGATTTGGTAACACAAGCGGAAGAGCAAGTGAAATTCATACACAGCAACCTGAAAAGAGCACAGTCCAGGCAGAAAAGCTATTCTCATAAGAGGAGGAGACCGTTAGTCTTTGAGAAGGGTGATCATGTGTACCTTCGGGTTTCACCAATGAAAGGAGTACATCGATTTGGTGTGAAAGGGAAGTTAACACCAAGATATGTTGGTCCATTTCAGATCATAGAACAATGTGGGCCAGTGGCTTATCGGTTAGAGTTGCCACCCCATCTTGCCGCAGTACATGATGTCTTTCATGTTTCACAACTCAAGAAATGCCTTCAAGTACTAGAGAAAGTGATTGACACACCTCAGATTCCGATTGAACCTGACCTCACGTATCAAGAACAACCCATCAAGATATTAGATCAAAAGCAGAGAGTAACACGCCGAAGGGCTATCAACTTTTACAAGGTTCAATGGAGTAATCACTCAGAAGAAGAGGCTACTTGGGATCAAGAAGATTATTTACGTGCCAAGTATCCTGACTTCCTTCCATCTAATTGAATGGGTATGTCAAAACGATTTCTCATTTCAAATTTAACTCGAATTCATACACAATGCGTTTTTTCTCTCTTTTAACTTAACCACCTACATCACATCAAAATCTCGGGACGAGATTTATTTAAGGGGGGTGGGCTGTGATGCCCCTGGCATCTCAAGTGCATTATATTGACATCGTTAACTTAATTATATCATTTCATGAGCATTTTATATGGAGTACATGCATAGGTTAGGTCATTTGAAGTAATTACCTCGGTTTGCTGAAAACTGTATTTGCAATTGCTGTTGTAACTTTAACACTGTAGTGAATTTGATAAAACTTTACATACCAAACTTGTAGACAATTTCATGAGGAAAAACTTTGGTATTTTGTGTCATGACATGCATAAAGGTTTGAACATGGGTTTGGGTCATTTTCTGTGAAATTATGAAATCGGCCAAATTTAGACCTGTTTAGTAAATTCAAAATTTTGTGAAACAAAAGTCAAAATCTTGCCATAACTTTAATACTAAAGTTGTAGTTCAAGATATTCTAAGAAACATTGGTATAGTTCACTTTTTATGAAAATGCCCATAAATAGGCTTAACAGAATTTTAAATATTTAAGGAATTGTTGGTCAAACATTGGTCTGCCAATTTAATTCAAATTTCACCCAAAATTCATATAGAATACGGCACCAAAGTTTATACAAGAGTTTTATATTATCAAGTTTGCAATAACTTTTGTATTTTGAGTTTGGTCTAATTCGTCCTTTAAGATCTTCAAAAGATGTGAAATTCAGAACCCTGTCATCCTGGTCAAACAACCATTTTTCCATTCTCGAGTTTTAAATTCCTTTTGTGAGTATGACGCATGGGACCTACCCGTCAGGGCATTGTATCCGGGTGGGGATGGCTTCGGCTGTGGGCCCCACTAGTCCATCCCAATAGTGCACCCTGTCCATACAAATCGAGTTCGTTTCCTTCCCACGACCCCACCTGTCAACCACCTCCGGTCTATCGACCATGTCCACCTGCGCTCCTTTCCCCTTCTCCTACCCTCCCATGGACGCACGCGGCAGGCGGCCTCTGCCTGAGCGCGCCAAAGCCGCCGACCTGGCTTGCCTGCGCCTTGGCTCCCTCCCTCCTTAAGGCACCGAGCCGGCGCCTCTCTCCCAGTTCTCCATCTCCAACGGACGCCATCCCGAGTTCCCTGCTCACTCTCCCTTTATTCTCCAACCGGCCGCCATTAACACGAGCAGGGAGCTCGAGCCCTGCCGCCGTTTCGGCTCCTCTCCACGCCCTCCAACCACTTGCCGAGCTTCCCTGTCCTCCGCTCCACCGAAAATCGCAAGCCTAGGCCGCCGGTTCCCCGCCACCGAGCCGCAGTACGCCGCCGAACTTCTCGCGCCCAGGAGCTCCCCCGCCGGCCTCCTACAGGCCTCCTCTGTCACGTCCGGTAAGGGGGTAAGGGACCCTCCGCACCCCTCTCCCTCCCTGGCCGTCCGGGGCGAGCTCCCCGAGCTCGAAAGGCTGGGATTGGGCGCGCCGGCCACTTCCCCCTCCCCTACTCGAGCTAGAAGAAAGAAGGGAGGAAGAAGACGCCCATTTTGCCGATTAGTCCCTGTTCTTTCGCCGAATCGTATTTTAGTCAGAAAATTGTACGATGAGTCTTGAGAATGTTACATCCTAGCCCCTCATGTCTATATTTATTCGCGTTTAGGCCCCTAACAGTGATGAATTACGATTTTTGGCATTTTTCCAGATCTGAGAACTTCTAAAATTCATAAAAAATAGAATAAAATGATAAAAATGCAAACTCAATTGCATTGTGCTTCTAATTAGTAGATCTACAGAATGGTCTAGATGTAGATCTGTGGAAGTGACCTTTTTACCCCTTGTTTATTGCATGCGAGTTAAAACAAAAGAAATGTCAAAAGTGGTATAAATGGACTCCGAAAGTAGTAGAAAGGAGTTTGGCTTCTCCATCAAGATGAAGACGATGTGTCGCTGATTAAATCTGTTCGTGATTCAAGGGGTTGTCTGGGGTAAAGCCCCACAACCCGGCAAACTAACATAGTTTAGTTTGTTGGTCTTGATAATAATAAGCAAAGGTAGGCATGACCATGAATTTTCCAGCTAATATTATCTTGATTGATGATTACGCATTCGCATTAGGAGTTGAGTGAAACCAATTGCATTAGATTCACTAGCCGCCCTGGCCCTAGCACCTATAATAGAGTTCGTCGGACGAGCATGCTTACCATTGTTAGGTGCGAGTAGACACGAGTGAAATGGAGTCACTCGTCGTATAGGTGATTTCAAAATATCAAATTGTCAAAAGTGGATATGTTATTTGTGCTTCTGATTTTAATGGAGACCGGACGGAGATTTTATGAGTTATTTACTAGTTTATGTTAATGTGCAATGGACTCCGCCCGAGTAGTATAAGGCCCGTTCGCTGTTCGCCTGCTGATCGGCATAACATTGCTAGAGTGCTTATCCGGGACATGGCACCGGAGAATGTCTTACTTGAATCATCCGAAGAACAGAGACTTGGTCCCATAGGGGCGCTTGACTCATGGGAGGGCTGACCCGGGATGCCGTGGTATCGCTCCATGGGGGCTAAACCTAGGGAATGGTGGGTTGGAATCGAACTTGGGATGGAACGAGTGGAGATGGGGGCTATATGTGGGAACGCGAAGGCTAGTAAGCATATACCCCTGGCATGATAGTTATTCTCAGAATTAAAAATCGATTCGAATCGCAGATGCTCACCAGGTGTGAGAATGCCAGATATCGCACACGGGCAACAGTAGTAACTATCTAAATATCTTATATTATAATTCATGGTTTCAAATTTCACTTGTTTGTACTTGTATATTTAGATTCCTGTAAGTTCTTATTATGATGATGATGATATATGTTCATGATGAAACTGCTTACTTTATGTTCTTATATTACTGTTTCAAAATCAATAGGCTAAGGATCCAGATGCTAGTAAGCAAGCTTTAGGCATTAGCCGTAAGCCCTTCCATTAAGCCCTACTGAGTAATTAGTACTCAGGGTTTGCCTCCACATTTTGAGTGCAGGTATCCGATGACTTCTGGACAGTTGCTTGGAGGAGAGTAGTACCGGTGGGCTCGGTGCTGCTCGCCTTGCTCATCATTGTATGAAGACGACTTAAGTATTTTGTTTCCGCTGTGAGATGTTTTTGAAAACGCTTCCTCTATCTGATTTGAACTTATATTTGATTTCAACATGGTATGTAAGGACTTTATCTTATTATTACTATTAACTGCCTATGATGATGTAACTGTTGTGGCTCCATCGAGGGCTGAATGTGTGTGATGTCGGTCTCCTTGGGCGATGGTTTCATCGAGTGCCCTGTTGGGATAGCTCGATGGATAACCTGGGTTTAATTTGGCCTAAGTGCACTACGAGTCATGTGGTGACAGGTGCGCTTAGCTTGGATTAAATCGGCGGTTCCGCCACAGCTTGTGTGCTCTTCCTCTCCCTCGTTTTCCTTTGGTTTTTGGCTCCAATCTTGGTCTTTTGGTGCTTTGTTGTGGCCATGGTTGGATCATTTCGTTTGCTGGTGTTTTGGACTTGCTAGGACGTGGAGATTATGTCTTAGAACATATCAATCCTACAGGATTGCCACTGAGCAAGTCGTTCTTAGGTTTTTCCCTTTCTTGCCCAAGTTTTCCCCTCTTCACGAGATCTGAAATTCCCACTAATTCCGTGATCTTTTTTAGTAGATCTTTTGGGAAAAGCTTGAAAATGGTGCTAGTATAGCATGTGCAAAATCTCATGAAGATTGGAGAAGGTTTGGTCAAGATTTGGGATTGGGAGCTTAAGAATTTTATGCTGTCCTAGTTTTCCTGCAGGTTTCTGTCTGTCCTCTTGTCTTGGTTGGTTCTGTGGTCAAACCTTTGACTTTTGGGCTAAAATTTTGTGGAGCTCTTGTCCTGCTGAGTAATATATCTCCCATAAAATTTCAGAATTTTTGGAGGTGTTTTGACCATGTTTTGGTATTTTTCTTTCAGGGAAGGTCTGCCTTGTTTTCAGACCACCGGACGGTCCGCTGCTTGTTGGTTTTTTGTTTCTAGTCCAATTGATCTAAAATTTGTGGAATTGTTCCTTGGACCCTTCTCAACCTGTTGTAAAAATTTCATAATTATTGGAATTGATTTGATAGGGTTTTGGTTCAAAGCTTTTCGGGGTGTCAGTATGTGAACACCGGACGGTCCGGTGTCCAGTGGTCACAACTTGCTCCATTTGGTCTGATTTTTTCTGGAGCTGTTATTGGTTGTCTTGTGAGTGTGTGCTAATTTTTGGGGATTTTTTGGAGCTTCTATTGAAGGGTTTTGGCAATTTTCTTTGTAGCCATATCTGGCAGTAGACTGGTACCAAGAACGCGTTGTGGGTTAGATACGTATCCTTTCAGTGGATGGTATCTAGCTTCCTTTGGTTGTTTCAAGTTGGGGTCTAAATTTGGGTTTTCAGCTGCTCCTATTCACCCCCCTCTAGTCGCAGTCTTCGGTCCTACAACAACGGCCGTTTTGGCTTAGCCCACTATACGACTGCTATCTCGGCCTCCTCATCAGCCGATTCTTCATCCTAGGAGGAATTTGATTGTCCTGCGTGACCTCTCCTGATATCGCCCTGCATGAGTGCAGCTCATAAACAGCTAGTTTAGATAATAATTGGCCTGATGGAATTGAAATCCGTCGGCCCGTAAGCAGCCCTTGTGTGTCGATGCAGCCCATTGTATGCCATCTCGGCCAAATTCTTCTCTGACAGCTGTAGAGAATAGCACTTGTTCCTGGCCTCTCTGAACCTTTGAATATGCTGGCTAACTGACTCACCAGGGCGTTGGCAGGATAGCCATAAGGTCTATAACAGTAGCTTCCTCCAGTCCAGAGAAGAATTGAGCATGAAATAATTCCTCCAGCTCTTTCCATGTTGATGATAGATCCTGGTGTCAGCGATGTGAACCATCCGAAAGCTAGGACCAGTGAGAGACAAAGAGAAAAGCTGAATTTTCATGTGTTCGGCCGATGCTGCAACTCCCAGCTGAGCCAAATATCAGTCTAATATGTTCCATTGTGCTAGTATTGTCGTTGCCACTGAACTTGGAGAATTCTGCTACTTTGAACTTAGGCGGTGGAGGCAACTAGTCGTACACCTCTGGATATGGCTTGGCGTAGGTAATAGCTCCCCTTACTAGTGTCATACCATATCTGTTTCTGAAGAACTCATCCATATTGGCTTGATCAGCCGATCCACCATTAAGAGAAAAACCAGCCTTGGTTGTAAAAAACCGGCCTGATCCAAAGCGTGCTTGCCAGTCAGCAACTTCGTTGTCATTAGTTTTATCTTTGCCACTGCCCAGTGTGGCCTATATGGTGAAGTTGCTTCTTCATCGAGGGTTTGCGCAGAGGTTCTTCCCCTTCTTGTAATGGTCTATACTTGAGTTGACAGAAGAATACCTCTGGTATGAATGCTGGCGTCTCCTCATAGACCACTAGTTCGATCCCCCTGGTGTTTGGGTGCATGCATAATGAACTCGGCCTTGGTATTGTCCGGTGCATTAATAGGAGGTACATATGCCGGCCGAGTATAGAACTTGGTCTCCCAGAAAGATGAACCAAGCTATGGCCCATGTTCTTGATATTCACCGGCCAAGATCTCCCTGATGACTCGGGCCATGACACCCTCCATGGAGTTTAGTAAAGCTTCAGATTGACTGCACCATAGATTTGCCAATCATCTCATTCATCTCCTCTCGGAGAGCTTTAGTGCGTGCCTCCGATGGCGTAGAAATATCCACACCATCAAGCAGCTTGTCAAGGATGTCCGGTGCACTTGACGTGGCTACTCCTAGTCCAAGTGAAGTGATCAAGATGCTCTTCCTCCAGTTTAGCAAGTATACGATCGTAGAGCTCTTTGTGTTCTTGCGGAAGTAGATCGGGTCTTGGTGGTGTATCCTTATTAGCTGGCCATGTACTCTGGTCATGCCTGTTGGAGATCTTCAGTGTGCCTTTCTTGGGATTGTCTGGGGCCATTGTTCAAAGCTGATTGTTGACGAAAGTGAGGTCCCACTAGGTGTGCCAAAAGGTGTGTTGCACCTGGATACAGACGGACGATGAGGTCAGGGCGCAGGAACTACACAGAAGCCGAGGATCACGCTGCTGCTAGCCCTCGTCTTCCTAGTCATGAGGCTTTGATCGGCTCAGTGGGAAGCCGATCCTGGTTGTGTGGCCAGTGCCACCTAGCTTGACCTTGCAGCCAGGAAAGGTTGAGTGAACGCGGTGGTTGGCTCTGGTTCTCCCTGGAAAACACACACAACTGATCTTAAACGTTAAATTATGCTAGATCGCTAGGATCGGCAAACACGAGGAATCAGTGTGCTTCAGTCGGCCGATGGGCGGGCATCGGGTGGGTGGCGGAACCGCCAATTTAATCCGAGCTAAGCACACCTGCCTTCTCATGGCTTGCAGTGCACTTAGACCTGAACTAAATCCGGTCAGTCCGTCGAGAGTCATTCGGCTCTCGATATTACCCTATCCTGGAGGAACCGACATCATACACATCCAGCCCTCGAAGGAGCCACAACAGTTACATCATCATAGGTAGTTGAATTATAGCTTAAGTAGACTTAGTTTACAAACCAGTTCCAAATAAAATACAGGTTCCAACATAGAGCCTTCGCACGGCAAGTTTAAAAGTATCTCGCAGCGGAAATTTAAGTTCGAAGTTCATACTAACATTCAAAAGATTTGCATTAAATGAAACAACATCGAGCCCACCGATGTTGCTCCCGTGCCACACGTGAAGACTTTCATCCCTGATGGAGGCATGCACCACCAACAACACAGGTGCATACTAGGAACTCCATACCTGCGCTCAAAATGTGGGGGCAAACCCTAAGTACTAATTACTCAGTAGGACTTAATGGATTGTCTTACGGCTGATGCAAAGCTTGCTTACTAACAAGTGGATCCTTAGCCATTGATTTTTAATCAGTGGTATAACAACATAAAGTAATAAGTTTAATCAATTGCATGTGACATGATCATAATAATAAATTACAGGAACGTAAGCAGTACAATACAAGCGTGTGATATTTGAAATCATGAATAATAGTACGACATATTCAAGTAGTTACTACGATTAACGTCAAAGGTATTGGCAGTCCCACACCTGGTGGGCATCAGCCATTCGAATCGATTTTTAATTTTTGAGAATAACTATCATGTCAGGTGTATATGCTTACTAACCGTAGTATTCCCACATATATCCCCCACCTCCACCTGTCTTGTCCCAAGATTCAAAGCACCCCCACCTAACCCCTGGGTTGTGCCCTCTTAGGAACGATACCACAGCATACTGGATTAGCCCTCCCTCGAGTACAAGCGCCCCCGAGCCCATCGGCCTCCAGCAAATGGATGGCGGAAACTCAAAAACTTTGGACGAGCCCAGGTAAAACTTTCACCGGTCCCACGACCCGGATAAGCACTTTAGCAATGTTATGCCAA
Source organism: Paspalum vaginatum (assembly GCA_030272315.1). Taxonomy (NCBI): domain Eukaryota; kingdom Viridiplantae; phylum Streptophyta; class Magnoliopsida; order Poales; family Poaceae; genus Paspalum; species Paspalum vaginatum. The sequence goes on along the minus strand of CM059019.1, from coordinate 33,695,303 downwards.
CCAATAGGCGAACAACGAACGGACTTTAAGTGACTTGAGCGGAGTCCAAGGTGCGACATCATGAAAAGTAAATACTGAAATAAAATCTCCGCCCGGTCTCCATTTAATCATGCGCGTAAGTAATAATTGCCATAATAGTAATATCTTTGTGATTTTAAAATCACCTATGCGACCAGTGACTCCATTCATCCGTGTCTACTCGTACCTAGCAATTTTAGGCAAACTCGTCCTACGATCCCTAGTGTATAGGTGCTAGGGCCAGGGCGGCCAGAGAATCTAATGCAAGTGTTTTTCAACCAACTCCTAATGCGGATGCGTAAATATCAAGCAATCAACAATATATTAGCTGGGATAATTATGGTCCTGTCTACCTTCCTCACTCGGGTTAGTAGCTGCCTCCGGAGCAAAGTCGGGCACCGGCTGCTGGTCCTCTTGCTCCGGGTTCTGCTCCTCTTCTGGTTCCTCTACGATCGGTGGCTCTTGCGGGTGCTCCTCGTTCGCGGGATCTATATGCATGACATAATGCAATATGAGTGCAAAGAAATGCAAATGTATGCGTATAGTGCAGATGAAATGTAATCAACCGTAAGCAACAAGTGGATTTATGCACTTTTGGTGTAAATCCTATTCAATATTAAGAAATCATACAAACTATCACCTAATGTAGGTTAACACATTGCATGTGACAACACAGGACTCGCAGAAAGTGGACAAACCCTAGTTAAGTAACACTAACCATACATGGCAAAGTCTACCCCATCTCACGTAAGCAAATTTTTATTCACCCTTAGTTTTAATCTCTCAAGTTGAGTTCTGGATGTTAACCAGTTCCAAATGCACTTAAAAGTTTTTCAACATGAAGGTAGTTATAGTAAAAGGTTACTGGTCAAATTTCAGGCCACAAAGGTGTTGTAGATTAATTACTAAAATTTTAGCAATTTTACTTAGCAATTAAATTCTCAGATTTGTTATAATTAGCAGAAAATGTTTCTGACCTTCCCATTTTAACAGCAAGCATAACAGGGCATAAACTTCGATGTACAAAAATCAGCAAGCAAAATAGCTAATGGCTGATATGGACATCTAGTCTCCATATATTTATTTTAGCTTATTTAGCTTGCAATAGCAAACAGTAGCAATAAAATTCACAAAAATGTTTTTTGGAACCTAAAATTAACTATAGAGCACCATGATTTTTCTTGGAATTTATTTTGCAGTTTAAAGTCACTTTTTCCTATTATTCACTTAAGCAAGCATCATATCGTAAATTCCAAATCACCCCTCAAACTTACATGCAGACTCTCAAACTTTTTTTACCAGCTTAAATATACCACAAAGTGTTCCTAGTAAAATCCAGCATAATATTTAGAGCAAGTTTCAGTATGGCAAGTATTTTCCATGCACTTTTATTGCCAAAAACTAACCCTAAGGGTAGATCTGCCATTTGACAGCCAATGCTAGGGCCACAAAATTCCTCAACAGATCCCAATGTCACATATGTACTACCAACAACATTTCATGGGGCATGTATCCATTATCCCACTTTTGCTATTCATCTAGTTTTAGCATGCATGCATCATTCTAGGGGCAAAACTATCATTTACCACCTCACCATCATGCTCATCTGATAGATCTACTCAATAAGAGTACAATGCAACTGATTTTGCATTTTTAGCATTTTTGTGTGATTTTAGTGATTTTTCAAAGTTTCAGCTAAAATAAATAGATTTTAAATCGAAAAACAACCGATCCAGGACCTGTTTGCAATTGTTCATAGTTTTCAGGGGCTAGATCGAGAGATCTGCAAGACTCTAGGAATAGTCCATGGGATTAAATTGTAAAAACATGGAAAGGCAGGGGTTAGATCGCGAAATGACCTTCTTCCTCCCTGCCTTCTTCCTCCTCTCGACAGAGAGAGGAGGCGGCGGCGCTCGCCGGATTCCGGCCCCGCGGGGCACGGCGATTCACCGCAGGAGGTCAGGGAGGGAGAGAAGAAGGTGGGGAAGCTTACCCCCTACCTTGGGCGATGGGAAGAGGGGCGGAAATGGCCGACGATGGAGCTCCGTTCGGTGGATACTTCGGCGGCGAAATGCGGCTCGGAGGAGGGCTAATGTCAGCCTAGGATTGAGGAGAACGGTGGAGGGGAGGTCGATGATGCCCGACGTGGTGACGGGGAGGCGCAGGAGTGAGCGGAGGCAGCAGCGCGAGCTCGACACTGAGCTCCCTGTCAATGGCGACTGGAAAGAGCAGAGGGACGAGTTGGAGACAGAGGGAAAGAGAAGAGAGAGGCGCAGCTTTCCACTTAAGGGCGCATCCAGGGGAGGGGCAATCCACGGTGCGAGGGGAGGTGCCTTACGCTGGCGTCCATGCGGCGGCTGCCGGCTCAGCAGTGCCATGCCGGTCGGATCGGTGGGCCCACGCGTCTGTGAGAGAAAAAGAAGGAAAAAGGAAAACACATTTTGACTGGTTTTGTTTGCCTTTGAAAATCGTGAATTTGACCCATTTAAAGTCCGAATTAGTGAAAACTCTAATTGGATGAATTGAATCTCTCTTCATGATCTACATTTTTGTCAAAAAGCTTGGTACCAAGTTCTATTGAAATTTTTGGAGAAATTTGAATTTGAACAATCTGACTCAACTTTGACCGACAGCACTTACCAGATTAAAATTTCATAAGTCCAATTTATGGTCATTTTCATGTAAAGTGGAATATACCAAAGTTGTTTAGAATTTCATGAGCTACAACTTTCTTATATAAAGTTTGGCATGATAGAGACTTTTATTTTGGTGAAATTTGAATTTACTAGGCTGGTCTGTTTTGGACAGAAATCACAGGTTAACAGAAAAAGACCCCAAACACCATTCAAACCATTATGCATGTCAACATACAAAATACCAAAGTTATTCTTCATGAAATTGTCTACAAGTTTGGAATATAAAGTTTCATCTAATTGACATCAGTATTACAGTTACAGTGGCAAATGTAAATGCAGTTTCAGAAAAACTGGGTTTAATTTGCTTCAAATGACTTAATCCACTCATGCCCCAAATCTGAAATGTTCATGAAATGATGCAATTAAGCTAATGATGCTAATGTAATGCACTTGAGATGCCAGGAGCGTCACAGGGTGTTCCGTCAGGTGGTAGATATGCATGAATACAAAGGAAAAAGAAGCCAAAAACCCCATCCAAGGAAGAAAAAACATAAAAGCCCTATCTAAAAGCATGATATAACAGATCTGCATAACCAAATCGGCTTCTAACCAGGACCTCCAAAGAAGTCCACCTAGCTAGACAGACACAAATTACGATATGTATAGATAGGGTGCTCAAGATACGTCGATCTATTAGCAAGGTCACGTGCACACGCTGCGGCGGCATGTCATGGATTGTAACAAGCGATTAGGTGACATAAAAATGAGCTACATGTAAACTGATCTATAAGCATTAAGCATAAATACGGAGACAGATCAATGGACATGTAAAGATAACTATGAATCTCGTGCCAAACTGAGTTTGCCACGAGCTTCGCATGGATAATTAATGGATCTCGTGCCGGGCTAGGCTCGATACTGAGACTCATCAAGATAATTAGCAAACCGTGCCATCAAAAACGCTTCAGTATACGGTTCGCCATATGGCTCATGCCCTAATGCCCTAACGAATCTGAGAATCATTAGAGCTGCATGACGATTACCTTAAAAAACCCTAATTACTAGGGGTGGCAATGCGCCGAGAGAAGATGGAGACAATCGGCTGTGATGTAACGTATGTCGTCGGTTTATTACTTAGCATATGGGTACATATTTACAGTCCTGGAGACTTGGACAACAAGTCCGACACTTTTTATAACTAAAACTTCTATTTTAACTAGGACTAGTCCTAATTAGACTCGAAAAAACAAAGATATATGGCCCATTGGCCCTTAGATTTGCCTCTTCCCTGGACGACCACTCGTAGCCCATCAGCCAATCTTAGCCTTAAAAGATCGGCTCTTATCAGCCCGTTTAGCCGATCTGGCCCAATACGAGCCGGCTAAATTCTGGCGGCAACAGGTTAGAGCGCATGGATAAACTTTAGACATCGTTAACATATGTAGGATGTGATAGGTTTATTCTATGCCCTAGAAAGCTCTAGGTTTTAGAAGAGTGATTACCGACCCAATTCACCCCTTCCCCCTCTTAGGGTCGGATACCCCGGCACGTTCCTTATACCTGCCACCTCCGCCCCACCAACCGCGCCTCTGCCTGTAACCACCGCCCAATCTGCCCCGATGTGGTGCCTAACTATATTCGTGTTTCCGCACTCGAGAACAAGTAATGCTTACAACAACCGCAAGGGCCGGCTCTAGGGAGGTGCAATGGGTGCGCCAGCCTAGGGCCCACGTCTTAAGGGGCCCACAGCCTATATATTCAGTAGAGTATCCAGTAGCGTGCAGGTCTAGTCCTACGCATTAACCAAGTTTACCATTTGCATTGTCTCTATGGCTGCACCATAATTTCTCGTATTCGTCTGATTGCGTCATCCATCCATCTTCAACTCTTCGTTCTTCTGGCTCCGGCCTCCATGGCGGCATGAATTTGGACCGTCCATGCAACCGCACGACGTGAACACTGAACAGCTTACGACAGCGCATCCAATTAGTAGAGTTCTATCTGTTATGAGAAAGAGATAGATTTGTCACCTACTCACCTCTTATTTTGTGAAGTGTTATCGACCGAGTTCGATTCTTAATTAAGATGATCATATTAGTTTCGTTCCGCTGTTATTTTAGTAGTCTTCTCTTATTGTGTTGTAGCCATTGTTCATGAATTATTATTAAATATCTCAAACTAAGATTATGTCATTAGATCAGTTAGAAGTTACGTCATTATTATTTTGTAAATAAAAGTATATATACACGTATAGTTATACTATGCACATATACATACATAGCATTTAGAGCCCATGCTATCGGGTTTGCACTAGGGCCTTTGGAAACATTGAGCCGGCCCTGAACAACCTGTTAACTTGTTCACTTCTTTATATAGGCTAGTTTTGTTTTCGTCAGCCCTCATGCATTGTACCCGACGAAAGCTATGTTTCTTGCTAACTTAATTAGGACTACAAGTTGATTATGGATGATTAGTTAGTAGCAGCATAGTAAAAACTTATATTAAATATATGAGCTTCAAAAGAACAAGCTGGCATATTAAAAGATGTGCTGTCAAAGTATTGTCAAGCAATAGGTTAGTTAATTAATTATGACTAGTACGTGCTCAATCATTCTTTTCAATGAAGCTCAAGATGATGAGGTTGAATTCAGTAAGAGGGAAATTAAATATCGATAAGGTGAATTTTGAGGCTAAATATTTGGGTCTGCCAACTCCAGAAGGACGTATGAAAAGCGAAAAATCAGAGAAAGGGTGTACTGTGCTTTGTATGATGATTCATCCCCTTTTTTGGATTTATATTCTTGATGAATTGGATGGCAAAATGGGGTGTATATTCAAGCATTCGTGTAATATTCAGCCTTGTCAAGGAATTGATGGGCCTGGGCCGTGGACTTTACAAGATATTAATGATAAGTGGGGCATCGAGGATGAAGATGGTAACAGTGAGGTAATAGTGGAGGAAAAGTTCGAATGGGATTCAGACAGTGATGATGTTATCATTGAAAGCAAAAGCAGGGTCAAATATCTCTCTGGTGGTTGTATAGATCTTCTTGGGTTTCACCCTGACAAGGAGGTTGTCTTCTTGAGCGACACATTGAGACGAGGATTGGCCTACCACTTGAATAGCTCAAAGATTCAAGACCTGGGCAACCTCCATCCAACAAATTATGGAACAGAACAGGAGCCATTTCTACGAACGTCTTTTCCATACACACCCTAGAGGGGATGGTTTCCAGAAGACAATTAGTGGTACATGATACAGAACATGGGACCTATTCAGTTGTTGCTGTTGCATCAGCTCTGTCTGTGTTTGCCTTCCGTGTGCTTGCTACTACAATAATGGAAGTTTGGGTTGCATAAATAGATTTTTACGTTTTGGTGGATGATTTTCTAGTCGCATGGTATGGTTTTGAGATGTTGCATTAGTTGAGCATGAGGCATAACATAAGCGATGTTGCTATTGGATTTTTGGGCTCGAATCATCTGTGTGCCCGGGTTGCAAAAGTTGATTACAATGTAGCATATACTACCGTTTTATTTCCAATATCGGGATGCAGCGATTAGCCGGTGGCGATTAGCATCTGATCATCATGTATGAATGCCGGTATCAGTGTGTATGGAAGTGGAACACTACATCGAAGTATCGAACCTGCTGCTACCAAAAATCGGAATGCTGCACTGCATCCCTCATGGGCTGGCTTTGCCCCAGTTGGATTCGGTCCAATATATTTGTACGCCAGCATGCATACATGATGTCTGCATACGTCAGGCACTGTACTATATACTGCAATGCTCCAGACAATTTTTGTGCCTTTTTTTATTTATCTATAAAATAGTGCTGAGCAGCTACAGAGTACATAGCAACGAGCAGATTCATTGATTAACATCTTCAGATCTCGAACCATACATGGGTTCGCCTTGAATTCACGCTCTACCAGGTCTTAGGCTAGCAGGGTACGTACATACATGGGCTGTTACTGCTAGGCTAGCAGGGTACCGGTCATCACAGTGACAGCTTCTCCTTGAATTCGCACTCTCCTGGCTGCAGCTTCTAACTCCAGGAACAAGGTCCCGCTCCTTGGAGACACCTGACGATGAGTAGACAAATACAAAAATTGAGATGATCAAATGCGATGGTTGGTTGATCACATGTGACAGAGTTTGTTTTTGTGAGGGCGTACCTGAAGTGCCGTCAGTTTTTGTTGCCCCAGCTTCGCACCCCAGTAGGGTGCTAGAACACAGTGTGCACTACCAGTAACAGGATCCTGTCATACAACCATACATGGGATTAGGGGGTTATGGCAGAGGCAAAGCATATCTCAAGCACATAAACCAAAACATAATTCCAGTATGTCAATGACGATCTTTTACCACTCATAAACATTCATGAATAGACTGTTCAAGATGTAATTTTGTGGATATGGATATTTCCTTTTCATTCATTCACACCTCCTTGCAAACATTGTCAAAAAAGATGTAATTTTGGGACTTCTAACATACAGTTTGAAACAAAATTATGACCTCACCTCATCTATGCCAAAATTTGGGGCGAAGTAACGTGTGAAGAAGCTGTAACCAGATCCAGGAGTAGCAGGTCCCGTAACAATTATCCCTGTCCCAGAACACTTTTTCATTTCAGTTATGTCAGGAGTGATATCCATGACCTCTTTTCCTGAGGAAAGTTCCACCTGAAAGAAAGAAAGGATTTTCCTAGTGAGTCATTTGTGTCCAAGTCGAACTGCCTTTGTTTCTTAAGTAGCTTTAACCAAAGTTCATGTAGCCCCTACATTAAATTTTAGAATCACTATGATTGGAAAAGTAATCATAAGATTTGGTTTAGCTGTTCATTCTGCTCCAATATAATACTTTCCCATTTTCATATTTAGAAATCTGCACAAGGCAAAACAAACTTTCAAGCAAGAAGCTGAAGCGAGGATGGGAGAGATTACAATAAGGTCACCGGCGGCCGATTTGTGAACGCCGACGACGGAGGCTCCGTTCAGAGTCCCGGTGATGGACGGCAGCTCGGCGGCGTCGCAGTCGAAATAGTCAATCATGGGGAAATCCAGCTCGATGAAGCGCTTCCCGTCACCGGCGACGCCCGCGCTCTCCGCCCGGGCAGGAACCTTCTTGGCGGTGAGGACCCCGGATTTGGTCGCGAACTCGACAGCCGCCGCGCCGGCGCCGTGCTCCGCGAGGACGCAGGTGAAGAGGAAGTGCGCGGAGGCCAGCGTCGCATGCCCGCAGAGATCAACCTGGAATGGAAACGGCGGCGAGTCATCAGGGTTCAAGAAGGGAAGGAGATGTAAGCTACGATCCAGAAAGTTGCAGGATAAGGAGGGATGGAGACCTCGGCGGTGGGGGTGAACCACCGGAGATGGAACCGTGGGGCCGCGGCGGTGGATGGAGAGGAGGAGACGTCGCGGAGGAGGAAGGCGGTCTCGGAGAGGTTGAACTCTGCGGCGACGGACTGCATCCACTGCTCGTCCGCGGCAGCCTCGAGGAGGACACACCGCGGCTGGGTTGCCCTTGAACGGCCCCGCCGCGAAGGCGTCCACCTGCGACGGCGGCGACGTCACGTCTGGTGCCGGTGAGGTAAAGAACGGAGAAGGGGACACGGCAGCAGAGGGAGGGAGGAGAGAGCAGTTCCTGACCACGGCGTATCGGATGGGTTTCTTGGCCATTGTTCCACGAAACCAGCTCCTGCGATCTGCGGTCGTGCTGTGCTTGGCTTCCGGAGCGATGAAGCCGAACGCCAAATACCAAAAACAAGCACGTTGCTGGCACGGCAGTGGCATCAAACACGCTGTACCTAACTAGCTAGGAAACAAATGAGAAACCTCGTGGAAACTGAGCTGCAGCCTGCAGCCTGCAGGCTGCAGCCTGCAAAGTCCCAGTTTCTTGCTTATCAGAAATCAGTCAACGGAGATGACTGCGGTAAGGTTTAGGCGAACAATATCCACAAGATACTCCAAAAACTTTTGTTGTCACGCTGCGTAACTGTTGTTTCAATATTCCGGCTCTACTAAAATTCGAGCAAATAAAACCTCATCAGACGATGAGGGCAGTTGTTTCAAAGCCTCAATCCCCACTAACAAAAAGGAACAATCAGCAGGGAGGCAACGGTGATATGATTATCTAGTTTGCCAAAACTGAATGCGCAATATTTTGTCTTGTGCACCGTCATGTTTTCCATACAGGACAACTTTTTTACTCTTAATTTGTAACGGTAAGGGAAAAATTGTCCGAGATATAACCAAAATTTTAAGAATAGAGGACAATTCATATGAAAGGATAGGAAATAACCTTTGCTGGAATTTATGAGCCTAGCCCATTTGTTAGTTGTCCAATGAATTATTCTTCCTCTATTTTCTCTTTCTTCTTCCTCTCTCTTTTTTCTTCCTTTTTCTCTTTTTTCTTCCTCAAAAAATATAGGGGGTGGGGTGTAACACCCCGAAATTTAGGACCGGAAATTTTTTTCTAATATCTCCCTAATTCAAAATCAAATCTTTGAAAAACCTTGGTGGTTGTTTGTTTTGAGTGTGTTGATATGAGCTCAACAAAGTCCCCAATATTTCAAATTACCTCCGTGCAAAATATTCCCCAAAATTTTCTCCAATCCTTTCGAATCCCTATCCAAATTCAAATTCCCAAAATCAAAAAAGGAAAAGAAAAACCTTACCCCTCCCTCGGGCCAAAACCGGCCCAAACTCTCCTCCCCTCAGCCACCCCGCCTTCCCTCCCTCATGGGCTACCGCCGCCTCCTCAGCCCAAAACGAGCAGCCTAGCACCCCCCTCCTTCCTCTCACTGCTCCCTCGGGCCCGCGCCCATCTCTCGCTACCAGGTAGAGCCCGCCCGTCAGCGCCACCCCCTTTCTTCCTCCTCCAACGACCGCACACGCCACGCATTGCGCAGTGCCGCGCACGGCCCCTCCCCGTCGTGCCCTGGACCTAACCGCGCCGCGCCAGGCCCCGTCGCGCTGCCACTTGTCAGCCGCACCACCCTCACAGCCGCCTCGCACCCCGGACCCTGCCGCATCGCCCTGCTCCGCCCCGCGCGCCGCGACGCGCCCTCGCTGGCCCCGCTACGCCACCCCACCAGGGCCCCGCTCCGCTCTCAGCATCGCGCCTCCACATCACCGCCGCATCGCCCCACCATTTGGCCCCTGCATATCCCCGCCACCTGTCGCCGCACCGGCCCTACCCGACTCCGCCGCACGCCATGCCCCGGCCTCCCCCACCACCGGCTATAAATAGCCGATACCCCCCCACGGCCGGTCACCACTTGCACGCCACATCCGGGAGCTGCTAGCCGCACCGCCACACCCTCCTCGACCTCTGCCCGGCTCCAAGTTTCCCTCCCCCTGCCTACACTAGGCTACCCACGGAGCTCCCCCGCCACGGCGTGCACCCGCACAACCACCGCCGTAGAGACCCACCTCCCAGCCACCAATCCGCCTCCATGACACCCCTATCTGCTTCACCTCGCCATCCCGGTGCACCCCCGCCAGACTCCTCGCCGGAAACGTCACCGGCAGTGAGAACCGGCGGTGAGGTCCCCGCGAACTGGTTCACCCGAGCCGAACCGGGCCGCCGTCCCACCCCACCTAACGCCGTGACACCCCCGCGCCACTGACACGTGGCCCGCGGCCACGGCGTTATCCGGGCCGTCGCGCCCCTCGTGGGCCGGCCCACTCTGCCAGGCCACCCGGCCGTAGCCCTGCGCGCGTGCAAGTGGTCCACCTTGGGCCAAACATCCCTTGGCCCAGGTTGTGTCACCCGCGGGCCAAATCAGGAAGTCAAGCCAACTGATGTCCAAATCCCCTCCTTCAACTTTCCAAAATGGTCTATTGCTACCTCCTAGACACTATATACTTCATATATTCTTCGTTTTAACTCCGATTTTGGTGATTCTTGCACCTAAATTCATCTAAAATAAAGCTCTATCCATCCATACACTCCACATAATCTTTTCCCCTGCCCAGAAGCCGCCGTTTTGCCACCATGATGCCATCCTACGCCCAGCCAGTGCTTCGCACCGGTCACACAAACATTGTGTGCCTGGTGATCGATGCTGTTGATCTCTTATTCTCCATAAATCCTAAAAGGTCCCTGTCTTAGTTTATCCGAGCTCATGAATTCAGATGATGACGATACCAAAAATCATCTGAACATCATTGCTATCTCCACCACTCCACAAATAGATCTTCTCCAAAACACCAACATGCGACCGCCACCCCTTCGGCGTCGCCGACCCCGCATCTCGCGTCTACCACCCTTACCGTGGCGTCTCCGTAACTGCCTTTACCGAGCCCGCCAACCCGCCCGAAAACTCGCTACACCCGAACCAGTCGCAGTAATGCCACCAGGTAAGAACCCCCATTGCCTCGACCCTAGCTCTACACTACCAAACCCGTTGAGCTCATATCATGCATCGATTTGTGTGTTTCTTGTTTGTGATCGTAGGAAGCCCCAGAAAGGCTGAGCAGTCCCATCATTGGGACATTCAACCATGAAACCAGAGAAAGCATACTGATCATACGTCAGCCCCTCACTCTTCGAGTTGCAAGGCAAGCCCACTAGAATCCCCACTTGAATGCATAAATTTCCTATGTTTTGTAAACACAACCCATGGCCAGGTATTCACATAAAAACTTGCATGTTTTGCTTGCTAAGGTAACCCAAGAAAATATATAGCCACCTAAGCCTATTTTAGATATAGTGCGCATAGGTGGGATCGCTCGGTTAATTATCTATCATAATCTTGACGTTATGTTGGATTATGGATATGAAATGTGAAGGGATGGGCAAAGTGGATGTGGGTGTGGTTTTGAAATAAAATGGGGAAGAACCCCGGCAACCGACCTCATCGGAATACTGGCTACGCACCCAAACAGCCATAAGGGCAGGGTATGAATGGGTAACTTCGCGACTCGCAGGTTACCCCATGTCCCAAGATTCGTGGAGAATATCGGGAAGGTGGATTGCTCGCGCTGTCGAGCATTGGAAAGTGGGAATGGTTCTATCTGAGCTCTCTGTAAGGACCGTTATGATTTTCATCTTGCCTAACTCTTTTAGTATAACCACTCGCTCTGTATGAGGCATTGGCCAGGCCCGAGCCAGAGTGGATAGCCTAGTAGCTTATGTGCTAGCACACAAGGGGCTAGGGGATGGGTGGTGTGCCAATGGGAGTACCGCGGGATACTGGAGTGGCTCGGAGGCCTGAATCCCTAAAGTTCTGCTAGGTGATGAAATAAAGGCAACGACTTGGTGTGGAATTCGGACGTTTACGACAGTAAACTATCACTGAGTCCACCTTGTGGGTCATAGTACAACATCTGATCAGAGTAAAACCTATTCGAATAGTCCGTGTCCACTGGTATGTATGAGTTACGACTAGGTTCTTTAGTAAGAAGTTTTCATAAAATAAAATGGAATTGGTTTGGGATGGGATAAAAATGGTTTTTGGTTCAGCAGTGGATGCTGTATGGAAAAATGTGTTGGCTGGAAAGCCATAGACCATCTTGGACCGGAAAGTCGAGTTTTAAACCTTTTTGGGAAAAACTCAGTTTTCAGAAAGATTAAAACTTGACAACTATCTCAATCCCGGCATACAAATACTTTACTGCAAAAACTATCCTAAGCTCCAGATATATCCTGCATTTAGAGTTAGCCTTCCCCCAACTCCTTATGGAGGAAGGTGGGCTGCTGAGTACGTATGTACTCACCCTTGCTTTGTTGTTGTTTTTCTCAGTGCAATGGACATATATTGGTCTGAGAACGAGTAAGGGTTACGACCTGCTTCCCAACTGTGGCGTGAGGAAGATGGGCCTACGTTTTATATTCCGCTGCTTAGATTTTCAGGGCTGCACCCCTTTGTGGTCCAACCCATTAGGGTAGATCTGTATCACTCTAATGTAAGAATGTGATTACCAAACCCTGGGATGGTAATAAAGCACATTTTAGTCCCATTATGGAAACTGGAGTGCTTCAGGTGGTATCAGAGCCGTAGTTGGCTGTAGGACGTAACCCTTAGGCTGGAAAACGATTTTTGAGTCCAAAACTGTTTGAAAAACATCCCTGCTCCCCATCTTACTCCTGCTCAAAAAGGTTTTGGCCCTTTCTTACCCCAACGGCCGTCACCATGGAGTCAAGCTTCTAGCAGAAGAAAGCTGGTAGCTGGAGAGACACACCAATAAAGCCAGGATATATGGACGGACGTGATGGATCAATGTTAAAAGAACTAGTGCCCACCGTAAGATATATCACCATCACAAAGACACATGGCTCAATCTCAAGATATGGACCACCCTGGTCAAGCACATAACTCGATGGATAGCCAGAAGGCATGCAACATGAAATAAGGAAATGACATCCACAGTTGGTCTTGCCCCCCCCTTCACCATAAATAGCCATACAGTATGGCACAGTCGACAGGCGGCCTATCAATGGCGCCAAGCATTGCCACTGAAGGGTGAGCCGACCAAGCTATTTAAAGGGACCTGCCATATGACCCAAAGGACCCGGGACTGCTCCATTACAAAGCAGCAATGGCAGAAGAAAAGCCCATCCTTGACGGTCGCCCTATGCTCCTTAAAAAGAGGAAAGCGCCTAGACCTCTCGATGGAAGTCCCTAGTGTTGGAAGGCATACCAGTTACCTTCCCCGAGCCTGAGAGCCAGCCAAACCCAAATCCTCCACCAAAGCCAACAGAACACCCCTACCCTGAGAAGGATCCCCATACCAGATCTCAGGTGCCCGAAAGAAGAGCTACCCAGAGCCCCACCTCCAAGTCCTGTCTCCTTGAGCAAGCCAGAGACTCCACCAACAACCTCGCCAGCAGAAGCAAGGCTAGAACCCTCGGGCATTGCCTCGCCCAGGGGACTAACCGAAGAAGACGACCCAGTCGTTGCAACTCAGCCACCACCAGAGGACATCATCGACATCAGCTCAGATGAGTCAGAATGAGATCCCCGAGCCTGACATGGAATGAAGTCGCATGGTCCGAAGATAGTTGTGTCTAGTGTCCCTCTTACAGTTGGGTAGTGAAGTTTTTCCTTCACTTTGGTTAGCACCCTTGTAAGAGTTAACAGTGTAGAATCGCGTGCGTTGTAGACGTTGTCTTGCTTGTTTGTGTGGTGTAGAGTAGTCTTGTTCTAGGACCGAGTCCTAGCAAATTTTTGTTCAAATGGCAACTGCCGGACATGTTAGCCTATGTGAGGATGTAAAAGGTTTTCCAAAGCTCCTAAGGGATACCATACGGTACCTCAGGATTTCCAGATACCCTGAGTACCTAGGTAGAGAAATCATTGAGAGTGAAGAACAGAAATGGATGGTCTCACTATACATCAAGGACAACCGCGCCCTTGAAGGATGGCATTCCACAGCTACCAGTCATCGGTTTGTGGATGCGTGTCACGTTATAGTTCGTGATGCAATAAGAAAGTTGTGCTCAACCTATCATAGGGCAATCCAGGACACCCCTATGAGATTCTTCCCACCGTTCAACAAGATGACCACAAGCTGGGCCAGAAAAGTGGAAGTCTTGAATGTCATGAAGGAAACCAAGGATCCCATCATAGACTATCTTGCTCTTCATTTGCAAGCCTTGGATGATGAGTACGACAAGCTGAGCCTCATGCACAATAGGTTGGAAGCTCGCAACCACATAACAGAAGACCTTCTGTCCCAGTACAGAGCCATACTGCTGCGCCAGAGGCAAGAAAACAATCCCTGGTCCAAGCAGCACGACCACACGGAGTATGTTTGACCTCCATTACCCATCACCATTGGGAATACAGTACCCCCTGCTAGGAGGATTATCAAACCCTCCTAGACAACTAGAGCCAAGTCATCAAGCCAGTTTCTAGTATTCCCTGCTTAAGCAATAGCAGAATCAGGAAGAGAGCCCAGTAAACTTCTTGAATATGGAAGATAGAGGAAGCTTGAGCACCCTCCTGACGCTCTGAGAAGGATCTAGTGTCCAGCAACCACCACCGAATGAAGCCTCCAATAGTCAGAAGTTGAAGTCAGTTCTGCGCGAGTAGTCGTGTTAGTGTGTTTGTTCTTGTGTTTTGTTGTTGTGCCCTGCTATCTCAAGCAGAATCAAGTGTTGCCTTGTTTGAATGCTGATAAAATCGCCATTAGAACTAGCCCTCACCTCTGTTGTCTCTTTTTCCCCTTAAAACCCGTCAGTTTGAAGAAGTACCTTCTAAAAGAAGCGACCAAAGCAAGCTCTAGTCAAAAGAAAGGAAGGTCAGCAACTGGCAAAGCTCTGCCCAAGTGCTAGCGATGAAAACTAGAGTTAAACAAGCACAGCTAAAGGAAACAGTGCCCTGGAAAAATGGATAAGATCTGAGGAAACATCCCATACCATAACCCCCCTACAAACAGCATCCACCACAGTCCCCCGCCACTCATATCTCTCCACCGCCCTGCCTCTTCCACAGCACCCGCCGCATCCAATGCCCCGGCCCCCAACACCCACTCACCCCTGCTGCCACGTGCGCACGCCGCCTGCCACCACCTACCATCTTTAGCAGCACACCCACGCACCTGCTGTCGGCCAAAGCTGGCGCCTACACCACCGTCCCCCACTGGCCGCCACATGCCCCCGCTCCGCCATGAGTAGATGCCCGGCCCCCTCCCTTTCTCTACCTTTGCTTACAAGCCACCGCGTGCACCTGCTTCACCTCCACCGCTCGTGTCACCTCGGTGCACAGCACGCCGCACTGCAACCACCGCCCATGCGTGCCGATAAAACCCCCCTCCCTTGAGCTCAGTTCCTCGCTCACCTCGTAGAGCAAACCCACCACCTGCTCCCCGCCCACCAACTAAACCAGCCATAACTCCTCCCATGTTCTGTGATTCTTGGGTAGGACAGTTCCTCCTAAGTTACTACACTATCACCCTTCCACTTTGTCTCCTTTTCCTTTGGGAAATCCACCGCCTTCTCCCCTAGGAAGAGAGACTCAGAAACCCACCCATACCACCCGCCAATTCCACCACTAGATGATAAACCTAGTAATCTTCCTCCTCATCCTTATCCATTGAGTACTCCTCTCCAAGATCCTAAAAGTCCTCGTCCACTTTGCGAGAAGAGGAGTCATTTGTGAGATCCACGTTCCACCCCTACCTAGAATATGAACCCAGAGCCCAAAGTCTGCATCCCACTTTGCTACATACTCTTCGCTGAAATCCTACTCCTATGCCTCCTAATCCTTCCTCCGGTTGATAACCTTCCCACGGGCCGAGCAGAAGCAAGAGGAAGCTTCCTGCTAGCAAAGTTGTGCCAAGATCGAGAAGCCCAAGGCAAGCCAAGAAGCAAGCAAGAAATTCGAAGAAGAAGTGCTTGGGGCAACAAGAAGTGTAATGGGAAGAAGGCTGTCCTAGATAGCTGTTTCTTCTCCAGCCTGCCCTCTGTCTGCTAATACCGCAACAACAGTTGGAAAATGTAGCAACCCCCCGCTTCCAGAGGAGTGCCTAGCCTACTCAAGTAGGGGTATCCGCCCTATTTAAGCAGGGGTAGCCTCTCTTCTGTTAGCGCTGGTGCAGGATAATCAGGATCCCATAGGTTGACGGATCCATCGTTTGGACGAGTTGGCCGGATTATGCCACCGTCTAGAGAGCAGAAACTACCGTGTTGAATTTCTGCCGCTCTCTAGAAGAGCCCTCTGCCTGAAGCTGCCAGGCAATGGATCAACCTTCCAAGTTCATGCTTGAAGTGGAAGATCCAGCTCATATGTGGAAGGCTTGTACGAATAGCCCCAACAAAGAGAAGGAGCGATCAAGTTAGAATTCCACCTTCCATTCCGTATGAAGAATTAAGCTTCTGTTGAAATTAGAAGCAGCTAGCTGAAGTAAAGCTATCCCTATAACCTTCTAAGCCAAATCTCGAGGACGAGATTCATTTTAAGTGGGGTAGGTTTGTAACACCTCGAAATTTAGGATCGGGAAATTTTTTTCTAATCCCTCCCTAATTCAAAATCAAATCTTTGAAAAACCTTGGTGGTTGTTTGTTTTGAGTGTGTTGATATGAGCTCAACAAAGTCCCTAATATTTCAAATTACATCCCTGCAAAATATTCCCGAAAATTTTCTCCAATCCTTTCGAATCCCTATCCAAATTCAAATTCCCAAAATCAGAAAAGGAAAATAAAAACCTTACCCCCCCCTTTGGGCCAAAACCGGCCCAACCTCTCCTTCCCTCAGCCCACCCCACTTTCGTTCCCTCTTGGGCCGCCGCTGCCTTAGCCCAAAATGGGCAGCCCAGCACCCCCCTCCTTCCTCTCACTGCTCCCTCGGGCCTATGCCCTTCTCTCGCTGCCAGGTAGGGCCCGCCTGTCAGCGCCACCCCCTTTCTTCCTCCTCCAACGCCCGCGCACGCCCCCCCATCGCGCCCGGCCCTAACCGCGTCACGCCAGGCCCCGTCGCGCTGCCATATGTCGCCGCACCGCCCTCACCCTGGCCTCGCACCCCGGACCTCGCTGCATCGCCCTGCTACGCTACCCCAACAGGCCCTGCTCCGCCCTCAGCATCGCGCCTCCATGTCACCGCTACATCGCCCCGCCATTTGGCCCCTGCGTTCCCCGCCACCTGTCGCCGCACCGGTCCTGCCCGGCTTAGCCGCACCCCATGCCTCGGCCTCCCCCACAGCCGACTATAAATAGCCGATACCCCTCCACCGCCGGTTACCACTTGCATGCCACATCTAGGGCACCGCTAGCCGCACCGCCACAGCCTCCTCGACCTCCGCCCGGCTCCAAGCTTCCCTCCCCCTGCCCACACTAGGCTGCCCATGGAGCTCCCCCACCGCGGCGCGCACCCGCACTGCCACCGCCGTAGAGACCCACCTCCCAGCCACCAAACCGCCTCCATAACACCCCCATCTACTTAGCCTCACCATCCCGGTGCTCCCCCCGCAGTAAGAACCGGCGGTGAGGTCCCCGCAAACCGGTTCACCCAAGCCGAACTGGGCCGCCGTCCCACCCCGCCTGACGCCGTGACACCTCGTGCCACTGACGCAGGGGCCTGCGGCCACGGTGTTATCCAAGCCGTCACGCCCCTCGTGGCCGCAGAGCCGCGCGCAGCTCAAGTGGGCCGCCTTGGGCCAAACTTCCCTTGGCCCAGGTTGTGTCACCTGCGGGCCAAATCAAGAAGTCAAGCCAACTGAAGTCCAAATCTCCTCCTTCAACTTTCCAATATGGTCTATTGCTACCCCCTAGACACTATATACTTCATATATTCTCCGTTTTAACTCTGATTTTGGTGATTCTTGCACCTAAATTCATCTAAAATAAAGCTCTATCCATCCAAACACTCAACATATTCTTTTCTCCTGGCCGAAAGCCGCCGTCATGCCACCATGATGCCATCCTACGCCCAGTCAGTGCTTCGCACCGGTCACACAAACATTGTGTGCCTAGTGATCGATGCCGTTGATCTCTTATTCTCCATAAATCCTAAAAGGTCCCTGTCTTGGTTTATACGAGCTCTGAATTCAGATGATGACGATACCAAAAATCATCTGAACATCATTGCTCTCTCCACCACTCCACAAATAGATCTTCTCCAAAACTCAAACATGCGATCGCACACCCCTTCAGCAGTCGCCGACCCCGCATCTTGCGTCCACCACCCTTACCGTGGCGTCTCCATAACTGCCTGTTACCGAGCCCGCCAACTCGCCCAAAAACTCGCTACAACCGAACCACTCGCAGTAATGCCACCAGTAAGAACCCCCATTGCCTCGACCCTAGCTCTACACTACCAAACCCGTTGAGCTCATATCATGCCTCGATTTGTGTGTTTCTTATTTTGCTCGTAGGAAGCTCCAGAAAGGCCGAGGAGTCCCTGTCACTAGGACATTCCACCATGAAACCAGAGAAATCATACTGATCATACGTGAGCCCCTCACTCTTCGAGTTGCAAGGCAAGCCCACTGGAATCCCCACTTGATGCATAAATTTTCTATGTTTTGTAAACACAACCTATGGCTTGGTATTCACATAAAAACTTGCATGTTTTGCTTGCTAAGGTAACCTAGCAAAATATACAGCACCTAAGCCTATTTTAGATATAGCGCGCATAGGTGGGATCGCTCAGTTAATTATCTATCATAATCTTGACGTTATGTTGGATTATGGATATGGAATGTGAAGGGATGGGAAAGTGGATGTGGGTGTGGTTTTGAAATAAAATGGGGAAGAACCCCGGCAACCGACCTCATCGGAATACGGGCTACGCGTCGAAACAGCCATAAGGGCAGGGTATGAACGGGTATCTTAGCGACTCGCGGTTACCCCATGTCCCAGGATTCGTGGAGAATACTGGGAAGATGGATTACTTGCGCTTGTCGAGCATTGGAAAGTGGGAATGGTTCTACCTGAGCTCTCCGTAAGGACCGTTATGATTTTCATCTTGCCTAACTCTTTTAGTATAACCACTCGCTTCTGTATGAGGCATTGGCCAGGCCCGAGCCAGAGTGGATAGCCTTAGTAGCTTCTGTGCTGGCACACAAGGGGCCAGGGGATGGGTGGTGTGCCAACAGGGAGTATCGCGGGGTACTGGAGTGGCTCGGAGGCCCGAATCCCTAAAGTTCTGCTAGGTGATAAAACAATGGCAACGGCTTGGTGTGGAATTCGGATGTTTACTGATGGTAAACTATCGCTGAGTCCACCTTGTGGGTCATACTACTACCTCTGATCAGAGTAAAACCTATTCGAATAGTCCATGTCCACTGGTATGGATGAGTTACGACTTGGTTCTTCAGTTAGCAGTTTTCATGAAATAAAATGGAATTGGTTTGGGATGGGATAGGAAATGGTTTTTGGTTCAGTAGTGGATGCTGTATGGAAAAATGTGTTGGCTGGAAAGCCATGGGCCATCTTGGATCGGAAAGTCGAGTTTTAAACCTTTTTGGGAAAAACTCAGTTTTCAGAAAGATTAAAACTTGACAACTATCTCAAACCCTATATACAAATACTTTACTGCAAAAACTATCGTAAGCTCTAGATATATTCTGCATATAGAGTTAGGCTACCCCCAACTCCATATGGAGAAAGGTGGGCTGCTGAGTACGTATGTACTCACCCTTGCTTTGTTGTTGTTTTTCTCAGTACAATGCACATATATTGGTCTGAGAACGAGTAAGGGTTACTGACCTGCTTCCCAACTGTGGTGTGAGGAAGATGGGCCTACGTTTTATATTCCGCTGCTTAGATTTTTCAGGACTGCACCCCTTTGTGGCCCGACCAGTTAGGGCGGATCTTTATCACTCTGATGTAAGAATGTGATTACCAAACCCTGGGATGGTAATAAAGCACATTTTAGTCCCATTATGGAAACTTGGACGCTTCATGGGGGGTGAGGGGCGGGGACGCTTAGGAGGGCTCCATAGCATTTGCAGGGGTAGGGGCTTGAGCGTACCCTGCACCCCCTATGTCCGCCCTTGTAACCTCTATGGGAAACTGACACCGCCAATATCATGTTACCAGGATGACCCTAAGTTTAGAAATTCCTAAGGTAGTCTATGTTGACGGCACTTAAAGCACGACAAACCTTATACTGCAAGCGATGACAATATCATAGTAGTTTTTTCCCAAAATGAGTATCATGGGTTTTGTCAATACGTGGAAACAACTAATAAAGAGTTAATCAACTTAAGCTTAGAGCAAATAAGGTATTAGAGAGGTATATAATCTACCTCTAGTCTACCTCCAACCTATCACTAATCTACTTAGAGGTAGATGATAAACAATTATAACATAACTAGAACAACTGATCAAAAGGGTATTAACCAGAGTCTAATCTAGCTTTAATTAGATCAAGACAAACATGATGGACACATCTATAGGATTAGAGCAACGAGATACTTAGCAGCTTAAGGCAGATATAAGCATGATCAAGCATGAACTTCATAGCATAATTAAGTCAAGATCAACGATCAAACCCCCCTAAATCAATCTTAACCTTTTTCCCGCCCACATGTCACTTAAAACAAGGTAATCGACGAGAAGCTCTCAAAAGGCATACATGATTAGCCCTCGATTCTAATCACTAGCGTAGTGTAATAACATTATAAACATAGCCATGCTTCTAATCTTACTAACGGGGAACTGTGGAACTATGCCACGTTCCTCGTCCCGGGAATGTTTGTTCTGTTTTGGGAACGCGGGAACAATTTCGTCCCTATTGTGTTAAAATCCTTATTTATCAGCGTACCACTGTACCACTTTCCCGTTCCTCGACCCCGTCGACCCGGAGAACTTGGTTACTAAGCTTCTAACCACCATGATCATAAGAACTAGCTTTGAAACAACATCACTGGTAAATAAGATCGAAGATCAAGATCGCTATAAGATCAACACCTTTAATAATTAAAGAACTCATGTATAACATGAAGAACTAGAAGTAGAACATGAAGAATTAGAACCAAGAATATAATAGTTAGACAAGATCAATGCTTCATTAGATATCATATCAAAGTTACAACCATAATCAAACCTCCTACAATGATATGATTAGACCTTAAGAGCTGGGTAACTAGACCACCGAGCAAGGCCTCTAATTATCTCCAAGAATTAGAACACCTCTAATTTCTAGACTAGAACTCGACCCTCAGCTCTCCTCTATGTAGATGTCCCTATCTTATTCTCCTCTATGCCTACAATGAACTTGGATGCCCGACCTTGGGGCCTATCCCCTCTTTTTATGCCCTGGAGAAGGTCCTGTAAAAGGAAACTAGCGAACAGACATAAAAAAGGGCTAGGATCGGCTGACTTAGAGGGCCAGGGTCGGCCAACCCTGCCTCTTCCTAGAGCCAATGCTTTCCATCTTTGAATATGTCAGGCCATCGTTGCTAGAGAAATAAGTTTGCTTTTGTACTTTGTGCAGAAGAGCTCTACAATCTTTGGTATAAGTTGGTTTATGCCAAAATCTTCCCTCTTTAGGTGAATCTTGATAGCCCTTAGAGATCTTTGGCACTTTCCATAAATTATCGTTGCTTGTCTATACCATAACTAGTAATGTGCTTGAAGATAATTCTAGAAGCTTCCGGAATAAAGGATTTGACCAACCCAAGAGGAGGGTAATTGGCCAATCCTGCCTTATTTTCATCTTATGGATTTTGAAGCCTTCTTTCTCTCGAGATAGATTAAATGTGAATTTGCAAAAATATGCCTTAAAACCTGAAAAAATCAAGTACAGTGCAATTCCAAAACAATATCACAAAATCCACAATAATCGGAGATAAATGTTAGTGAAAGACATATTTGATGCTAATAATCAACGAAAAACCATGTAAAATCATGCAAATAATATGTCATAATAGAGCGCCAACAGTCTATAAGAGTTAGGGTTTTGGCGAGAGAGCTCTCTGTCTTCGGTGCTGCGCGACCCTCAGGCGCCTCCATCCCTTTCGTCGGCATGATAGCATCAGCAAGGGAGAGTAGTGTCTTCAAAACCTCATCCCATTTAAGAACTTGTAGGGGTTGGGGCAAATCAAGTTTTTGGGTAGCAATCACACAACTGCTCGCTCGAGTTCGACTCCATCGGCTGACCGGCTTCATCGATTGAAATGCGTTAGTTTTCCAATTGGTTGTTTCTCCATCGGGACCTTACTCCCTGCTTTATTTATTTTATACTTACTTTACTTACATTCATAGTTGTCTACTTAGTTGTTTACTAGAACACAATGTGCTCTTATAGTTTATCTATAGAATCGTGCTTGCTTCTCTAGCCTCGAACCAGTTCAGTATTAAACTCATTCGTGTAGACATGGCAGTCTCTAGACTAGAGTTTACCTTGGTTGGTGTCTTATCCCACGCAGCTTTAGTTGGTAGTCCCACTTGCTGATAGCGGGTTTATAACCTGTATGTGTAGTCCAACTCCGTCGTTTGTATAAGCTAGTCATCTACGATATAGCTAAGTTCTGTAGAGCCCGTCTTTATCGTCTAGGTAATCAGCACCCTAGTGCTCGGGAGTGGTTCTATAGCCTCAATATTAAATAAAACTTGTTAAGTAGACCACTAATTTGTTTAGTTGAGTTAATTTGTTTTATATGAAGTAGTGATCCTCTTCTATCCTGCTTTTATCCATTACAAATGTTGGTTTTACTATTCGATTCTAACTTTTCTACGTTCAGTTACTTATCGTTCCTCGTAGATTCTTGATACTCCGGGATATTCTTGGGTGAAAAGCTACAACGTGTTTTTGTGTGCTTGCATTTACAATGTGCATTGGCTGACTGCCTCTCCCTGGCACTTCTCTATTTATCCTCTTTTCCTTCTCTGTTTTGATCATTATGGGCTCCTGCATTACAACTTCATGCACAACTCATGTAACCGGTTAAAATACATGAAACCTTGGTAAAATATACTCTTTAACATAAATGTTGGTGGTCGAAATGTGTTTTATCGACCACCAACAAAGGTGCTCAAACTACTACATATGGGGATCATCTGCTTGTACAGGATAGTGAATGGGTCAGTCTAATTTCAAGTAGTGCCCAATAATGGAGGGATGATAGTTGTCAAAAATCAATACAATGAGTTAATTCCACAGACAACTGTCACTGGATGGAGGAGGTGCATTGATTACATAAAGCTCAACACCGCCACTAGGAAGGGTCATTTTCCTCTTCTCTTCATTGATGAAATGCTAGAGAGATTGACCAATCACTCCTTTTGCTATCTCAATGTCTACTCCGGTTACCACCAAATTCTGATTCAACTGGATGATCAGAGTAAGACCACGTTCGCATGCCCTTATGGAACTTTCGCATACAGGCAAATGTCGCTTGAGCTATACAATGCTGTAGCATCTTTCTAGCAGTGTGGGTGCATGATGGCAATATTCTCCAACCTAATTGAAAACATAATGGAAGCACTCATGGACGATTTCTATGTCTATGGCAAGTCCTTGATGGTTGCTTATCGAACCTGGAAAAGGTTCTCTGGAGGCGCAAAGAAATTTACTAGGTCCAAAAAATGTCACTTTATGGCCAGAAAAGGGATTGTGCTAGGACACAAGATCTCAGAAAGAGGCATTGAGATAGACCATGAAAAGACTAAAGTCATTGAAGGAATCCGAGGCTTCTTAGGCCATGCTAGGTTGCACAGCCCAGATAGCTTGGTCTCTGACCAACTTGTTAGCTAAGGATGCACCCCTCGTGTTTGATGAGGAATGTCTCGAGGGCTTTCTCATGCTCAAGAAGGCACATGTTACATCACCAATTATTCAACCAACGAACTGGAACATTCCTCGAAATAAAGTGTGATGCTCACAACTACACTTTGGGAGTAGTATTGGGTCAAAGCAAATACAAGAAGCACCACACAATATCTTATGCAAGCAAAACGCTCACTGACTGCAGCTAAATTACTCAACCACCGAGAAATAGTTGCTACCAATGGTCTTTGTAATAAACAAATTCAAATCATACTTGATAGGATCAAAAGTCATAATCTACACGTATCATGCAGCTCTCAAATACCCTCTTACCTAGAAAGATGCAAATCCAAGGCTCATTCAGTGGGTGCTATTACTCTTAGAGTTTGATATTGAAATCAGAGATAAAAAACGGAGCAGAGAATTCAGCTATAGATCATCTCTCAAGAATGCAATTCAAATAAACATTGCCATTGCCGATCGGTGACTACAATTGTGATGATGCGTTCATGAAAGTGACAATAGATCAACCATGGTATGCAAATATGGTGAATTACAAGGTTGCCTTCTATGTCCCTAAAAGAGTAGGTAAGAGGAAATTGGCCCACAACAGCCGCTTCTATATCTGGGATGACCAATACCTATACAAACTCTACGCAGATGGACTCCTACGTCGCTGCATTCTAGCTTGCGAAACACCTAAGTCCTTAATAGATGTTAGGGATGGACATGGATGTCAGAATATCCGAATTATCTGTATCCGTATCCAGTAAAATATCAATATGGATATCCCTATTCGTATCCGATTTTAATATGGATATTAAATGGATGTATCTGAATCTGTTTTTCATCGTTTTTCTCTATGTGATTCCAGATCCGTATTTGAAAAATATGGAACATCTGGTACCATCCGTATATGTAAAAGCATAAACTATATTGTGAACCATCTAAATATTATTTATATTTGACGAATAATTATTGTAAAGTAATATTAATTTTAATATCTATTGTTGTGCATCATTTAAATTATTAAAAAATTATTTATATGATCAAGGATTAGTAATATTAATTTTACTAAGGATATATCCATACTATTTAAAAGTTATACCAATGCTAATGATCAATGATATTTATTTAATATTACTAATCACATGAAAAATTAGATTTAATAAACTTTAATATACACATATATTTATTTAATATTAATTATTTTTATGCATTTAATTTTTAAATATTTATTTTAAGTTATGTTATTTTTAGCTATTTTTTGACTTGTATTATGCTTGTACTTTAATCTTAACTTGTTTAATAATTTTGTTCCACTAAAACTACCGTAAGGTATATTGATAATCGTTATTGTTAGAACAAAGTAGATATCCGAATTTGAATCCGGATTCGAAGCATCCGTTTTGTATTCGTATTCGGTAACATCCGAATTCGAATAAAAATATGGTAATTAGTGACATCCTTATTCGATTCCGTCCGTATCCGATCCGAATCCATCCCTAATAGATGTCACGCATCCTCTTATGGAGGTCATTGTTGGCCTTATCGAACACATGAAAAAATATGGCAGAGTGGGTTTTATTGGCCCACCATGTACGAAGATGCAAAAGAGTTCGTGCGATGGTGTTCAAGGTACTAGCGTAAGAGAATATAAATCCAAGAGATACTATGCCACAATAATACCCTAAATTTTGGTTTTTCAAAAATTTGTAAAGAAATAAAATTTCTTTAATCAATAAAGGTTTATGTAAATTATTTGATAAATAAATAAAATTTCTCTTAACTTAAAATGGTTTTAGTATTTTATTTGAGAATGAAATGAATTTCTAAGTAAAAAATTAAAATTTATTTAGGAAATAACATGTTTTTTGCACACATGCTGGCATGCATTTTATTTTTGTTGTTTGCCTAGGGATCAAAATCAAATTTCATTGAATTTGTTGCGTGCTAGTTTTAAAAAAAATATTTCTTTTGCATCTGGCCTGATTCCATCCCAACTTCTACTTTTCCTTTCCTGCCAGCCCATCAGCCCCGCCAACATCGGTCGGCATCAGGGCGCTGTCCATTAGACAAACCGTTTAAACTTGATGTCAAAAAGTCATAGCCTATAAATTAGAATAGAGAGAGGACTTTTCAAGCTTTGTCTTGATCATAAAGACATGAAACCATCATATAGTTATTTCCAATGCTGTAATAATAATCATTGCTCGACTCATACTGGTCCTGCATGCTTGATCTACACATTGCATGGCAAAAGTTAAATTAAGAAAACCTAATGCATTCATGCCATACGTTTTAATTTTAAACTAAGGCCAGTTTTCGTTAAGTCTGTGATGTGCCTTTCATTTCTTCAAGTTGACATCTGTTTATATTTAACTTACTAGGTTTTCATACAATCAGATGTACCGGAAGGTTTGATGGGTACTTTGACATTTTTGCGCATGCACCAGAATGCCCATAGTGTCTATATTTTAAACTACTTTCTGTCTACAGTACATGCACAGTGCAAAATAGTATTTTGAGCATCTCCATAGACACCACCGGTGAGAGCAGCATAGGACAGAGAGACCCTGAAGGATGGCTGCTGAAGAACCCAATGGGAATGAGGACAGAGAGAGAAATCCATGCGGAGCTAGAAGGAGCAAACATATAAAAGAGGATGTACCAAAAGATTAGAGATGCTTCTCACTAATGGTTCATCAGCTACAGAAGTTGTCCAAGCAGAAACAGCTTATCTGCACCTGCTTCTGCTTGAACACATTACAACAAGTTGCCTTCACAACATCAAGCTGCATCTCATTTCTGAATGTGCACTAGTGCAGATCATCATCCTTTTTCAGTTCATGCAATGAGTCAGGTTAGTCATCAATGCTTGGTCAAGATGGCAATTGACAAGGAAGTTCATTTGTTGCGTCACCATATGTGATGTTTGGCATCTGCTGGTGTCTGCCTTCTGTCCAGAATTCATGTCTGGAATTGTCCACCAGCAATCAGAGATGCATACAATTCGTAGAGGCAATCCATATGAGGTTGTTCAGAGATTGCTCAAATTTGGCTCATTCTGGTCACTGTATTGTACCTTGGATCTAGCATTATAAAAAGAAAGGCAAAGCTGTCAGACCATGCCACATTAAATTTGTTTGTTTTGGGATGGTTCTAAAAAGAGTTGTAGATCTTTCTGCTGTTGCATCTTCATGAATGTGAAATCCTACACATTTTTGCCAATGGCAACGGCTTGGTGTATTGGTTCCATTCTAGACAGTTTAATCTACCACTCCCTCTGTTCCGTATACAAGTCGCTCTGGAGTTTTGCGGCCGGAATAGCAGTGGTAGAAAAAGAACCGTAGCTGCTTTTTAGAATGCGGATTGTTGCAGGCTGCAGCCAAGTCAGGCTTTTCGTCATTGCAGTGCGCTCAACTTGCATGCTACACACAACTATACCAGTTTAAAAGATCATTAGCGCCTAGATTGATGCTGAGGAGAGAGAAGGCGTGAGGTTAAGATGGGACTCACCGTATCAATCTATATAACTTATATAAACACAACTAACTATGTATTTCTCTCAACATGCAGACTATCCACATCATCTTCATATCACCATGTACCAATACCCTTTATTAATGTTTTTACTCGATGTTCTGTGGCTAATAGAATCCATGTACGCGGGCTATTAGAGAAGCGATTATATTCAATTATTTAAGAGTCGATACCTCTCAACCATGATGAATATGTTAAGTTATCAAATATAACATTTTTAAAAATATTATTATGCAATCGCACAAATATTACCATCTTTAAATTTCACTCTAAAATAGTTTTATAAGTCGCAACGCACGGGATATTATCTAGTATTAAATATTTTGTGAGACAAATTTTAAATTCAAAATTAACTTATTTTTTGAAATAGAGGGAGTACACATTTTTTGTATGCATGGCAGTTGGTTTCTTGGGCCACAACCAGACCAGTCTGTGCCACTCTTGAGCCCATCATCCATATCTGATACGTGACGGACCCGTACTAAACTAGTGTCATAACTGATTTTTTCCCCACGAACTATTTATTTTAGTCAATAAATTTATGCTTAACACGAAAAACAAGTCATGTTCAAACTATCTTCAATACTAAAAAGATTACAATGAAATAAATAAAAACTTTTGAATTCTTTTAAAATAATGTGAAAAATCGATATTGAGAAAAAGAAAGTTAACTGTGACGAAAATTTGAGTGGAGTGATATTTTATTAAACCCTCTCTCCTCCCTTTATTTTCCTATATACATGTACCTCCAGCGGTCACAAAGTAGTTTCAGCTCCTAGCCTCGAATACAGCAGTAATCCCACCCTTGCAGCGCTTTTTTCTTTTTTTTTTTGCAATGGATGAAAGACAGATAATGAGAGTCTAGGGCCTGAGTTGCTGATGGAGAAAACGAAGAAACGTGATGGAGTTGCGTAGACAGAAAGGCCACATCATTTGAAGAAAAAGAGCGGGCGAGAGCGATTCTGGACGAGAGCACGTAGAGTGTACATTTTTTTAATTAATCAATTCTCTCAATGCTACCGGAAATTTTACGTGTTCTCTCGTTACCACCGAATTTTTCGAATTCCCTTGATTTCCACTCCTTAAAATTTGCCATCCCTTAGTTGCCATTTCCGTTAAACTCTACGAAGTCGCAGTCACAGGTAACTAGGCCCGTATGAACCCTCTTGTTATCTACCCATCCGTACGCAGCATGGACGTGCGGCCACGGCGCCGTGTGGAGGGGCGGGTACGGCACCAGGCTGAGCAGCGGCCAGGGCGCGGCGCTGAGGCGCGGACTGGGCGCGGCACCGGGCGGAGGCGCAGGCTAGGAGGAAGAGTGGCGCGGACGCGGCGCTGGGCAGAGGCACGGCGGACACGCTGCCACGACGCCGGGCCGAGGCGTGGGCTAGGCGGAGGAGCAGCACGGGCGCGGTGCCAGGCAGAGGCACGGCGGATGCACTGCTGCGACGTTGGGCGAAGGAGCAGTGCGGGCGTAGGCGTGGCGCTGGGCGGAGGCGCGGCCACAGCGCAGGGCGGAGGCGCGGGCTAGGCGGAGGAGCGGCGCAAGCGCAACGCCTAGCGGACACGCTATAAGAAAAATGGCCTCATGTGCCATATTTTCATGTTTGTGTTTTGGTGATTGATTGACAACCAATATTTGGGCTAATGAACTTGTCAAGATGTATATTCTCAGGTGTTTAGGTCCAATGGATGAAAAAGAAGAAAAGCCGAAGATAAAGCCTGAAAGGCCGTCCCAACGGGGGTTCCACTCTGTGAGGACCAGTGCGATCTACGTGACCGAAGATACCTCCGGGCCAAGTTTCCCGACGGAGCCAAAGAAATTGGAAGACCGGCTAAATGTGAAAACCGGACAGTCCGAAGTTAGGAATAATGAACTTACCGAATAATTCTAGCAGAGAGTGGTTGAAGCGAAAAAAAAAACAACGGATTGGATGATCCGCTTTAGAAGACCGGACAAAGGTCCAGACAAAGAAATCCGAGAGTGTGCAGTTCGAACAGCCAAAGAGTTACAATAGACCGGACAGTCCGATGTGTGAAGACCAGACAAATTTTCGGACATTACAATGGGTAGTTCAATGTCCAGTCAACGGCTAGTTGGCAGTTAGATGGACCGGACAGTCCGCTTTAGAAGATCGGACAAATGATCGGACAAAAGTACAGTGACGCCATGTTTCAATGACCGTTGGGAAAGTGAATGGATCAGATTGTCCAAAGTTGAGAAAATAAATAGACCAAACAATCCGAAGTACACTGCATTAGCAACCCTTGTTTGCAACAGCTAGTTTGTGTTTGGGGGCTATATAAGCTATCCTACCCGGCCATTTCGATAGAGTTAGAGCCACTGAAGTTGAGAACCAGTATAGAGGTGTATTACAAGTATATAAATCACTCTAACCACCGTATGAGAGCTTAGTGTATCATCCAAGCTAGTTAGAGCTTAAACACAGTAAGCTTCTGAGCTCTTCTTGAGTATAGCTCCCACGTGACCTAGAGAGAAGCCTTGGCTATGGCAAGCTACATTGCATTCGTTGCTGGACCTTCTTTTTTGGTGTGGAGCAATGGTAACACTCTTTGCGGGAACGAGAAGACCATACAAACTTCACAGTGCAACAACCGGCGCCTTGTGACTGAGAGAGGCGGAGGTGGTGGCTAAGCTGAAGCGCCCCAGTTTCTATAATAGGACTAAAATATGCTTTATTACTGTCCTAGAGTTTGATAATCACATTCTTACATCAGATTGATACAGATCCGTCCTAAACGGGTCAAACAGCATGGGCGCAGCCCTGAAAATCTAAGCAGCGGAATATTAAAACGTAAGCCCATCTTCCTCATGTCACAGTTGGGAAGCAGGTCGTAACCCTTACTCATTCCCGCTCTAATATATGTCCATAGCACTGAGAAAAACAACAACAAAGCAAGGGTGAGTATATACGTACTCAGCAGCCCACCTTCCCCACAAAGAGTTGAGGAAATGCTAACTCTGTATGCAGGATATATATAGAGCTTAGGATAGTTTTGCAGAAAAGTATTTGTATCCAGGGTTTGAGCTCGTTATCAAATTTTAATCTTTCTGAAAATTGGGTTTTTCCCAAAAAAGGATTTCTACTGGACTTGCTGGTCCAAAGTGGCTCATGGTTTTCCAATCGATACACTTTTTCATACATCCAGCATCCACTGCAGAATCAAAAACTATTTTATCCAATCCCAAACCAATTCCGGTTTATTTTTTGAAAACTGCTGACAGAGGAACCAAGCCGTAACTCATCCATACCAGTGGACACGGACTATTCAAACAGGTTTTCCTCTGATCAGAGGTTTTACTAATTCTCACAGGTTGGACTCAGCACCACGTTACCGTCGTAACTGCCCAAATTCCAAACCAAACCGTTGCCTTTGCTTTATCACCGAGCAGAACTTTAGGGGTTTGGGCATCCGAGTCACTCCAGTACCCCGCGGTACTTCCGTTGACACCCACCCATTTCCTAGTCCCTTGTGCACCAACACAAAAGCTACTCAACTATCCACTCAGGCTCGGGCCTGGCCAATGCCTCATACAGCGCGAGTGATTGTACTAAAAGAGTTAGTCAAGATGAAAATTATAACGGTCCTTGCGGAGAGCTCGAGTAGAACCATTCCCACTTTGCAATGCTCGACACCACAAGCAACCATTTACCCGGTATTCTCCACGAATTCCAGAACATGGGGTAACCGCGAGTCGCTAAGTTATCCGTGCATACCCTGCCCTTATGGCCTGTTTCGGCGCGTAGCCGTATTCCGACAAAGTCGGTTGCCAGGGTTCTTTCCCCATTTTATTTCAAAACCATACATACATCTACTTTCCCATAACCTTCATATTCCATATCCAATAAAATCAATATTATGATAGATAATTAAATGAGCGATCCCACCTATGCGTACTGTATCTAAAATAGCCCTAGGTGGTTGCATATTTTTGCTAGGTTACCTTAGCAAACAAAACATGTACCGTTTTATGTGATTATCAGACTAATGGTTGTGTTTATAAAACATAGAAAATTTACGCATCAAGTGAGGATTCCAGTGGGCTTGCCTTACAACTCGAAGGGTGAGGGGCTGACATATGATCGGTATGCTTTCTCCGGTTTCCTGGTTGAATATCTCAGTGATTGGACTGCTTGGCCTCTCTGTGGCGTCCTACATGCACAAACAAGGAATACACAAATCGAGGCATAATATGTGCTCAACGGGTTTGGTGGTGTATAGCTTAGAGTGCGAAGATGAGAGTCTGCTGGGTTCTTACCGGTAGTATTACTGCAAGTAGTTGGGGTATAGCGTGTTTTCGGGCGAGTTGGCGGGCTCGGTAACGACAGTTACGGAAATGCCAAGGTAGGGGTGGTGGACGCGAAATGCGGGGTCGACAACACCGAAGGGGCGGCGGTTGCATGTTGGTGTTTTGGAGAAGATTTTTTTTGAGTGGTGGAGAGAGCAATGATGTTCAGATGATTTTCGGTATCGTTATCATCTGAATGTAGGGCTCGGACAGGATAAGACAGATAAGACAGGAACTTTAGGATTTGTGTGGAGTAGGTGGATAAGGGCATCAATCACCAGGCACACAAAAGTTATGGGACCGGTGTGAAGCACTGACTGGACATAGGACGGCGTCATGACGGTGGCTTCCGGCTAGGACAAAAGAATATGTGGAGTGTATGCGGAGTTGGAACGGAGAAAATATGAATTTTATATATTCGAAAAAAAAGAAAAAAAGAAAATTCCTGGAATAATCTAAAATCTGAATATTTGGAAACTGGAGAATAAAATCTTATTTTTGGATTCTAGAGGGGCAGAAAATATTTCTAGACTGCTTGCGAGGGGAGTTTCAGGCTGGTGTCAACGATCCACGCCTACGGTGTCGAATGTGGCACTGGCTTGTAGGCGGGCCCTCGAAGCTTCTAAAATCATTATATTAATTTGGGTGGTAGATTAGATTTTAGATAAATTTTGAATTAAGAATTAGCAGAATCAAAGCTCTGGTCGAGAGATTAATTCAGAAATAAATGAACAGAAGAAAAGAACGGTACAAGATTGGACCTGGTAGCTTCGAGTGACACATGATTAGTGATGGGCTAATCACCGGTGGCTGGTAGTTGGCATGGGAAAAATAATGGGTGGGTCCACCTGTCGTTCACCGGAGAGGAGGGCTGTTATAATAGGCAGAGGGGCATGAGCATGCCCGAGCAGCGCCTCTGCTCGACAACGGGCAGGGGCTCACCGGCGTTGTGCCGGACAGAGTTCTCGCCCACCGTTCTCCGATTCGAGGGTGCCGGAGGAGAGAGGAGAGCGGCGCGATTCCGTCCCGAGGGTTGTTGGTGCGGTTTGAGCTGTCGAGAAGGGCGCACCGCGGGCAGCCATTGGTGGCGGCTTAGGAGCTCGATACAGGCAGGGAGAAGGGGGGCGCGGATTGGGGGAGGTGGAGTGAGGTGGCGAGGTGCTCACGGTCGGAGCAATCAAGCTATGGCGGTCGGTAGGAGGGGAATTTGGTAGGTGTGGTGGTGAACACGAAGGAGAAGCAGAGAGCTGCGCGTGCGCACGAGGGTGAAGGCAGGGAGGAGGCTTCCGCGGCGGGCAACGCCCGAGTGAGCCGGGGCTGGTCGCGGCAGTGGTGAGCTCGGTGTGGATGGAGGCATGGTGGCGGGGGCTATTTATAGCCGGCGGAGGAGGAGGCCGACGACGTGTCGCAGATATGGAAGGTCCAAATGGCGTAGAGATGGGTGGTCCAAGTGACGCGGAGATGGGGTCCAAATGGTTTTGGAGATGAAGGGTCCAAATGGCGTGGAGATGGAGGGTCCAAGTGGCGTGGAGATGGAGGGTCCAAATGGCGCGGAGATGGAAGGTCCAATTGGGGCGAAGATTTGGTGGAATTTTAGAAAGGAATTTTGGGTGGAGAGTATTTGCGATATTTGGAATTTTGTTTGGCTTATATTAACACAATCAAAACAAATAAGCAAACAACTAAAGTTTTTGAAAATTTGATTTTGAATTAGGAAGAGATTAGAAGAAAATTTTGGGTGCTAATTTTTGAGGTGTTAAAGTCTTGGTGGCACTTAGCTTTTGCTTGCCGTGAGTCTTGGTGGCGAGTGCAAGACTTGATCGGAAAAGACTTGATGCTTGGCTCAGATATTGCCTTCGGTGGCGAGCCCGTGGACGTAGCTCTTAGTGGTGAATCATGTTAATCCTCATGTATGCTCGGGAGTTTGCATCCCCTTTCTTTATTCTCTTAACTTACCGCATCTACGTTTCTGCATTTATGTTCCTTGTGTACCTTTATCTTACCTGGTTAGTTGATTAGGTTTGGCTATTGTAAATCTTTTGGGTAAGTTAGATACCTGCATAGATAAATTTTAGACTTAACTAGTATATGTAGTACATGATAGGTTTAACTTATGCATCAGAAAGCCCCAGGTGGTTTTAGAGGAAGCGATTAGCTACTCAATCCACCATCCTCCTCTTCGGTCGGATATCCCGGCACGTTCCTTTTCACGCGCAGCCACAAGCGCCCGGCGGAGGTGCGGGCTGGGCGGCGGAGCGGCTCAGGCATGGTGCCGGGCGGGCACGTGGCCATAGCGCCGAGCAGAGGCGCAAGCGGGGCGGAGGAGCGGCGCGAGCATGGCCACGGCTCCGGGCGGAGGCGCGGGTGCGACACAAGGTGGAGCAGATGCCAGTTCGCGTCAAGGGCGGGGGCGGCATAATAAGCGCAGGTAGGCATTGCCGGCATGACCCACACAGGATACTTGGTCATGCGCCGCCGACAGGGGCAAGCGGCCGGGCGGGTGAGCACCACCGGTGCGAGCTGCGCAAGCGCCTCAGGTTGGGCGGGCGGAGAACTTAACGGAACGTGACGGAAATGGCAACCAAGAGATGCCAAATTTTAAGCAGGTGGCAATAAAGAAAATTGAAAAAATTTGATGGCAACGAGAAAACACCTAAAATTTCCTATAGCATCGAGCAAATTGACTCTTTTTTATCGGTGCCGGATGGACGTAGCACAGCGTTACCATAGATTATTTGAACGATTCCTACTGAGTTTCTTTTTTTTTTCTGCTTGATATATAAACATTAAATTTATATCTAAATTTCCTACATACGTCAGTAAGAAAGTATCCAAAAATATTTCTATTTGCTTCGATTTATCCACATCCAAAATTGTCGATTAGAAAAACTAGTCCACCTACACGTGCTCTCGCACAAGTCTGTGCTTGAGTTTTGGGAGATATACAGATTAAAAGTTGATAAATAACTTTGTATAAATTTTACAGTGGATGAAAAAAAGAGCCATCTATCAAAGGAGATCTAACGATCTGGAACTAGACGATACCATGGTACATGTACCAGACTAGTACCAAATAGAAGGATTTGGTACCAAAAATAGTGCAATCGGTACCTATATTTTTATTTTTAATTCTACAAAAGTCTTTAAAAAACACAGTGGTACCCATGGGTACCCACCGTAAAATCTCTATATTAGCAACAACTAATAATTTAAAAACATACATATGTATACTATTGCTATTTATTTTTTTATAACAACATATGTTTGTAGTTTAGATGCTATTATGTTTTATATTTAATAAAATTAGAGGTGATTATTTTAATTCATCTTTTATAATGACACTGGATAATTTATATGTAAATTTAGAAAGTTATTTTATTTATCTTTCATAATGGTCATGGTGGGTAATCTATATACAAACATAAAGGGTTATTTTAATTAATCTTTTATAATGGCACGGTGGGTAATATTTTAGAAAATATAATGAATCTAATGGCTATTATGATTAGAGCTATTTGATGGAAGGCTAGATGTTTATGAATTTTATGAGAATTTTTAAGATTTTTTTTCCTAGCACATTCACTGAGAATTAACGTGGTGGCTTTGAAAAGAAATTTTCAATTAATAATAGTAAGATTAATTGAAAGTATATATGGATGCTGTCTTTTTTGTGATAGCAGGAGGGGAGGCCCCTGCTGGTTAATATATTTAAGAAAAAGTTACTTACAAGAGATTATCTAACGAGGAAGAAAGAGAAATTACATCTGAAGTTTTTGCTCTATGAACTAGCATAGCGAAAACATTCTTAAAAAAAGAGGAAGCATGAAAGAGGTAAGTCGTCTTTCCTGCAAACTGTAGGCAAATATATTAATTGTCGGGAAAACTTACGCCAATAACTTCTTGTCGGCTCAACTTGCCGACAGTTTATACTTCGACAAAGGTGCCCTTTGCCGACTGTATTAGATGTTGGCAAAAGAGGTCTATGGTGTAGTGGTGTAAGGATAGAACTGGTTAAAGTTGGTTTGTGAAATGAAATAGGTTAACCAAGACAAATTTTTTTTATCGAATACACACGAGAACTACTGTATCTTTGTATCAAGGACTGGAACCGAACCAATACAACGCGGTCAGTATAAGCCGGCGCAACTGAAAAGGAAGAACCCACGTGTACAAAGGGAACTATCTCACACGAGTTCGACAACCTTTAGACCCGAGCTAACCGACGGCGCAGGCTAAACCTAGACGAACCCGAGATCACATAGCAAAGGGGCACCACCGAGACACCAAACCTCGGCAAGGCTCCGAGCGGAACTGATGATCGGCACCGGCTGCTCCCCTACCTTGTCGAAGCATCGCCTCCTTCCAAATGACCCAGCAAACTAGGCCAAACAGGGTGTCAGCCCCTCGCCGAAGCGAGGACAGCCCCCCAAATGCTCCTTGTGACCCGGCTGCTCACCAGAAGATGGTCAATCGTCTCAGGGCTCTCATCACACAGAAATCAGGCGTCTCTTGTGTCAAGTCCATGGCGGCATCGCCGATCAGCAGTCCACAGCCTGCGTCGGAACGCAAGCCAAAGGAAGATCTTGACTCGCAGGGGCAGCCAAGTCTCCCAGATGAGCTCATGGCCCGGGAACAGGGAAGATCCTTGGTGTAGCATCAGGTACGCCGATTTGGCTGAGTACTGGCTGTCCGGCATCCATCTCCAGGACCACCCTGTCGTCGACGCTCTTGCACAAGGTTGGTGTCCAGCCGAACCCACAACATAATGTAATTTCAATCACTGCCATTGTAAGAGCACCAACAATCCCTCGAATCCAAGCTCTGTTGGTCAAACCCTCTGCTACAGTCAGCACCTTGCTAACCCTCCTCGGGATCACGGCGAAGAGGGCCGGTGCTATGTCCCTGATGGCAATGGCATGCCCATCGAGCCACCGGTAGCGCCAAAATAAAGTCTTGCGCCCGTTGCCAACCGTGACGAAGATAGAAGCCTCGCAGAAGTCACGCACCTTTGAAGTCACCGAAATTGGGAGCCCGTACCACACTCTATCATCGTTGACTCGCTGCAACCACAGCCACCTGGCTTGCAGGGCGTAATTGAGCAGCTTGAGATCAGGAATGCCTAGCCCGCCAAACGCCGTCGGTTTAGCGACCACGGGCCAAGCCACCGGCATTTTCCTCTAATGGACTGGTCCCTTCCCGCCCAAAGGAACCGCCTACACATCGCGTCGATTTCCTCCTTGGCCCACACGCACAGGTAGCTTGTGTTCGCCATCATGGCAAAGATCGGCATCGCCATGAGAACGGATTTGATCCACACCAGTCTGCAACTCCTTGCCTGCAGCCTCTTCTCAA
Organism: Paspalum vaginatum; assembly: GCA_030272315.1. Classification (NCBI taxonomy): domain Eukaryota; kingdom Viridiplantae; phylum Streptophyta; class Magnoliopsida; order Poales; family Poaceae; genus Paspalum; species Paspalum vaginatum. The sequence goes on along the minus strand of CM059019.1, from coordinate 33,658,276 downwards.
CCGCATAGACCACCTCGTGCACGACGGCCTTGGGTAGCGCACTGGAGCTCAATGGTAACCCAAGATACCTGCCAGGGAAGGCGGTGACGTGGCACTCCAGGAATACCAGCAATCGCCGTGGTCTGGCTCTCGTCGACGTTGATCGGTATGATCTAGCATTTGGACAAGTTCGTTGACAGACCAGAGGCAGCACCCGCTTGACCGCCACGGCCTCAGGCGCAGAGGGCTGGATGAACTAACTTATAGTTAGTATAGGTAAAGAAATAAAGTCATTCCACCAAAATTTAAATGATAGATATGGGGTATTCCACCTCTCTTGTGATCGATGGTTTGATTCTTCAAACTAACATCTTATTAATAGTTCTCCTCGATGATGTGCGCATGGTTTAGCTAGCCTATCGGATAACCCAAAAGACAAACATAATAAACTTTTCTGCCTTTGTCAGTACCGCAAGAATACACGCACTTCGATCATTGACTTCAATGGGAATAATCAAGCCACCATGCGAGTGGCGTGCACTAGCCGCTAGGCAGTAGCTGTCTATCTGACATGGTCTTGCATGATCATATCTGTTGGGTCTACCAGCTAAAAAATGATCCCACGGTCGCTCGGTCAATGATATGTGAGAGGTACAATCCTCCATAATATAGTTGTAGCAATTTTTAAGGACAATATTAATGACCTCCACTAGTAGAGTATTGCATTGCAAGCCAACATTAGAAATCCTAAACATATAGTTCGATCCACCATTTCTCATATTTGAAAAGCCAGCTATTTTTCATGATCTAAAATTTTCCCATGCTACGTCGGTCACCAAGGAGTTTACTTCATTTAGGAAGTAATAGTGTAACTTCATTAGGCAGAGACATCTTCTGCATATAGTTAGCCCCTGGTACTTATTTCTCTAAATATGCATAAAGTCACATAATCTCTGGAGTTAAGTTCCATACAACACGTCATTTTCTATTAAGACCACTATTTATATCTTTCATCGATTTTTTTTGGCTTTTATACATACAGTGTACTTTTCTATGGCATACGAGTTAGTATCAATCAAATTAGAGCGGTAATGCACGGGAATCGTATAGTTATACTAATAGTAAACAACAGCAACAACCAGACCTTTTTAGTCCCTGGCAATTTGTTGGCTTGATTTGATCTACTAACCTATATACCACAAACTGGTCTGTAACAATGAGCTTTTTTTATTATTGCACTCCGCATATATGGAACATAATCATGAATGATGCATGCCACCGAATTGAATGGATGCGTACGGCATGTCACAAAAAAACTTCTAGTTTATTAACTTATGGGCACCTTTTTATGTAGAGATATTTTGTAGTGGTCGGAAAGGTATCCACCTGTACTAAGAGGTACCACTCCTCATTTATATAAGTTTTACTGTGATTGAAAAAAAATAGGAACCATCCGTCAGAAATCTAGCTAATGATTTAGAAATAGACAGTATTACGCTATCGGTACCAGACGATACCAAATAGCAAGGTTCCGGTACTTGAAAATGGTGGGATTGGTTGTACTTGTTTTGCACATAGTTTTAAATATATGCAAATTGATTGTTGAAGTCTGCTTGTTTCGATTAAGAAATCAAGCAAATGAACTTTTCAACTAAGCATACATATCGCTTCGAGTAGACAAAAAAAAAGTAAAAATAGGCATGCGTACTTTATGCCTTCTTTTCCCCCTATGACAGCTCCAAACAATCAGTACATTGAAGATTGGAAGCAAATGTGGATATGTTCATTTTACAGCTCCTAAGAATCGTATACGTGTTCATCTTTTAAATTGTTTTAGCTGCCAGCCAATAGTGATTTTGCATTCTCTGTAAATATTGGTGGAGTGCAATGCATACATGTATATTTAAAGAGAGATTTCATAATTAAAATATATTTCTAAATCGTTTGATTTCGCTCAATGAGTGACTCTTTTTTTCCAACCACCATAACACTTGTAATTTTAAAAATATATGTATCGGTCCCACCACTTCCAGTACCAAACCCTTCTATTTGATATCTTCTGTTACCGGTACCATGGTACTGGCTATTTTTAAACCATTAGATTACTTCTGATGTACGGTTCTTATTTTTTCCAACTATCGTAAAACTTGTAAGATTTTGAAGGTCTCCAATCTAGCATGTGGAGCATGAACATTTCATGTTGAAATATGAGATATTTTACACTGGTCGAAAAGATATCCACCGGTATAAGACGGTACCACCCTTTTTTATTTTTAAGGGCACGTCCATTGTGTGATTTAAAATATAGGTACCGGTCCCACCATTTTCATACCAGACCCTCCTATTTGGTATCGCCTAGCATCAGTACCATGATACTGCATATTTTTAAGCTGTTAGATCTCGACGGCTCTTTTTTTTTTGAACCAATGTATAAATTGCCTGTGGGTATCTTTCCGACCACCGTAAAATCTCTCTCAAAATCCTAGTTTCTTTTCCTCGATGTTTTGGTCAATGTTGCCCAAGTTGAGACGGTGAACAGGCAGGTTTGTAAAGAGTGCAGGTTTTGGTCAATTTTGCTCAAATGGAAACGGTCAATAGGAGGTTTGAAAAGAGTGCAGTGAAATCTGGTGGTGCACTTTTTTTTTTTATGCCATCTGCTCCGGGAGCCTCCCCGCATGAGGCGCCGTGAACAAAGGCCGTCTATTGCTCCATGTGGTTGGTCAATAAGGGAAAAATATCTGTTGTAATCACTTGATATATGCAATCGTGTAATCAAGCAATTTGAAGTATCCATTTTATATTTAATGATAGTTTTTATTTTGTATTTTAATCCTCCTACTTGAAATCTCACATTTCTCTCCTGAAATTTGTTTAAAACCTTTCCGGAACCCCACTATTGGATATTGATCGGATGTTTCAGATTGCCACCGATTAAGTGATTGTACCGGATATACCCTCGTCAATAAGATCTAATCTCATCCCCTTCGTTGACAAATTAGCCATGTGTGAAAGGCTGGCGACTCAAAATTAACAAAGACGCAACGACCTCGCGCTTCCTTAATTATATGTTGATCAAGATCCAATGTCATTTTCTAGAAAAATGAGCCATGTCCTGCCAGCTAGCCATAACATGCTTCTGACCTGGCTTCTTCCCTATCTAAAGCATCACAATTAAAAAAACGCATTCATAAATGTAACCAAAAAAAAAGAATTGAAGACCCTAGCTTTCATGTTCCGCACACCATGGCTTTTAGTACCTGTTCTATGCACCAGTCGGTACAAAAAATTATTGGATGGTGACGAAATTTGTGTATTGTGTAGCAAAGCAAATAAATACCGCTCTGAAAAATCCGAAATAAGTTTTGCTAGCTATTTCTTATCGTGGAAATATATGAAAGCTTTAGAAATTACCACTTTGCTGTCAGAATGGATTTCAAGATGTTATGTTTGTTAGTATCAAAATTATTTGAAATAATTCTTTTGATCCAAAAATCAGAAAAAGAATCACAATTTGTTCGTTCCATCTCTGAGCATTATCCCTACCGTGATTACCATGAACCCTAAATATCCGACTCCATCCACCACATATATACGTTCAAAAGTTAGTATTGTGCCTATATGATTTAAATTGTATATATGTGAATGGATAATGGATCGATGCTCTAGATAATTATCTATCAATTGTGTGTTTGATGGCTCAGTGGCCAATTTATTAGTGCGTGGCTGCTCAAATAAACAGTGCGTTCTCGGGTTCATGATGTTGGTCAAGATCAAACCTCATTGTTTTGGTCTCAAAATCGTAGTTTCTTTTCCTCCATGTTTTGGTCAATGTTGCACAAGTTGGGACGGTGAACAGGCTAGGTTTGCAAAGAGTGCAGGTTTAGGTCCATTTGCTCAAATGGTAAACGATGAATTGGAGGTTTGAAAAAAGAGATATTTTACGGTGATTGGAATGGTACTAATCGGCATCAGACGGTACCACTATTTTTTTAAATTTTTAAAGGCCTATAGACCCTCTATAGAGATTAAAAAATAAAAAAATGGGTACCAGTCCTACCATTTTTAGTACCGGACTCTCGTATTTGGTACCGTTTGGTACCGCTACTGTGGTACCGCATATTTTTAAGCCGTTAGATCTCCTCTGATGGACGGCTCATATCTTTTCCAACCACCGTAAAATTTGTAATACAGCATATCTACATCATCGCATAGTCCACCAACCATTAGACTATTCATTGATAATTTCCATCCATTTTGGCTATCACTCATGCATCTGCTTAAAATGAAGAAACAACATACACACATATTTTTCCTAGTATTTTATTTATTACATCTCACTTTATAAATCATGTATAGTTGAATATTACGAATTTCCCACTGCAACACGCAGAGTATTATCTAGTTTGATACTATTAATTGAGTCATTTGAACAAAGCTATAATTTAGTCGTTATTCATATTAATTGAGTTATTTGAACGAAACTTAGCAATTCCTAGCAAAATTGAGATTAATTCACAAATCGAGTTTATTTTGGAGGGTTCGGTCCAAACTCCAGATGCATAAGTAAATGTTAATGAAAAATTGACGGGATCTGGAGGAGCAAGCGGCTACAAGCGGCTACAACTCCAACAATCCAGGAGGAGTAAGTTGTGACAGTGATGAACTTTGCTGTGTATTGACGGCGTGATATTTTGTTGAGATTTGTGACATATTATGGACTTATGTGTCATGTAAAGATGTATTGTCGACTCAGTTGTTTGATAATTATGGATGTAGACCGTGGACACATTGTATATATTGTGCCTATGGATTTATTATGCCCGTGATGACTATATTGTTGAATTCTTTTTGTGATTGAATGCCATATTGTTGCATGTGATTACATAATCCAATTTTCTGTTGGGGGAGCTAATCTCGTTGGCAAGGAAAAGGGCCGACGAAATTAGTGGCCAGGTGGCCTATATTTTTGTCAGGTGGTCAATGAAAGTAAATAACATGGCCACTGTGGCGTATATTTTTGTCAGCCACCTGGCCGACGAAATTACTTTGCCTGCATGTCCATTATTTTCGTCAGGTTGACCTAAGCCGACGAAAATAGGTGTCTTTCATCGGGCCGACAAAAAAGTTGGAGGATTTTGGTGAGGTTTATTTCGTCGGTTTGCTGAAAAAATACACTTTTTCGTTGGTTTTGTAGCTTTTTCGTCGTCTTTCGGCCCAATGTGCATGACACCGACTCCACCATATACATATTGCCAACTCCAGTACTAGAATTCCGACCGCTAATTAATTTTAAAGTTTTGTAAAAGGGCGGACGGTACATGGAGAGGCAGTAGGTGTGGTCGTTGAAGCTCAATAGATGAAGGGTATACTTATTATGCCATTTATAAAAAGACGACTATATGCAGGAGCACATCGACAAGCAATGAAGCAATACGTGCGGTGTGTGATGAATACATTTCACTGGTTAATAGAACTATAGAATAGAAGTGAGAGGCATCTGGAACCTTACCTCTTGAATCTAGTGGACACTATGCCTCTGATATATTGGATCCACTGGCCGGTGTCCATATGTCCTGGCTCGAGCTGATGAGATGTCCAGCGCAGTACTTCGCACGGTACAGTTGTCCGTCCAGAATAGGGTGTGCTCACCATTGCCTGGAAGGTGGAAGCCCACGCCTTGGCTGTAATTTTTAGTGGGAACTTAGGCCAGGCTCAAATCCATGTTCATTCTCCCAAGCCCAGAAGGCCAGAACCACAGCCACCACACACCTGTGACGCGATGCCGGTGTGCCTCGGGTACGAGACCAGTCCCCCTTAGCCCCCGCTGATGGTAGGCCAGACAACCATGCACCGCATGGATCGAGTCATCTTTTCCATCAAATAGCTAGGAACTTCCCAGCCTTGTGAGTTTGCACATTTAAGAGAAGAAGAACCAACACATACATACTAGTACTCGTAGTCATCTCAATTAGTTTCTAATTTTGTATTAGACTGGAAAGAATTATGCATGCTGTGAATGTGATGAGTACTCCTATGGCGAGTAATATATGATGCTTGCAAATGTGTGAAAGAATCAGTGGCGGCCCACATCCTGCTCGAGCTAACGTCTTCTAAACAGGAGCATGCATGCCGTGAGTAAATGTCATAGGTGTTCCTTTTTAAGTTTTAATTAATTTTCCACTCTTCTTAATGTTCCAGATGCGTCAAATTCAAAAGTCAAAAGAATTGTTCATCGGAAGCCAAATAAGCTTTTGGTTTTCCTCAGTATACGATCTTGTGGAAAAGTGGGCACTGCAAAAAACATGCATGGGCCGGAAATGTGGGGACTTGATGCATGTTAATTATATTTACTCCACTCCCTCCATAATGAACTTTAATTCCTCACATATCACTTTTGGCTCTATCCGCAGCAACCTTCTCTACCCTGCTGTTGCTCAATAAATTAGTGTGAAATTTAATTTCCAAACTTTAATATTTTGTACACAGACATGTATTACTAGTGTTGAGATGCCTTTGTGTAAATTTTGGACACATAAATAGCATATGTCATTGTTTGCTGAGAATCTTAAGACTATAAAATTGCGAGAGAGAGGGAGAGAGAGAGAAGCTAAATAAAGACATGAAGTTCTAGTGATAAAGGAGAAAAGCTAAATAAAGAGGTGTATTCGATTGGGTACCCATCGTACACCTGTACAGTGGTAACCTACCAATCTTACTATTACTAATTAGAGGCTCTTTTTGGAGCATCCATATTAATTCTGAAGAGACGCAGCTAGGAAAAAAGAGAAAATCCAAAAAATTCTCACAAAAAAGAAAAACATCCGACCATCCATTCGGTGACCAATTACCATCGAACAACAATAATAGCCATTAGATAGAAAAATCTAAAATAACACCCAATAGTTAACTAAAATTTACCCACCTATGCCATCAATCGGTACAATCAATTTAAGATCTTACTCGAAACCCTATCTCTCTATAGAATCCATCCGATCATGTTTAGCTAGCCTTCCAGCACGGCGTCATCGAGCAGCAGCGAGGAAGAGGCCGGCGGCATCGACTCCTCCACGGGCAGGGCCGCGGGGGCGTACTACCGTCAGGCGGCGAGCAAAAAGATGGTCGGCGTGCTGCTGTCCACGCACGACACCGCGACACCGGGGCCGGAGACGCACGGCACGATGTTCGCGCATCATGGGGCAGATGGGCAACACCGCAAGTCCGCAACGGGGTCCTGCATGGCTTTGCATCATGAGCCTGGCGAGACAGCAGATCAGGTCTCTCTCTGGTCGGCATCTTGACCTTGCCTGCATGGCTTGCATCTTACCCCTATCTGCATAGAAGACATATGATCTATAAGCCTCAATGATACAGAGAAGGAAATACTCAGGAAGATCACAACAGCAACGAGCATGGTGAGTTGGCAAGCACAAGTCGACGTGATCACGTCACGGTACATGCATCCCAACTAGCTAAGGGCCGGGAAGGGGAGAGTGTGTCTCGGCGGCATAAATTGTTAGTCCGAGATCGACTTGCTTTGCGCTGTCATCAATTGCAGATATTGCGGCGGTCATGGGATGGCCAGGACTTCGGTCTGGCATGATCACTTGCAGCGGGCGAGAAAGGGGCATGTGCATCAACGAGCTCATTATGCATATGCTGCGGTCGGCACGAGCAACAGATGCAGGCTCAGCAGATAGCAGCAGCGATGGAGTAGGGATGGTGGTGGCAAGCTTCGAGAGATTTTTGCTCAAGTGGAAAGAAAATTAAAGGTAAGGAAGGGCAGTATTCTATTCAATTTTGCATTCCAGTTCAATCTATTTAATAGTTTAATATGAAATTGCAAATTATAGCAAAGTCTATTTTATTGTGCCATTCTTGAAAAAGTGTTATATACATCATGTCTCCTTACCCCTCTTTTTATCATGCATGTCATGTAATTATTTGGCTACATATATTAATATTATTTACATTCTCAAGATATATGGCTATTTATGCCATATTTGTTTCTCTTGGATAACATAGAGCTATTTTGAATTAATCCTTTCCTTTCAGCCTTGAAAATAGATTAATTCATTGTTGAGTGAAGGTGTCTTGTATATATGTCTATTTTTTATCAACATCTATCCAAATATAAACAAATAGAAAGGTAGCTCAAAAGAACTGTATTTTTGAACATATATAGGGCGGTTGGAAAAAATGGAAGTCATGCACCGAGCGAAATCCAAAAGTTTAAAAAGTGGGGGTAATATGGAAGAAGTGTCAGAAAACACTAATGCAGTGTACCTGTACCATGTAAATTTCTATTTTTGTAGTAATGGTCAGTAAAAATTTAATGGGAGAGTTACCTATGGGTGTACTGTAAGTACTTTTCCAACCACCTGTAAAATACCACATAATCTTAAATAGCAAACATAAATATTAGCTTATTGTTTACCAAATGTAATGTATATATGGATCATGATAGTACATAAATAGTCTATACACTTTATACTAGCCTACGAGGACAAAAAGGTAAGGACATTGTTGTTCTATTTATTTTATACAAAACACAAAAAACTATTTCATTATTCCATTCTTGAAAAGTTTTTATATCCATATTTGGCATGCATGTGAACAATAATTTAGGTACATATATTAATATTCATCCATCATGGGTCTAGATACATAGATATTTAGGCCATGTTTGTTTCTCTCCGATTATATAATATAGCTTATAATAGTAAGTGGCAACAAACAAACTTATTATCTAATTGTTTACTCTATTTAATGTATACACTTTAGATTATGATATACAAACAACCTAAAGGGTGCTTAGCTATTTTAGCTCAATTATGTTTTTAGCTTTTACCATTGTACTGATAGAGTTAGTACTTATTTATCTATCATTTTCTTTCAACTATAGTTTAGCACACAACGATGGTGCAAAGTAAGCAGGGTGGCACACAACTTACGTTTACATGGAGTGAATTTATATCAATTAATAGTGCTTCGAGTGAATATTATATTGGGAGTTTTGTTAAATACATTTGACAAATAAATTTAACAACTACAAGCAAACCCACATCCCAATACAAGAATAAAATATGTGTACAAAGCTACAACCACAAAATGAGAACAACACAGCGGTGGGCCAGTTGGAAGGGTAAAAAATTTGCCACCTTCTTTCAAAGGAATAACATGGACAAATCAAGTAATTACCAGATGTGATCATCCCATTTACATGTAAAGTTTTTAATGAAATAAAAGGTCCCAAATCATCATTAGCATGGTTCCAGAAATTGCTAATCCATCAAAGAGCTAGGAGTTTAAGGATTAATCGGTTATCTACCATTTATTATAAATTAATAGGTATAATTGGCCAAATAATAGTGCAAAATAAGATATTAAGACATCGTTACTGACAAAAGCACACATGGTGATAGTTCATGTCTTCATGATAAGACAACTAAGATAAGGTAACAACCATCAACCATAAAGTCAGTACAATTTTCCTCATACTAGGAAGCAAACCAGAGAGATACAAACCAAAATAAGTAAAACACTTGAATCAACTGTTGATTTCATCCTCACAACCTCACCACTCGTCCGGCAACAGTTTTACATAGGTGAACTTTTCTAAATAGGTATCAATGAAGATGATTGTACAAGTTAGATCATAAACAAGTTATTTATTAAACACATCATATTTTATTATTTATGTTCTAAATTATGAGATCTATGTGTATATCCTACAATTTCGTGCAACGCACGGGTTGATGGACTAGTGAATAGAAATTGGAGGCAAGAGGAAGCATGCTTTTTCCCTGAAGTATCTCTTTTGCTTGCAAGATTGTGCACAGCCACCGACTACCCATACAGGGGATCATTCTGAAACTGTCCAACCTCTGTGGGAAAGGGGTTCTCCCAATGCATCCTCCGTAGAGACAAGGGGTATTCATGCCATTTTCTAGAATATTGCCTCCATTTACCAGTTCTATATCATTAGGAGGCTTTGAGATAATGGATTTGTCTGCAACAATAAAAATCATGTCATTAAAATTATAACACCAAAATGAGAGATGAGACGTGGCAATCGAATCAATCTTGGTTCATTACTAGAAAATGTTTTAGCTTGACCTGCCTTATTTTTATTTAGGTAAATTATTAAGGGCTGGTATCAGTGGGCCAATGGACATGAGATGAATCATAGGAATTCTATTTCTGCCATCGTCCCTTTGAAAATGGGTGAGCATAATACGAGCCAGTGAGGTGCACTACCGCTACTACATGTCAACAATCATTGACTTATAAATAGTTTGACCATGAGAGATGGAGGGGGATGTGGCCAGTCTAGCGGTAGGGGTAGAGGGGAGTTGTTTACCCTTAGTGACTTTATGAAGGAAACTAGCATGTCTTAAAGCTACGAACATCATCAGTTTTGTCAAAAGGCTAGGGAGGAGGATCACAAGTTTTGACCATCTTCGAGATGATGTGATTTTGGTTCTGGTAATTAAGCCATCTCCAATTAAAATCTCAAATCAAGTCTACCGCAGTCAAGATCAACAATTTAGTTTTTCGAATTGTACATATATGACCTTCTGCAAGTCTCACACAACAGGGTGAACTCAACGCCACAGCTATATCCTTCGTCAGTGGTATAATTTTACTCAAGACTTGGGATACACAAAGGGGTGGTAGCCCTAGATCTGGGGGAGGTGTGTGATTTTAAGCAGAAGAGCCTAAACCACAACAACACCATGCTGATCTGATGAAATCCAAGAATTGGGCTGTGGAGAAAGTAGTGGGAGGATGGGAAAATCATGGATGCAATGGACTGTTGGCTCTAAGTACCAATTGGACACATATAGTAGGAACAGAATGAGAAGAACGCTATGATGCCAGGGAAAGCCAAGTGATGGAACTGATACGAGAGTTTCACAATACCTAGGGGAAAGCCCTAGCTATAAACTTGCAGCTATACAAAATACTAGATATAGTTCATGTCATCTATACCAAAAGGAACTTATGATTTACTAAAAAAAGTTTCACCAGTACGGTTAAAAGTGAAAGGTAACGGTAAGCTAAGGTAAATACGAGTAAACGTACTGAGCCGTTAGTTGGATGCTCTTTGACGAAGCTGGAGAAATCGATGTAGGATGCTTCGAATGCGCTGACTTTGCTCTGCTGCTAACTAACGAGACTTAATTGTGACCTCTAATGCATGACAGGGATGGGGCAGTTGCTGGCGATGAGAGGGTCAGGGTGGCTGGGGCATGTGCACGGGCAGTGTATTAGCTCCTGTGAGATCAAGGTTGATGAACATGTTGTGATTTAGTCATGGCTAGGGTGATAGGTGGTGGCTGGTGAGGGTGTCGTAGTGAGTACATGTTTAACTATGTCATATATGTTGTGAAAAATGGCTCAAATTAGCAAACCATCAAATTATTGACCCCAGAATTAAACCAGCAATATAAAAGACATTTTATTCATGCAAAAGCTACATCACAAGCATTTAAATCAAGTATAGTAAAAACGAACTATATAACTCATGATTAAGCACAATTATGACATAAACAAAAACAGAGAGGCTCTCTCTACTTGTACATCAAAATATGATGATGTTAAAGTATTTACTCTCAGATTAACTCTTGGTTAGGTCCTGCCCAGTGCCCACTAACCCAGTCCAAAGTGAAAAACACTAACCAGATTAACCATGACATGTATTGAGGCAAATCTGAGAACACAGAACTGAACCTGTGTGTTAGAAAATCTATGTTAATTATCATATAAGCGCATCCATTTTCAGAAAGAGCATATAAATAATCAGAGAATTATTTATGTCAGGCTATGCCCCTCATTGTTACTCTTTTGAACCATCAAAAGGATAAGTGGCAAGGCATGCCGAAGGCGCTGTCCCAAAGAAACCATTATGCCCCCTCTATGCCGATGTCGTCGCGGGCACAAGTTCTCGGAGATACAATGCCGTGTGCCTACTACAGGGCACACTGCAGTCGGCACTCGAGAAGCAGGGGATCGCCGCAACAGAGAGAAATACCCAACTCCGGGCCAAGGAGGATGTCGCCGAAAAACACTGCACAAGTGCAGCCTGCCGTGCCCAGATGCACAGCGTCCACCACAGGAGAAACCACTCACGATTCCCCAATCACCACAGCAACGGCGCACACTAGCTAGTATGCAACTCGCACGAGGCTATAACAACCGCGTGAGCAAACAGCAGCTCCACCTCCCTCAACTGTCTACCAATGACACGTCCTAGGACGGCCACGGGTGAACGGCAGGTGACCGAGCACACCTCCACGGGGAGGAGCTCCGGCACCGTCACGAGCTCGACCCCCGAACAGCAGCTGAGGAAGAGCGAATCGCCGGTGCCTTGCGGACAGACGGTGGACTCGAGGAAGAAGGTGGAAAATATTTTTTTTCTGATCTACCTGAAAGGGAGTCTCACGATCCGCCTTTATGGGGGAGACCCAGCAATGGACGTGCGCCGCCGTCTCTGCACCTTCCGCACGCGTTTGATAGCATCGTGCCCGGGAAGGGCGGAGAGGCAGGCGAGCAGCGCCGCCGCCATCCCCCCGAGCGACTCTGCACCTTTCCGTAGGGAGGAGTAGCGAGCCAGGGCGAATTGCCCTTGCGTTCACGTTGTTGGGATGCTGCTCGGCCATGGGCCTTGCAGTGACCCAGCGCCTGCACCCCATTTCTTTTTTTTAATTTCTGAAAATCTTCTTATTTCAAATTTGATCATAATATCAAACTCGAAATTTAGGGAAACAACCCACGTATTTCCAACAATATATGTAAGATTGAAATGGCTAAATACCATTTTAATGTAATTTGATCTCTACACGGTTAAAGTTCTTGGCCACTAGAATTAAGTTCTTGTCCACTGCATTGGTACCTTTTAATATTTTTCCCTTACTTTTTAATTAACCATTAAATCTTGGCCAATCAGTTGCCACTGCTAATTGCAAGTATTGTAAAATATATATCTCTGTTTTTTAAATAATGCCTCTACTTTGGTATGAAGATCATGCCATGCATGTCATGTGAGGTTATTTCGTAATTTCTTCACTCTTAAATACTCAGAATCCTAGAGACTAAATAATTGAAAAGCTAGAATAATTGTTCATCTAACATGAGAGTGTTTTATTTTTTATGTGAGCAAACGGACATTTTCCTCTACGCAGTCATGTGCACGTGAGCACTGCAAACAACATGTGTAGAAGATATAATTGGACTGGAACCATTCAAACATGTAAGAAATTGCATACATACACCCTCATTTAACAGGGGAACTTTAGTCTATAGAAGAGCGCTAGTGCCATAGAGAGAACTGCAGTATGGTGAAAATCTAGAGATGAAAGGCAGCGGGCAGGCTGGCGCCGAGTTCCTGTGCGGCAGCTGGTTCTATACTTCTATGACCGGCACTCTGCAACGAGCGGCTAAATGCATCAGCATTGGTTCCCCTCCTTCCTTTGATGAGTTCTACGTCGGCATGGCGATGGCTTCACAAATGCTCTCTAAGTACTGGCATGGAAATGGAAATGGAAAACATTATCGCAGGTAACCAAACAAATGGTGTTATTCGTTACACTGTAACAGAGAGCACTTGCATCCAAATCCCATTACCGTTACCGCACATCTTGTAGAACCAAACAGCAATTCTCTATACGTACAATGGTGCACGTTCTCTGACAGTATGGTTGGATTTACGGCACATTGATTCCCTTATTAACTTTCAGCGGTGATGCTCATTGACCATGTAAATAGATAAATAGCTAGAGCAGCTTCGCTTTATTGATGTAACTTTGAGAGGACACGCTTCCATAATTGTTACCTGATGGAGAAGTTACTATAAATTTGCAGCTCATCAGCAGGTATACACACGCAGGCACACGTTAAAGCTCAAAGGTTGAAACAAGAACACTCAAAGATTTTGTTACTTCTCTCCGGAATTTGCTTATAGTGTGCTGGGGTCTCTCTCGCTCTCTCTTCCATTTTACTTTTGTATTGGTTGTATGTACAGCCCCTTCTGGAACTTTGTCTTAATAAATTAAAGCTTCTTTCATCTAAAAAAGAGGAACTATTTGTGCGTGTGCTGCATTCAGGATGAAACACAAGGAATGATGCATATCCTTCCTTGGTAAGCTCCAGGTTGATGGATATTTTCCTCTGAATGTTGATTTTTTTTTAGAAGGAAGATATATTAACTTCATAACCTTATAGAAAAGTTTGGAAGTGCAACTTCTGGGTTCTACTTAACAAGAAACACTCAGCCAACTGAACTAAAACAGCTACCCATATGCCAGGGAGTAAATATCCAAAACCACTCGTGTTAAGCGTGAGACCTCCAAAGAAAGTTCCGGTGTATTCGGTCGCAGGAGAATAGCCCACGGCCCAATAAGCTGTTGCATAAATAACATGCAAAGGAGGACAACAAGTTTTATTTTAAAAAACTAGATCGTTTCAACATGGCCATAAAGAGCAATATACAGCTGCCGCTCCAAGAAGGGCGATGCATTGCCAGGTGCTAGGAAGATCCATTAAAGACCAAAACATGGCTGTCACTCCAAGAAGGGTGTTGCATTGCCAGGTGCTAAGAAGACCTTGTACCCAAGCTCCAAGCATATGTGACACATTATTTGGCTTGTTTAGGTTAGAAGCATGTTGTATGAAGGATCAAAATGCTCTAGCGAAATGACACTCGGAGAACAGATGACCTATTGTCTCATCATTGTGGCAAAAGACAAAAGACTTGCTACCCTCCCACTTATGTGAATAACATGCCTTTGTGAAGGTACCAAAGGAAGATCTTAACTTTTAGAGGAGGCTTGATTTTCCAAATTCTTTTCTTCAAATTTGGTACGTCTAGTAAACCAGAGCTTGATAATGTGAGTCAAACGAGAACACTCCATTTTGGGTTAATTTGAATAAAGGAATGCGTCTCAATTGGCAATGCGGGAAAGTAATAAATCCCAAGCTACCAAATTAAGACCTATGAGGTCTCTATGCCAACATAAATTGGGAGGGGAGGAGCATAAGACCTCTACAATGGTGTTGGGCCCAACCAGATGTCTTTCCAAAATTGCACCTGTGCTCTATCCCTAACTTTTGAAGAGCTAAAACGTAGAAAACCTTGCTTAGCCTTCAAAGTCCAGACAAAAAAATGTGAATCTCCCGGTTTGCTTTCGTCCTAGCAAAGCGGGGGGGGGGGGGGGTTGAACCTAGATATTTGTTGTGAATCAGTTGTTGCCAAGTTCCATCTAAAATAAGGAGATTGTAAAGACACTTGCTAAACAGAGCAATGTTTTTGCATTGGTTCCCAGCTCATGTATCCCAAGACCCCCTTGTCTATAGGTTGGCTGAGATTTAGCAAGACCGTATTTTTTTTCTTGTGTTCAACTCCTTGCCAAAAGAAGCGAGAACGGAAGTCAAGTTTTTTCACGACACCTTTTAGAACGTCAAACAAGCTGTTAGCACGGAATTAATTAGTGTCAATCGGCCTCCTACGAAGAGATGCCTGTCTTTCTAGCTACTAAGGCATTTCTCAAACCGTTCTTCAATTTTTTTCCAATCTGCATTTCTTAGTTTCTTAAAATGTTGGAATGCCTATGTATTGGAATGCCTAGATGGTTGAACGGGAACTCTCCAACCTTACAGCCAAACATCTGTACTGGCCTAGGTGGATATAGGCATTATGAAAGCAATAAATCTCACTTTTTTTTTTGAAATTTATCTTGAGTTCGGACAACTTTTCAAAAGCACATAGTATGAGTTCCATATTGCGGGCCATCTCTAGATCATGATCCAAAAAATATTGTATCATCTGCATATTCCAGAATTGATAGGCCACTATCCTACCATTACTATCCTTTTGGAGCCTCCACGTTAATCCTCACTAGATGCGCTAGAAAAAAAGATAAGTCTTAGAAATTTTTCACAAAAATCAAAAACATATAGCCGTCCATGTAGCTCTAATAATATTAACCATTAGATCTATATTCTCCAAAACTTACCTACCATGCCATTATGAACGATGAAATAAAATAACCCTCTAAATTTATATAAATTGCCCACCATGTAGAAAAAGAGGTGCTAGATGCGGACCGTTTACAAAATTTACAAGTCCTATTATCTCTCCAGTTTCTTCTAGCTAAATTATCCTTCGTTAAAAGAACTCCTTTCTTAAGAAACTAAAGAAAGATTTTGATTTTCAAACGAAAGAAAGATTTTGATTTTCAAACGAATTCTTAAACGCCATATTTCTTAGGACATGTTGATGCCATTACTTATGAGTGCCCAATACATAGATATCACCGTAAATGATCTGGTCTTCTGAAGACCCCACATAAAAATATTTGTACCCTCCTCTAGATTAACATGTGTCATGCTTGCAACTAGGCTATGACATTCAAAACTACTAACGCTCTTCTAAAAGAGATGTTAAGTGGTGATGAGCTAAGAACATTTGCTACTACTGCATGCTTCTTACTAACAATGTTAAAATAAATTCGGGTATCTGAATTTTAGGTCATGGTTACCTAACCATAGCTCTTCCCAAAATCTAAGTTAGTCTCCGCTCACTAGCTTAAACCTACCAAGGTTCAGGAACTGAGTCTTATCTCCCATAAGACCTTTCCGGAAATGAAAATCTCTTAGTTTTTTCCTCTAGTTGTGCTGAGGTTTATCTTTCATATATTTATTTTTCAAGAGTTCCTGCCAAAGACCATCTTCCTTACAAAGTTTAAATAGCCATTTATTTAACATGCATTTGTTCTAAATGTCCAGATTCTGGTTACCCAAACCTCCTTGGTCTTTGGGTTGACAAAGAAAAGGCTTTGACAATGTAATTAAATTCCTGAAGTCGTACGTCATGATAAATGATGGAATCATACTTGGAAGCTCAGCCTGAGCAGGTATATATACGGCGGATGCTCAAAAGCTGGTAAACAAGAAAACTGAAAGGTTCTGATGCTTCAGTCAGGAACCACAGCGCTAATAGTTTTGTGGTGGTGTATCGGTATCCCCTCACTGTAAAATAAAATTGAGAGGCTTGATGATAGAAATTGAGTTGGATAGGTGTGTGTAAGCCATTTCTCATTTAAATCTTTAGGAAATTAATCCAAATTATTAAATATAATAAGCTGGATAGTGTTCAGCTAATGTTGAGATGATGAGATATTCAGATTTAACATCCTGACCTCAGTTATTCACGTGGGTACTGCAAAAAGAAATGATACATGAAGTAGTCTTGTAGCAAACTGAGTCACATTGGTTACATTATAAACAGTGACATTGACGCACCAACATTAAAAGATTTGGTTTGGTCATGCAACTTCAATTACTCATGTTTATTGAGTCACCAGACCTTAAAAAATCAGTCTTTAAATTTGGCAGCTCAGACTGAACGGGTCTATATAATAGGAGCCCTGGGCTCCCTATAGCTGCAGGAAGCCCCGGCCACCCTGCCGTGCCCACCAACCGGACCATCCCACCAGCCGACCAGACGCACCACCCGGTCCACCGGACCGCTCCCCAGCTTGGTTGAAACCGCCCCACGGGCCCTGGTCCACCCATCTCCAACCGAATCCCCCATCCCATCCGCACGCAAAACCCTAACCGCCCGACCCTCCCCACCGCCTCACGCCGCTGCGCCACACCGCTCGGCCTGGAGTGCCCCCTCCCCTCCCTCCCCCCCCCGCTCCGGCACCCGGTGGTCACCGGCGGCGGACGGATCTGGCGAGGAGCCGGCTAGCAGTGGCCGGGGCCGCAGGTTCCGGCGAGGGGGCCCCTCCACCCCGCCACACGTCGCCCGCGCCGTCGCTTGGAGGAGGGCCGCTGACGGCGCCTCCTCGGGCCGGACCGCACCTCCCTGGGCCGGATCCGCGCCTCCCCACGCTGGCCGCGGCACCTCCTCGGGCTCCGCCATGGCCGCAGGCTGCCGTAGCCCAAGCCGGCTCCGCCATGGCCGCAGGTCGTCTGAGACTTCGAGGTCGCGCCACCCGCAGCATCGCCGGCCCGCCGCTTGGACGAGCCAAGTGGAGGCGCCGCCGCTTGGAGGTTAGTGCCAGCCCTCTTCTTCCTCCGGGTGGAGATGTTCCCTAGTGGCCGGATTCGAGCCGCGCGCTAGCCAGTGGTGGCTATGGATTACCAACTCATGGATGTGTGACTAGCGGCCTGTTCCTCCAGAAGCCGTTGTCCGTCTCCATTGCATTCTTGATTTTTCCTGTCACAAACTGGTTTATGATTTTTTCTGTACCAAAAATCGAATGATTGAAGTTCTCTTCTTCATAAATTATTGAGGTTTGCAACGACGGCAAGTAAAGCCCCGAATCTCTTTCGTTTCTGTATTGCAAATGAGTGCAACTTGGTCTGATTGTGATTATGTTAGTACTTGTAATCTAGTATACAACTAAATTATGTGCAGATTAGAAGAAGCAGAAAACGATTGCATTATTTATGCTATTTTGATTTATAAATGCAATCCATCTATAATTACTAAATGTATATGCTTCTCTAGATGTGTATTTAACTATTTATAATTAACATTACACAATTTATGCTCTTATATGTCCGTGAGAACTCAACAAATTGCTGCCCTTTCAGGCTTGTTCTTGGGATTGCAGCTGCGGATCGTTGCCTGTACGAACAAACTCAATGTGTTCTTCTTGGGTGTGACCGTCATGGCTGGCTCCTCCATTGCTGTTGAACTATGGCGTTATTTTGTATATCGTCATTATTCAGTAACGGCTGCCGCTGCAGTTTCTATGATCTGGAACTTTATGCCTTTGTACTGTTGTTTCTATGTCTTTTTATTTTTATTTCTAATGCCTTCAATTCATTTCTCACTGATTCAAATTGATGCATACATATTCAAATTGATTTGACTACGTAGGATCTCCATTTTCTATAATTGCCCTCGCTAGTCTCTACACTAATTTGCTGTACTTACGCATATCATTGTATCATTTACGCCCATCATTTCACTATTTATGCACACAGATGCAATTTTTACGGATACACGTGTCGCAGATTATGCCCAGCCAGGCCAATATTTATGCTTTTGATTTGTTTGCAGCTTCACTGCCAATTTGATTTAATTATGCACATCATTGCAATGTTTATGCCAATATATTCACCACTAGTTATGCTTACCATTTCATTTTTTATGATTATTGTTGCACTATTTATGCCAACATGTGCATTATTCATCTCTACCATTGATTTATTTATGCATATCACAACACTATCTATGTCTACCATTGATCATCTATGATTAATGTTGCACTGTTTATGCATACCATGCCCAATTTATGCATATATTGCTATAGTTGTGCCTATTAATGTTTTTGGAATCTAATTGTTTGTAGGGTTGCTGGTACAGTGGTTATGTGATCGATTCAAAATTTACACCTAGCAACATCTGTTTATGCAAAATATCCTTTGAATCAACGATCCACTATGGCTATATATTTTTTTTTCTTCTAGATTATATGATGCTATCAGTACCGATGATTTCTCTATCAGTTTTTTCATTGTGGTGTGGTTCTTATTGTCTGACGAGGTTGGAGTACAAAATATGATCCATGGTGGCCAGCGTGCAGCAGAGTTGCCATTATGCAGCTTGGATTCAAGCCTTTTATGCATCATTTTATTTATCAAAAACCATTTATGTTTATTAGGTCTGAAATATATCATTATCTGGATAGGGAAAATGTCGTTACCTTGTGATTTTACGCATGTCTACGTTAGTTGTTACACAGGATCAATGTAATATCTTATGGCCAGGACATCTTCAATTTGACAACATGAATTCATTGGACTAAATTTTACATATGAAAGTAAGAAACTATATTTTCTATGCTGTCACCGGTGAATATTTAGGCTTCGCATCGCATGACATTTTCTTTAGAATGTACCATGTTTGCTGAGTTGAGTTTGTAGTTTAGAATGTACCACTAGGTTTCTATGCTTTTTGGCTAGATGCATAAAATGTTCCACATCTCCCTCCCAGTTCATATTTGTTCATTGTAATTCAGATTTTATGCCATCATAAAGTTAATTTTACGCTTCAATTATGCAAAAAAATAGAGATTATATGCAGATGCGTCATAGTTCTAGTATGTTTATACACCTAGAATGGAGATCCTATGCTATTATATAGTTGTTTCTATGCTTCAGTCGGCACATATACTTAGAGACCATGCCAGACATCATAAACCAACAAAATCATCGTGATTTATGAACTTAATCTGAAATTTACGATACATTCCACTGCGTTTTATTATTCTCCATTGAGTTAAGCTTTCAACCATGAGAACATGTTTCCGTGATCATAAAAATCATTTGTCAATCGGATATTATAGCAAACAAATATAGACACTAATAGCTACGAGCGACACTAATAGCTACCAGTTTAGAACCTTTTTAAATGCATGGATGAATAAATTAACGACACTAAAAGCGTAAATTCATGACTTTAAAAAATTTCCAAACAATATAGTCACAGTGGATGTCAAAACGTGCGTAAAAATGTGGGCATTCTAATGGTGAAAACCGTTTGTGAATTAGATATTTGAATAAAAAATTATCGTAAAAAAATAGTGCGATGGAATGGACTGAGTTGGGCAGAATGTGTCAGAGTCGGTTCCTTCCGATACAACAGAAGCCGAAGTTTACGCTCATTTATACACAATTTTACGCTACTTTTGCTACGGTTATACGCTAAACGGGCCCGACCTAGCCAACGCCCCCCCCCGCCATGCACGCTCGCGGACGGCACCCCTGGCTAGTCCGGCCCCTTGGTTGGGGCTTCCTGCAACTAATGGAAGCCCTGGGTTTCCTTTATACCGACCATATATATCAAAAGTATAAGGGCGCGCCGTTTTCGCGGCTTCTGAGCGTGGCCACGTCAGTGTGTTCAACTGCGTGCGTAGATTTTGGTTTCTGCGGCTCACATCGTTTTGTCTGTCATCTCTGCTTTCCAACACACATTTATTTCATGTGCTGGGAAACCTGAACATCCAGACATTTCTTTCTAAAAACAAGTACACTACCTTACTGCACGCTATCAATGCAAGGAGCAGACATAGGACTAAACATTGATGCCCATCCCACACCCACCCACACGCGCACACATACCTACCCACCCACCCCACGTCCAGCTCTACTTCAGCGTGGTCTACTAGCTCCCTAGATTGCAGTCTCTACGGCTGAGATCGTGTTGCCGGTGTTCTACACATAAACTTGACAATGACTCTTCATGCATGTCCCGTGCCTATCTCATTAATTCTTTGGTGTTTGGTATACCTCCTTGGTTGGCTCGCTGCCATGTCATGTCATCTCCCATTAATTCTATCTCATTGTTTCCTGGAGCTTGGTACACCAGCATGGCTGGTTGTCTGCTTCCACAATTTACAATTGCATGTTTACACCACCTGCCTATACATCTACTTCCAGTACCTACTTTATGCATTGGGTAGAAAAAACAGAGGCTCCCACAATTTACATGCGCACATTTACATCACCTACCCACACACTTCTCTGTGGCTCAACAATTGCAATAGACATAATGTCCATGCTGCACACCCACCCACATTAATGTCCAAGCTGCACCCCCACCCACACGCACCCACCCATCCGCACGAACATACCCACCCATTCACCTCGTCATGTCATGACACATTAATTAATTCTTTATGGTTTGCTGCACCTTATTTTTGTCATGTCTATTAGTTCCTATGCCAAATTGAGTTCTACTAGGCTCCCCTTCCTATATAAGAAGTGTACTCCCGTTCTTCCAGTGCAGCCCCCACTTTAGCCTTTGTTGTGCGCTTCCTGTGTTGACACCGCCTCGACACATTAATTAATTCTTTATGGTTTGCTGCACCTTCTTTTTGTCATGTCTATTAGTTCCTATGCCAAATTGAGTTCTACTAGGCTCCCCTTCCTATATAAGAAGTGTACTCCCGTTCTTCCAATGCAGCCCCCACTTTAGCCTTTGTTGTGCGCTTCCTGTGTTGACACCGCCTCCCCCTTCCTGATATAGCCTCCTACGGTAGGATCCTTGGTAGCTCTGCTCCCATACCACGGTAAGGTCTTTATCAAGCATCGGTGGAACAAACGCATTTGTAACATGGATATACATGCATGTGTACAAACATATAAGAATTGGTTTGACTTTAGGGAACCGGTAAGCTAGAAGGGTGTTCATGTCTCCAAGAGTGGAACATATATAGTCGTGCTTCTAATGTTTATCTGCAAGATAATCCTAGAAAGGATTTTGCTACCTCGGTCGGCAGTGGATCATCAAGCACCACTCCTAATAAAAAATCTACGGATGGTTCTTTCACTAACCCAAAACTCTTTCGATTCTTTTGGAGAGGGAAGCACACCTCCTGCTCCCAATATCTCTACTCCCGTAAAAAAATACAATGTACCAGGGCAAAGGAGGTTCCCTCTAGCATTCATGGGGAACGTGGTGGACTGTAACACTCACCCTAAATTAAGGTTTAAGGTAAGATACAGGGTGCTTGAAGGACTGCAGCCTTTGACTCCAAAGCTCACTCTACGATACGGTGAACGTTCTCTCACCTCATATGCAGCGCTGCACGGCGGTGACTTTGTCTCCTCTCTCTCTCTCGTCCACATGTACAACCGAATTGCAGGCAGCTCGAGCCATGGAGCGGGCAAGCGATGACGGTCAACGGCCATGCTCGAGGGCGCCGCCGACGCGGAGGAAGACGAGGCCGCCGGCACCTCCTCCACGAGCGCCAGAGGCGGGGAGGCCCTGGATCTGCGCCGCTGGACCCACCCACGCACCTTCATGAGCGGCGTGGTGGGTCGCGACCACACGCGGGGAGAGGGAGCAGTGAGGGAGGCGGCGAACCGGCGGAGCCACCACAGTGTGCGCACCTCCTCCATGGGCGCCGGCGGTGAGATCCACGGTGAGGTGGCTCCATGCTCTCACAGCGGCGGTGGCTCCTTGCCTCTGCAGAGGCGGCAGGCACGGGGGAGGTGGGCCCATGGTGGAGGACGAGGAGACGAGCTTGAGGCACCGGTAGAGGAGGACGTGGCGGTCATGGCGGGGAGAAGGAGAGGCCATGGCGCGGTGGACGGCCAGGTCACAGGGGGGCGACGCGACCGTGCCGATGGATCTGGTGGAGCTGGAGCAGGGAAGGAGTTGAGTGAGCAGATGTGGTGGTTTTGGGGTTAGGAAAATAAGAGAGAAAAAAATAATAATATAAGGTTGACACATAGACTACGGAGGATAGTAGTATATGGTAGAGAATCTCGTTGAACGGGATGGAATGTTTTTTTTAGGGTTTAGAGTATTATGAGTATGGATAGCCTTTCGTTTCCATTACTGCGGCTACATTAGAAGAGTCATGTGTAACTTATTCCATTCCAAATGCTAATCACAAGTATATCCATCATTACAGTGGCAGGGATGGCTGATGCGCGCATAACCACTGAGCGGATGGTTGCGCTACTGGGCAATAAATTCTACCACCCATGCCCAATGCACCGTGACCTTGTAAATAACTCATGTAATTATTTTTGTCTGGATTGCCAAGGACTGACACAAGAAGCCTTGTGCTTCTATTGCCGAGTAAACCACCCACCTCATCGCGTTCTACAGGTTGCTAGAATGTTGGTCCATCCAAAATAGTCTACATTGTTATGTTTATACCCATCCATTGTATATGGTCACTGATGGAATGAATTACTTGTTATGTTTATACCCATCCATTGTACATGGTCACTGATGGAATGAATTACCAAGGTGCGAAAGGCTAAACTGAGTGAAGTGGTACGAGTGGAAGATCTGGATAGGTTGGTTGATATATCGGGGGTACAACTGTATTCTATCAACCGCCGCAAGGTAGTCTTCCTTAAGCAAAGGCCCAGTACCAGATGCCCCCTACGCGGTATCAGGTTCTATGTTAGAAAGTTCGCATGCATGGTATGCAGCCGAGGCCTAATGGAGGGTGCCAAAGTTTGCTCGGTGGCATGCAAGGTATATGTAAAGCATGCCTTCCACCCGTTGTGGATAAATATGCTCCTAGATGACATTTGCACAGCCCTATACTTACTTGTTTCTTTGTATGTTCGAGTTGCAAGCTGAGCCTCAAACTTGGTACGTTCACGTACAGGACGGGTCTCAAGGGCCTTTAGCCATGCTAAACGATGAAGAAACCAGCAGGACGAGGTATATGTCCTTGTCCGACATGTACCTTGTTCGTAGGAAGGGCAGAAAGGTGGACACACATCCTTGGTGCCCAGATACGGGAAAGCTGTGCATTAGGCAGGAGCCGGCGTAAGGGGCTGCCAGTTCAAGCGTCGTTCTACTAAAAGGGCAGGGAGACATGGCCGTGTTGCTGGCCTCCAGGATGCCAGATGGGAAGCAAGTATAAGCACACGAAACCCAAGAGCACAATTCTATGGATCGTTAGGACGCACCTAATTTGGATGCGCGTATTATTCAGTTCTAGCACTGGGCATGGCAGCAGCTTGCAGCAGTATGTTGTATCTACTGGCTAAAATTCCAGCTTGCTTTCCTCACCGGGGAAATTGTATGTTATGTGTTGGAACTATCAAACTACCATATCTGGAGCTGGTTATGTGCTGTATTTAATATGGATATATTCTGTTGTTGCCTCCTGTAAAGTATATGTATGCTTGCTAGATTTTCAGTTCAGCATGTGGGTGTTAAGTAAATCCATGTATGGTTAGCTTATGGGTCAAAAAGTTAGGCCTCAAACCCCTTTTATAGTGAGGGGTTGTTGTGTTGTATAGTTTGCTTTTAAAATATACAACGCAGAGGCTCTATCTGTGCCATGAACAATTTGGGCGTGGGTGCATCAAATGACGCTAAACAGTAATGACGACATAAGCAATCATTGACGTCCCTTGCCCGGTGTTCTTTTCCATAGAAAAATTTCGTCTATTGTCAAAAGTATGCACATATACTGTTGCTTTTGATTTTTTTTTTAAAGTGTTGCACGCAGACTCCTCTAAGACTCTTTAGAACCACTATAAACTCCGGTTCTCTATAGACTATTCACTTACAGATGCAGCACAAGCGATGAACAAGTATAACAATTAGCCTGGTTTAAATATGATCTCTTTATTTATAGAATTATCCTCTTTGAGAATGGATGGGAAACGATGAAAAAAGTACCTCTTTTACGAGCGCTTACATTTTGAACAGTGGGTTTGTTTGTGTGAATACCTCTGGGGTTTTTCTTTGTAGATTAGAAAGTATCCTGCCCAAAGGATCCTCTTATATTCTTGCAGAGTTGCAGTAAGACATTTGCTTCTATGGACCATTTCCCACTTATGACAACGAATTTCATTAATCATTTATTGAGAGTTATATGTGCATATTTAAACTTGTAATTAGCATACTTTCTGCTAATTATTAGAGCTAGCCTTAAAATCCATATTTGATCACTAAATAAAATTTAAGAACTTATTGAGAGTTATATGTACATAGTTAAACCTGTAATTAGCATACTCCTTACTGATTATCAGATCTTGTCTTAAAATCAATATTTGATCACTGAATAAATTTTAAAAACATACATATTCATTTGGCTGCATCCCAGAACTTGCCAACCTGCTCCAAATAGCAATTACCATTGCTATGCTGTTTACATCCTTTTATCTCTTTAGTTATTATTTATGCCATGGAACCTAGGGGAACAAGGATATGACCTCTGTTGCCTTTGTCATAAATGACCGATTGGTGCAGCACAGTCGACAAGTGACTCCTCAGGCAGAGCTGTGCATCAGCGGTCCAACATGGACACCATCGCCTGGCACCATGTCTGGGAAACAAGGAAATGACTTCCGCCGACCTCGCCTTAAATGACCGAGCTATCATCAACATTGCACCCGGAATCACCGCCGCCGTGTCTGTCGCCCAAATGGACACAAGCAACCGGCCCTAGACATGCCAGCGTTGTCCATAAAATCCCACCCACAGGGCTAGAGGAACCTGAGAACTAGCAACAATGGCTGAGCAACCTCCAGTACTCTTCGGCGTTCCCTTCCCCTTTAAGAAGAGGAAGGCTGGGGACCTCATAGACAGAGTCTCAGTCTTGGAAAGCACTCCAGCCGCCCCTCCAGAGTCTCCAAGCAAGCCAGAACCCTCCAGACTTCCTCCACCAGAGCTAGCAGATTCCCTCACCCTAAAGAGGATCCCAGCGCCTGGCCTAGAGCTTCCAGTTAAGGAAGAGCCCCCAGAAGCGGCACCAACCTCCCCACTTGTGGAAGATATTCCAAGAGGTCCGCCATCAAGTCCTGTTTCGCCCCGCGAACCAGCCTAGGAAGAGCTTCTAGGGACGCAAGCACCATCACCCCTCATAGCAGATCGTCCTGAGCCAGCAAGTCCGGCCTCGCTTGACAGTGAAGAAGAAGAGGATTCAGCCGCTTCGAATCGGCCGTTGCTAGATATTATCGACATCAGCTCCAGGAAGACATTCTCGGATGAAGTTACCAGCTCCCTCCAGCAGTGAAGATGTGTGGTCCACAGTTAGTTGTGTCCAATGTCCCTCTTACACTTGGGTAGTGGAGTCTTTGCTCCTCTTTGTTTAGCACCCTTGTAAGAGTGAACCGTGTAGTTCGTGTATGTTGTTGTTGTTGCCCTGTGGGTAGAGTTTGTAGCTGTTGTGTAGCAGCCAACGTGTTTGCTATTGTAGTGCTAGCCCGAGTCCTGCGCGCTCCGCTCAAATGGAAAGTGCCACATGCGTCAGCTCCTGCGAAGAAGGTGGTTTTCCCAAGCTCTTGAGAGAGACAATGCAATGGTTCAACCTCCCTGGACGCCCAGAGTACCATGGGAGAATGTTTCTCGATGGAGGAGAGCACAAGTGGTTGGTCGGGGTACGTATCGAAGTAGACCGTGCCCCAGAAGGATGGTGGAGCACCACCGTTGGATATGAGTTCCGCGACGCTTGTCACATGGCAGCCCGTGACACGCTAAAAGTTCTGTGTACCCTCTACTGGGCGCTCAGCAGAGGATCTCCTATGAGGTTTTTCCCACCTATGGATAAGACCTCTCCAAGATGGGTGCGACGAATCTCCGACTTGCCACGGATGAAGAGGTTCGAAGATCCTTCAGTGGCATACCTTGTCATCTACCTACATGCCCTAGATGATGAGTATGACAAGCTCAGCCTCCTGTACCGAAAGCTGGAGGCCCGCTGTCGAGCATCCGAGGCTCTCCTAGCCACCTGTCAGCAGCAGTTGGCACGTCGTGGGAATGAGTTTGATCATCTATGCCTAGGCTGCATAGATGAGTTGCGAGCCCCACGAGGAGTAATGACAGGCCCTCCTCAGCCAGGGCAAGGTCCCCCAGGGAGCATGCAATACTCCCTGCTAGAACAATGGAAGGCCCGTGAACAAAGCCTAGTGAGCCACCTCGGCCGAGAAGACAGAGGCAGCATGGGTGCCTTCTTGACACTCTCGCCACTAGGAGAAGGATCCACTTCTCAGCAGCTGTCACAGAACGAAGTCATCAACAAGCTAAAGCCAGTCCAACATGAGTAGCTGCGTTAGTGTCTCGTGTCTTAGTGTTTGTCCTGTGCCTGGAGTGTCTGTTGTGTGTGGGTCGCTTGGCTCTGTTAGCCAAAGCCAGCTTTTGTTCTGTGTGTGTGCGCTTCCCTCTAATAAAGAAAATATCACCAGTATAGCTAACTCTTGTCTCTGCCATTTTTTCTCATCTTAACCCATGTGCTAAAGAAAGACAGAGCCTTTTGAGAGGAGCAACCAGAAAAGCCCCTCAGTCCAACCAGAGAGGCACTGGCAAACAATCAGACCCTATGCTCAAATCATGGAGCCGACCGAAAGTGACGGACCCAAAGTAAAGCAAACAGGCTCCTACAGGATTAAACAATACCCGAGAAATCAGGAAAAAGTCGGAGGAAAGGACAGAGCCCCATAGTTTTCTCCCCAGGAGCAGTATCAGCCACAATTGCTGCCCCCATCTTTTCGCCGCACCCACTGCCCCCGGCCTCGCCTCCCACTCACCCATGTCGCCACATGTGCGCCACTGCCGCTGCCTCTGTGCGCGCACTCCACCGACACCGCTTGCCATTTTGTGTAGACGCACACCTCGCCCTACCACTGGCTGGACCCGGCCCCTACCTGCTACATCCCGCGCACGGCCACATGTCACCCTCCAGTACCGGCCCCTACTCCACCTTGTCCGCATGACCGCCGCGTGCTCTGCTCTACCCCCACCGTTCATGTCCCCTCATGTGCAGCCACCACACCACAACCACCGCTCCCTGCTCGCCTAGAAAAGCCCCCTCATGTGCCACTCTTCATCCACCCCGCAACGCAAGCCCATCGCTCCCTCACTCCACCAGCTAAACCAGCAGCTAAACCTCCTCCTCCCATGTTTTATGACTCCTGGGTAGGACAATTCCTCCTATGTTACTACACTTTCGCCGTTTTCGCCCTTCCCTTTTGTTTCCTCTTCCTCTGGGAAATCCACCGCCCTCTTCCCTAGGAAGAAAATTGCCTTCAACCACCTTCCAACTCCACCGCTAGATGATGAACCTAGCAATCTTCCTACTTATCCTTATCCAGTGCGTACTCCTCTCTAAAATCCTAAAACTCCTCATTCAACTTCTAAAGCAAGGAGTCGTTTGTGAGATCCGCATGCCAACCTGAAAAGCCCAGCACACATCCCAGTTTGCTCCTAGATTATGAACCCAGAACCTCGAGTATGCATCCCGCTTCGATACATACTCTTTGTCAAAATCCTTGTCCTATGCCTCTTGATCCTCCTCCGACTGCTAACCCTCCCCCGGTCGGAAAGAAGCCAAGAAGAAGACTCCTGCTAGCAAAGTTGTGCAAAGTTGAGGAAATAAAAAAAAAGAGCTAGAAGAAGAGGTGCTTGGGGCAAAGAGAAAAGTAACATGGGGAAAGCTATCCCCGATAGTTGGCCTCTCACCAGCTCTCCCTCCGGTGAGAGCTAGAAGAAGAGGTGCTTGGGGCAAAGATAAAAGTAACATGGGGAAAGCTATCCCCGATAGTTGGCCTCTCACCAGCTCTCCCTTCGTTGCTGGTGTAGCAGCAGCAGATGGAAAGTACCACAGCTCCCTACTTCCAAAAGGATCCTCTAGCAGCTTAAAAGGAACTTCAGTCCTTTTATGTGGGGGTAGTCCCCCTTCTGCTAGATCTGGTGAAGGAACATCTAGATATTTGAGGCAAGCAAGTGTCTTGATGTGGGATGAGTTGCCCATGCTTGTCACCACAAAGAGCAACAAGAACGGGAGAGCTGTATTTTGCTGCTTCTTCCATCAAGAAGGACTCCGTCAGCCTTCCAAGTTCATGAAGTAAAAGAGATCGAAAGGTCTCTTTTGTGTGTGGAAGGCTTGCACAACGACCCCCACAGAGAAGAAAAGAGAAAAGAAAAGAAAAAGGGGATCAAGCAGTTTGTTGTTGAAGTTTTACCTGTCGTTGTGAGAAAAATCAAGTGTGTGTTGTAATCAAAAGTGTTTAGCTGAAGTAAGGCTATCCATCTAACCCTCTATCCCATTATGGATGTAGGACGTTTCACCAGTAAACCCTCTAAAACCCTCTAAATCTCCCTGGAAACAGGAGTGGCACCCTAATAATACAATGTGCAAAAAAAAATCCAATAATAGTTGTCGGTTATATATGCATTCATGTATGTAGTTGAAGTACCTATACCTCTCCTGGCATGATTAGAAGTAGAATATGACATCACTTAAAGCAATTAAAAACATGCAAAAACCTAGCAAAGTCTTTATAATAGCAAATCAATTATCTTTTCCTACGTGGCTATCATCATTGAGTCACCCGCAGCGAAACGCGGGCACTGTGTGGCTAGTATATATATATATATCACATATTTTGTGTACATACCTTTCGTTCGACCAGATACCATCAAAATCATGAGATACACAGGTGAGTATAGCTACGTGCATATATATATATATATATATATAGACACACACACAGAGTGAAGCTCAAAAGCTGAAACAAGAAAACTCAAAAAATGTTCTGATTCTTTTGTCGGGAACCACAATGCTAATAGTTTTGTTGTTGTGTATCGGTATCCCCACACTGTAAAATAGAAATGAGAGGCTTGAGGAACGAAAGTGAACCTTTCTTTCTCCTTTGCATCTATGCTACATGCCCGAGGTGCCAACCAGACCACCGATCGTAATTGCCAAACAGCCATATGGGCACTAGCTGCTCGCGGATTCAGCAGGGCGAACTGTGGGTGGTAGAGGCAAACCGCACAGAATCAAGCAGACGATTGGTTAGACGTTCCTACTAGTTCGTGGCATATAAACCAGTGGCTGGAAGAGGAAAATTAATTTTCAGGACTTGGAGTAAATATCGATCTATTGTTTTTTAGGAAAATTGGAGGAGTTTTGCCTACAGCAATATATAATAATAAAAGTAAAAACAGAGCCCTATACACAACTAAATAAAATTATCTAGCCAGAGCTCAATGAAGGGAATGTATTTAGCTCTAACTCTGTAAAGAACCAGAGTAAACTCTTTGACAAAAAGAGATTTAAATGCTGCAACGGATGCCGGATCAGAATCCCGATGAAGATAAGGTTGTTTCTATCCAAATACTCCAACACATGAGGATTATTATTTCCACGAAGAAAGGGACTTCTAAGATTGTCTTGAAGTTGTCCAAGACTTGATAAGGTTCTTGGTTTTGTGGTACCGACAAGTTTAACAAGTTCCAGCATGCCTTAGCAAAGTCACATTCCAGATTTAGATGATGATGCAGAGTTTCCTTTTTGTCAGACTGGCAAAGAACACGAATAATTTAGCAGATGCATTGATTTTCTTCGCAAGAGATTTCATGTGCTCAATCTATCTTCGAGGAGAAGCCAGAAGAAGATTTTGGCATGAGGATTGCCAGAGCCATGAGAATCAAGGTGAACTTGTCTTTGTCCAGAGTAATGCCTGTACACCTTTTTGGTTCAGAAATTGGAGGTTGCACAAATGAAAGTCCATTTATCTTGCCATCTGACAGGTCCAAGGTATCAACTTGATCAGCTAGTATTTGGAACTGTTGGTATGCTTGTGCTCACAGAGGTTTATGAAACATCTGGGAGAACTGTGTCATTTCTTTTGATTTGGTCAGGGTGATTGCTTTGTGTTTTGTGTAGGAGAAACGCTCAGGGAATCGTAATACTGGGATATGGTTGTTCCATAAGTCTGTCCAGAGGAGACATTTTGTACCATTTCCAACAATTGGGTTAGACATACTCTTGAATTTGTCTTGCAGCTTGGTGACATCTTTCCACCAAAATGAACCATGTTTATCTGCTATTGGTAATTTCCCATTGTTGTAATATTTTTCCCAAATCAGATGGACCCAGGTTATATCTTCTTTATTGTACCACTTGTGAAGATTCTTAATTAAGAGAGCTTCATTTTGAGTCTTAAGGTTTATCACTCCAAGTCCTCCTGATTCCTTATCTAGACAAACAATAGACCAAGCAGTTTATGTAGTATTTTGGCATTGGTGTCAACTCTCCAAAGATAGTGTTTTCTATATTTGTCTATTTGTTCTAAAACTGTCTTCCAGAGCGAAAGTGGCCATTGCAAACATTGCTCGAGATGGATCTGCTCGAGTACTATACTAGCAGGTTCTGGCAACGTTCTTCAATTGTTACTGGATTGCTAGCTGGGTTACTATTCATTTTGCTATGACATCAATAAGAACCATTAAAATTAAAATTTTCGAACGATCCAGATGATGTTATTTTGCAATTTACAGAATTATAAAAAATGACATTTAGTAGGTATAATGGAATGAAACTAATTTCTATTTTGGCGTTGGTCTTAGTCTATATATTCCTTAACTACTATTCAAGGCTTGACAAAACCGTATATTAGGCGTCAATCACAGAAAACAACAATCTCCAACCATTTAAGTGAGGGGTACAAACATCATTTGGAGAAACTAATAGCATAGCACACGTTGCATGTTCTTTTGAATCCTGGAGAGACAAGAGTCAAATAGGTGTATGTAAGCCGTTAGCTACTTAAATCTGTTTGAAATTAATCCACAATATTAAACATAATGCGCTAGAAAATGTTTAGCTAACGTTGAGATGATCAGATTTAACTGCTAGACTGGTCCTCAATTATTCAGGCGGGTACCCAATGGTAGCAAAATGAGCCGCATTGGTTGTAATATAAATAGCTAGGTCACATTGGCGTACCAACTTTATAAAAATTGGTATGGTCATGCAACTTTAACTACTCATGTGTTTAGTGAGTCACAAGACCGGACAAAATGTGGCTATAAATTGGCAGTAGCTCAGCCTGAACAGGTCTACATCATGTCAATATAAGAAAATGTCTATAGCAAAGTAGCAAAGTTCAGAAAGCATGCTAAAGCTCAAGAGAGAAATCCGAAGAAATGTTGTCAAAAATATTACCGCAAATAGAAATGGGAGGCATAGGGAATGGAAGCGGAAACTTATTCGCAGGCATGGCGGCTGTGTCGACAGGACGACCTTGCAGGCTACAGGCCAGCACTCAGACTATCCACACCGCAACACTGTAAACGGCCTGCTATGCTACATTTACCATGGAGGCGGTGTCCTCCACGCTGCAGCAGAGGCCGGCAAACCTTCTAGCATTGAAGCTTAGGAGCAGGATTACGCCATTCTGAGCGGCGATGTACATAGCCACGCTATCCACTATCGCCTCGTGCCTTGTGGTCGTGGTCATCATCAACAGCCTTATGTTCCTGGGCTTGCTTGGAGGCGGCATAGTGGCAGAAGGTGGCAATGACGACCACTGAGGCAGCGGCTCTGGTAGGCTCCAAGGCTATCTTCAGGCAAGCCGTAGGGCGTTGCACGTCCAGCAGCTTTCCACACAGGTGGTCACCTTGCGTCGCTGGAATCACCTTCCTGGAGATGGAGGACGGACGAAGGAAGGGCCCGCTTCCCACATGCGCTGCCCGCTCGTTGCATTGGCTGCTGCTGGATCTTGCACGAGTACCGAGACATAGCAGATCATCGAGATGTGTGGGATGGAGAGACGAGATATGGAAGGGGGCGGCAATATGATGGCCTGGCTAAATTAGAGATTTTGCTTGGTATTTATGACAATTGTTAATGAACAATAGTAAGAGGAATAATTATATTAATAATATGGTTCGAAACACTTTTTCCTATTATCTTTCTAAATTTCTGTAATCAAAACAAGGATCGTGATATGTTTCGATGCAATCCTACGATTTATAAATATTTGAATAATAATTTTGTATATTAAAGAAGACATGGTAGATGGAGGTGGTTGTATAAAATATTACCCCCTCCGTGCCAAAATAGTTGTCGCCTTTTTTTTATTTCAGCGCACGGTAAATCGTTCGTCTTATTCAAAAAATATTTATAAATATTCTTTATTTTTTTTATATTTACGTTTATAATATGATTACAAACACAATTGTAAAACAAATAAATAAAATTTGCAAATATTTTTTTGAATAAAACGAACGATTTACCGTGCACTGAAATCATAGAGTGTGACAAGTATTTTGGGACGGAGGGAGTAATTAGTTTTTTTTAGATAAAAGAAGATTTATTTTAAGATGAAATAATGTTCCGGCCTCTGCACTTTAAAAGTGCACTTAGCCAAAAAAAAGGAAAAAAAAGATAGAAACCTAGAAAGCTCTAAGCAATCTAGAATTTCAAACTCAACATAGACATGGAGAAAGAAAATAGAGTAATACGTGCTCAGAGCATCCATACTGTGTTTAGATAAAGATGCCATCCTTTGACCTAATTTGTCATCTTGAGGCCGGTTATTTTCACGATGAAGGAATCTTCAAAGTTCTTAATTTGTTTGTACTACTCAATCGTTAAGCGCTCACTAGTCAGTATGCAAGAACTACGAGGAAACTACACTACTGTCTCCCATTGTCACCTTACTAAAGGCGATCACTCTGTCGCTATCAGCAGTCCGTCGGTCATTTCCAATGGCCCCCTCATCCTCGCCGGCATCTGAACAGGATGCAGGCCAAGACCTGCGACTGGTCTTGTCCAAGGCTATTAAGATTTGTGAGAGCTAGGGTTTCTATCTATGTTTCTTTCCACGCTGATGCGGTGATGCATCACAACGCCGCTGCTCATGTTTGATTTCCATCAAAATGCACGGCAGTCATATTGAGGCTTGTCTACTACCGCTGTTTGGTTTAATCATGGGCGGTGCTTTTCCTTATGTTTTGGGTTTTCGGTTAATTTGTTAGCTAGGTCAGTAGGTCTTCAAATTTCCGATAATGGGTTGATCACTAGTTAAGCAAACATCAACTAATGCGGCCGTGAATCCTACTACTTTTCTCTGATAACGTTTGTCGAAAAAGGAGGCGTCCCGCATGGTCGTTCATCGATTAATCATGTCTTGTGTTCACGATTAGGGCGTGCTAGCTTCATCATAACAAAGACGCTGGTGTCCCTTCAATGTATTGATGGATAATGTGACATATCAGTGAATCTGCATGTCGTCCTTGGCGTTCACCTCTCACAAAGTTCCCTCAGTGCTCCTGTGGGCGTCTAATTAGCCAAAGCCCAAAAGCCCCATGAAAGATCAAAGATCAAATAAAGGGCTCCACTATGTATTAAAACTTGATGGTACTTGTGAATTATAGACGTTCTTATTTGATTGACAAACTTGGTTACAAAAGGGCTCCATCTCCACAGGTGTGGTGAAGTTAAGAAATGAAAACAAACAACCAAATATAAATTGTGTAAATATGTAGGAGTGCTATACATTGATGAAGAAGCATGGCGACTAGAAGTAGTGTGACCCATAAAGTAGGTTTCCTTTTAGGATACAATAGAAATGGGTGGCACAAGGAAACATGTACATCTTCATGCGCCAAAGGGTTGATCCTCATGCAAATTCCACGCGCCCGCTGTCGGGCATTCCTTGCATGTTATCTAGGTCGGCTGCAGCGATATATCTGCGTGGCCACTGCTGCGTTGTGCGGTTGTCCCTGTTGAGCACCATGATGACCCATAGCTGGCTGCTTCACCGGACTTTCCGCCCAGCAGGGCCGGACAGTCCGGCGACGCTAGATATTGCAGTAGGAGGTATCTGACAGTCCGTTAGGAGGTACCAGATATTCCAGTATGATCGAGTCCGAGTAGAATACCGCATTTTATGCATGATCTCGTGAATTTCGATTTGTACAAGAGTTCAGACCACCCTACCATATAAATGTCGATAACAAGCAGTAGGAGGTATCTGACAGTCCGTTAGGAGGTACCAGATATTCCAGTATGGTCGAGTCCGAGTAGAATACCGCATTTTGTGCGTGATCTCGTGAATTTCGACTTGTACAAGAGTTCAGACCACCCTCCCATATAAATGTCGATAACAAGCAACAAAGTGCCCAAGGCTTGCTCAATCTCAAGAGAAGAAATGTTGCCTATATTACCGTGAAATACGCATTGTTTCATACTCCCTCCATCCCAAACTGTTTTACACTGCTAATTGCAAGCATTGTAAAATATCTCTGTTTTTTAAATAATTTCTCTATTTTTAGTATGAAGATCATGCCATGCATGTGATGCCAGGGTTGTTCTTAATTTATTCACTTCTAAATACTCAGAATCGTAGAGGCTAAATAATTGGAAAGCTAGAAGAATTGTTCATCTAACAACATGTGCAATCTTAAATAAATTCTTGTTATGTGCATAGAAGAATTTTTTATGTGAGCAAACCGACATTTTCCTTTGTATGCACTCGTGTGCACATGCGAGCACTGCAAACATGTGTAGAAGATATAAGTGGACTGGAAACCATTCAAACATGTAAGAAATTGCATACATACACCCTCATTTAACTGGGGAACTCTAGTCTATAGAAGTGAGCTAGTGCCTCAGAGACAACTACAGTACGGTGAACACGCACATTGAGGTGTGGTGTGGATGCTCATCGCAAGAATAAAGCAAATCAACAGCTTCACACCTAATTTTTTTCGTTCTGATAATACAATAGTAAAACAGAGATGGGAGTTACCGGAGTTATCTGGAAGCAGGGCTGGCTCTAGGTCTAGGTGGGAGGGTCGAGCAGCCAAGCAGCAAGGACCCATCCCGGAGGGGCCAGTATCCCAGACATGCAGTAGCAGCAGCCCATTTTGCCCATCCGTCCAAGTACTTCAGCTAATAGCCCAGAAAACGGATCAGGTGCTGTGTGCGATCATGTAATGGTGCACAGGAAGAATGCGAAACATCAAGGACCGAAGTGGAAGGCCCTGCGATTCGGTTCGTTGAGCGACGCCTGCTAGGCTTTCGTTTCTGCACATGAAAACTAAAGGTATATAGGGCCAGCTAGTGCCTTATATATAGAACAAGCTAATAAACCAAAGCATGCGTGGGTGTGATGCTTACAGGAAAAAGAAATTGAAACCAACAATCAGCGCCGTATGACGCATAAATATTTTTGCTCGGGTAATAGAAATTGGAGGCACAGGGAAGCTTCTCATTCGCTTGGTCCGAGAGCCAGTCAGTTAGCTAGGTGATTTCTAGTGGGTTTGGTTCTATTGGTTCATTCCCTGGGAACCGAATGAAGTTAGCAAGTCTATTCCATGCATCCGTGTTTTTGACGGGCTTATCTCCATCGTTTCTACTTTCTAGTAATTCTTCCTCGCCTCCAATCTGAAGCCTAAGTAATGCACAAATCACCCCCATTTTGATACATATAATCCTTCCATAATTATGTATCTTATATCCTAAAAGAAAGGAAAGAAGTTTACCCTTTTGGTATCTTGACGGTTCAGAGTGCAGCCTCTAAAAAGAGATATTTTACGGTGGTTGGAATGGAAATCATCGGTACCACACGGTACCACTATTTTTTTTAATTTCTAAAGGCTTTTATGCTTTTTGTGGAATTAAAAAATAAAAAATATGGGTATCGGTCCCACCATGTTT
Organism: Paspalum vaginatum; assembly: GCA_030272315.1. Taxonomy (NCBI): domain Eukaryota; kingdom Viridiplantae; phylum Streptophyta; class Magnoliopsida; order Poales; family Poaceae; genus Paspalum; species Paspalum vaginatum. The sequence goes on along the minus strand of CM059019.1, from coordinate 33,621,341 downwards.
GGTACCGTCAGGTACCGGTACCGTAGTACCGCCTATTTTTAAACCGTTAGATCGTTTCTGATGGACGGCTCTTATTTTTTTCAACCACCGTAAAAATTGTACTCTAAAAATAAATGAAAATACTACCTTCGATCGTTTTTAATTGTCGCCGGATTGTACAATTTAGAGCTGGCTGGCGTCAAACAAATAAGTCTGGAGGTAGTACGCCATGATAAATGATGGAGCCACTTGGCTATAATTTGCAGCTCAGCGCCCTGAGCAGGTACATATACGGAAGCTAAAGAGCTGGTCTAAACAAGAAAACTAAAAGGTTCTGATTCTTCAGTCATTCACGTGGGTACTGCAAAAAGAAATGATACATGAAGCAGTCTGGTAGCAAACTGAACCACATTGGTTGCATTATAAATAGTGATATTGACGCCCCAACATTAAAATATTTGGTTTGGTCATGCAACTTGGATTACTCAAGTTTATTGAGTCACCACACTTAAAAACATCAGTATATAAATTTGGCAGCTCAGCCTGAACAGGTCTACAGAATGTCAATATAAAAAAAATTGTATATAATCAGCAGCTCCGACTGAAGTGCAGGTATATATATACTGAAGCTCAAAAGCTGAAACAAGAAAACTCAAACAAGTTCTGATGCTTCTGTCGGGAACCACAATGCTGATAGTTTTGTTGTTGTGTATCGGTATCCCCACACTGTAAAATAGAAATGAGAGGCTTGAGGAATGAAAGTGAACCTTTTTTTTCTCCTTTTCATATATGCTACATGCTGGAGGTGTCAGCCAGACCACTGATCCTAATTGCCAAACAGCCAGAATGGGAAAAGGGCACTAGCTGCTCGCGGGTAGTAGAGGCAAACCGCTCAGAATCCAGCAGACGATTGGTTAGACGTTCCTACTAGTTGATGGCATACAAACAATTGGAAGACGAAAATTATTTTTCAGGACTTGGGGTAAATATCAATATGTTGTTGTTTTGGATATGCTCAAATACTGTGTACTAGCAGGTTTTGGCAAAGATCTTCAATTGTTAGTGGATCACTAGCTGGGTTAGTATTCATTTTGCGATGACATCAATAGTAACCATTAAAATGAAAAATTTTGAACGACCTAGATGATGTTATTTTGCAATTTACAGAATTGTAGAAATGTCTTTTAGTATTTATAATGGAATGGAATTAATTTTTATTTTGCCGTTGGTCTTAGTCTGTATCTTCCTTACAAGGCTTCACAAAACCGAATATTAGGCATCAATCACAGGAAACAACATAGTCTCCATTTCTCCAACAATTTAAGTCAGGGGTACAAGAGTCAGATAGGTGTACGTAAGCCGTTAGCGGTTTTAAATCTTTTTGAAATTAATCCAAAATATTAAACATAAAACACTAGATAACGTTTGGCTAACGTTGAGATGATCGGATTTAACATCTTGACCCTCAATTATTCATGCGGGTGCCCTATGGTAGCAAAATGAGCCACATTGGTACCAATATTGAAAGATTTGGTTTGGTCATGAAACTTTAATTACTCATGTGTTTTTTCGCAAAAAAAAATTACTCATTTGTTTAGTGAGTCACCAGACCGGACAAAATTTGGCTATAAATTGGTAGTAGCTCAGCCTAAACAGGTGCACATGATGTCCACATAAAAAATGGTCTATAGCAAAGCAGCAAAGTCCAGAAGGTGTGCTGAAGATCAAGAGAGAAATCAGAAAAAATGCTGAAGCTCTAGACTAGTCAGTATGCAACAATTACGAGGAAACTACACTACTGTGATGCTGTGTTGCATCGCAGCACCGCTGCTCATGTTTGTATAACAATAATCTCCGTCAAAAAATGCACGGCGGTCATATTGAGGCTTGTGTCTACTACCTTTGATTGGTTTAGTCTTGGGCGGTGCTTTTCCTTTCTGTTAATTTGTTAGGTAGGTCTTCAAATTTCTGATACTGGGTTGATCACTAGTACAGCAAACATCAGTTAATGCTGCCGTGAATCCTACAACTTTTTTTAGACTACGTTTGTCAAAAAAGGAGGCATCACGCGTGGTCATTCATCGATTAATCATCTCCGTTGTGTTCATCGATTAATCGTCTCGCTAGCTTCAACATACCAAAGACTCTGGTGTCCCTTAAATGTATTGTTGGATCATGTGACATATCGGTGAATCTGGATGTTATCCTTGGCATTCACCGCTCACAAAGTTCCCCTCAGTGCTCCCGTGGGCGTCTAATTAGCCAAAAGCCTCATGGAAGATCAAATAAAGGGCACCGCTACGTATTAAAACATGATGGTACTTATGAATTTGTAGACGTTCTTCTTTGGTCGAGAAACTTGATCATAAAAGGGCTCCATCTCCACAGGTGTGGTGAAGTTAAGAAATGAAAACAAACAACCAAATATGAAGTGTGTATGTATATAGGAGTGCTATACATTTGACGAAGAAGCATGACGACCAGAAGCATAAAGTAGGTTTCCTTTTAGGATACAATAGAAATGGGAGGCATAAGGATACATGTACATCTTCATGCGCCAAAGGGTTGATCCTGATCCAAAATCCTGCATGCCCGCTGTTGCGTGTTCCTTGCATGTTATCCAGGTCGCCTGCCGCAGTATTTGCATGGCCCCTGCTGTATCGTGCGGTTGTCCCCTTTTGAGGCTCGATGTATTAGAAACTGGTACTTTCTTTTGCTGCCTCATTATCGGTAACCCTTCTAAAGAACGGTACTGATTTACTATACAAAGCTTCCAAAAGTATTAGATCAAAGTAAAAAAGCAATGTTCTGTTGTTCAAATGTTATTCACATAAGTTATCTCCAAAACTACAGGGTTGCTAGCTGGGCTACTTATTATCTTTCCACGACATCATAGAAACCGCAATGAAAATTTTTCCTGAAATTGTTAAGATGGTCTTATGCATGAACAATTGCTAGCATACTTTAGCGAACCCTAATATTGCGCATTTACCACTTGAAAGTACAGATTGCACATCGCCTCACCATATTGTGGGAATTGCAGCTATATATTCCAGGATAATGTCAAAGTGGCAGCACCCATCGAGTTCACTACTATCTGATGGAAGTGTTGGGTTCAGGATTCAAGGCCCTGTCACAAACCGAGTCCGAAGCTCACTTAGGTGGTGTTTGGATTAGGATAGGGATCGGGAAATGTGGGTGGGATAGGGAAATATGGGATAAGATAAGTTTTATACTATATTTGGATTATGGGATAGAGAAATAAATGTGTGTATGAATAGAGTGAGACAGAGAATAGATGGGAGGATAGGATAAGATTTCCCTGTCCCATCCCCATCACAGCACTGCCCAAACAGCCCCTCAGCACTTTGATCCAAGGCGGAACAACCTTTTCTAGATACTTCCCCCTTGTTACATGATGCCACATTAAAAGTGTCCACTCCATTTAGTTTTGCACATCTTAATCACCATATTGTCGGTAACTCTTCCTATAGTCTTTAGATCTGAACTGGGTACTCTTAGTAATCTGTACTTAATTCTCAGAAGATTTCAAAAAGTGAAAATCAGGGTGTTACACACCTCTAGACTGCGAGCTACTAAAATTTCCTTTTTTTATTATAGAATAGAAATAGGAGGTATCAGGCATACTCATTGTTGAGATCGACATCCTAAGACTATCCTGCTGTCTTTGGATGATTTCTCTCCATCACTCGCACAATCAGACTGTGTTAGGTTATCTCTCACATCTGCAATTTTATATAGATTTTGGTTCATCGTCTCACTCAATTTCATCAAGGCACCATAGTCACAAATACACAATTGCGACAAGTTGCACGTTGGCCACGAACAATAGGCAGGAAGCACCAATTGCATCATAGTTAATAACTAACCATTAAAATTTATTAGATGGATGACTACCATTTTTCACTAACCATCATACAAACTTTATATTTCGTTAGATGAGAAAGAAATGTATATGTGAATGTTGCGTTAAAGGTAAATAAAGAAAGCAACTTGAGATAGTTTCAAATGGAAAATGTGCAATTATCCATCATGTTTTGTACTGATTTCCACATGGTGCAGCTATAATATTTTATAATAATTATTAATCAGCATGCAATCCATGTCATACATGTTATTAATTTTTATCTCTTTCACTCTCCATAAAATTCCGGAAGTTACATTGAAAAGTCAAAATAACTTTTTGCCTCTAATGGGAAAGAACCTTTTCCTGTTGATGCATTCATGTGGACTTGTGGTTATGGCATAAAACATATGATCAGTAGGAAATACATGGACTTAGAATACTGGATGCATTTTCATTCGATTTATGCCAACCCATCCATAATGAAGTACAATTAATAGCAACCTCTGCGAAGTGCAGTATGCTGGTGCTGCGTCTTATAACTGCTTTCACTTCCCAAATTTGACCCTTCTTTAGACTGACATGTTATATTAGTGTTGAGATGCCTTTGTGTTTGATACGTAAGTGGCAGAGATTCTTATCTGTTTGAGAATCATGACTGTAAAATGGGCTGTCAGATAGATGCTTGGTGAACTTCAAGAGATAAGGGGAAGATCAAGCTAAATAAAGGGACATGGGCGTGGGTCATACATCACTGAGCAAAATGATGACATACTAAAATTTCCTATTCCATGACAGAATATAAACGGGCATCATCAGGAACTATACCAACTGTTGAGGTAGCTGTCGTGGTAGTGTCGAAGGGCGTTTTAGAGGACTTCACTGTATCACCATCCCTGCATGCTGATGATTATAAAATATTATACCTACTGTTTACAATTTATTCTAATCATAAAATAACATGTGTGAAGTTTTATTGTATTGTAAACCGTCCCAATCGGATGAAATTTTTGGTGAGTGTTTTCTTACTGCTTTTTTTAGAAAAAGGAACAATACCCAGCCTGTGCGGCCGCACTATTTAGTAACTCTTTTTTGTTATGAACCCAAATACCCGATTCAACCGTTGTGAACCCAGGTACCCGATCCAACCAGATTGAGATATAATGAGGAATTAATGAGTTCTTAGAAGATTCTTTTTGCTTGCAAAACACACCTACTAGAAGATTCTTGGTAAATACATGGAGCAAAAACAAGGAAAACGAATAAATTAAACATCTAGACGAAGCTAACAGCCTCGTGCCGAAGCTTGCTATTGTTCTGTCGATCTCGTCAATATCTAGCCAAATCTTGCCTTGGGCAGCAGCTTGCCATCGTTCTGCCAGCCTGGTCAATCCAAACTTTCCCTGGTTGCTTTACACTTTGCCTACTTTCCCAGCATTCCTTCGTTGGAGCCGATTTGAGCAGTGCGAGCGGTGCGGAGAGAAGGCGGCGACACGTCCGAGTGGGCGCAGCAAGCGGCCACGCGAAACCACCGCTGCTCCCCGCTAACTCTCAGATCACCTCCCCTCCATGGAAAAACAGACTCTCAGATCCCCTCCACTCCATGGAAAACCACCAACTCTCAAATGTCCGCATCTTCCGTAGGAAAAGAAATCAAGCACACACACTTCTGCTGTTCCCCACCGACTCTACGATAAGGATTGGGAATTTGGGATTCACCTGATGGTTTCGTGGTTTTCCCCTATTTCTGCCTAGAAGCCATGTCCCGAGGTTGGAGGCGCGCGAGCAGATTCCTCGCCGACAGGCCATGGACTTGGGGCTTCGTGGCTGGCCGAGGGAGTCGAGGCTTCCTATGCGCGTCCTGGGCAAGGGTTTGCGGTGGCGGCGGAGATGGAGGAAATGGACTGGGCTGGTACAGGGTGTATAGGTGTACATAGTTGTACGCGATCACTTTACCAAAATACCCTTGTTGTGGAGTGGTGATGGCGGACGACTTTGGACAGAATAGACATTACACCAGACAAATTGGCACCGTTTCTTGTAGTGGTGGCGGAAAGTTTGGCACAGGACTGAGTCACAATGGTGTCATTTTCATACTATAGATAAATATATACATGATCTACTAGACTTTTAAATCAGAAAATTTAGCCCCCGTAGGGGAAAGTTTCACGCTTCGGTTAGTTTTCTACCTCATAATAGAACTAGCCTTTTTAAAAATACAATTAATTCTGTAAATAATCATGTGTTGTTTGAAGTTATGAATATTCTACCTAGACCAATAACTGTGCTATATAAATCTACCCTATAAAAGAACGAGTTTAGAAAAAATTATTTTTTTACCTAAACATAACCAAACCTAGTTATGTACCCACCCTTGGTAGCCCTTAGATCCATCAATCTAGAGTTTAGATCGAAGCACATATGCGGTCCCATATACATGCGGCCCCACAAGGCATGTCCGTTTATTAACAATTAAATATGTATATTATTTCCACGTACAGAGATCTATCGTTTGATTTTTTTTCAGACAGACTCCGCCCTACGATGAAGGCAATTGTTACGGTGATTCTTACGCGTTTTTGCTGAAAAATCGTGGTTTTTTTTTTCACCGAAGTTCTATCTACCCGCGAGTTAGTCCGATTGTCCCAATCAGATGGGACTCTAAACCTGGATCAAACACGCATAGAGGCCTCTTAGTCTTAGCCCACGTAGATCAAATAGACAAAGGCCCCACAATGACAAACGAATAGAACATACAAGCCTATAATTATTACCAAATCCTTGCCGCAGTTTTGTAAAAAAGAGGTTTATATTGATAGTTGAACAAGCTAACATCAGCAGCTTCATTAATCGGCTCCAACAAGCTGAAAGAAAAGGGAGGAATCAAAGAGAAAGAAGACCGATTAAAGAAACGGGGGACGGTATGTGGCAACAACAAAATCTAGACAGTCAATCACCTCCAATCCTTCTTGTGGGAACGGCGCGGCAGAATCCGGGCGCCTCCGGCGGGGCGGAGGAAGGAAGAGGAGCTACGACCGGGTCCCAAAGTCGACGGGGCGGGGGAGGTGCCACGAGCGGCCGGCGGATCCGACGTCGACAGGGCAGGGAGAGAAGGGGCCTGCCGCCGGGAGATGAGGCGGCGCGCTGGGGCTAGGGCCAGCCGCGAGCCTTGCACGGTCGGGGCGGATGAGGAGAGGAGGAGGGGGCCGGCGCGCCAGTGGTGGAGAGCTAGCTGCCTGGAGGAGGGGGCCGGCCGTCGGGAGATGAGGCGGCGGGCTGGGGCTAGGGCGGGCCGCGAGCCTTGCGCGGCCGGGGCGGACGAGGAGAGAGGGAGGAGGGCGGCGCGCCACTGGGTGGAGAGCTGCCTGGAGGAGCTCGTGAGGGGGGAAGGAGGCGCGGGATCCGACCGCAAGAAGAGGACGACGTGGCAGGAGACGATGGCGGGGGAGAGAGTGAGACCCGAGGAGTTGTGTGGGGTTTAGGGTTTCCAATTTTGTGGCGGCTAACAAAACGGGCTTGGCCCGGTTGTGGGCCTAGGCCAGAAGAGTTGTTTTGGGTTTTGGGTTTCCCAACCACTATTATGAATTGATGTACTACTTTGATCCTAATTTTAATGCATGTTTCCACTATGAATTGATATTAATTCTCTAAATTAAATTGGAACTAACGGAAAATTTTAATTGTAACAATTATGGAAAATGTAAATAATTTTAATGCATTTTTTGATGTGAATTATATCAATTCTCTAAATTAAATTGGAACTATAATTATGAGAATTATATAAAGTATAAATAATTGGTGTATTCATTCTAGTGCTAATATTGTAAATGATTCTCATATTTCATATTAAAATGGAATTTTTTAAAACACGTGCGGGACGCGTTACTGGTGTCATATAAAGTTCCCATATGATGAAAAAGATGAAGTTAACTATACGCGTTTAAGCTTGCCCGTGTTCAAGACATTGAATCCCCTTCCTGTTGCTCCCCGTGTTTGATTTTTAGCCTTTTTTCCAAAAGAAGAAAAAAATTGGGCCCTGGGCTGGCTAGGCCGCCCCGCGTGCGCTGCTCGGCTGCGTGCCTGGTGCACCACCGCCATGTGGGCCGCTACAATTAAGTTTACAATCATATATGGTACATAGTAAATAATCTACTCTATAAAAAAACGAGTTTAATAGAAAATCTTTTACATCTAACGCTTGCCTACCCAATATCATACCCACCCTTGGATTCTCTCTTTTTCTTAATCTAGCAGCCAGTTTTAATCTAATTGGGGCCCACAAGTTCAAATTGTTTACTCGGTTTCAATATTGCATCATAAAAATCTACGGTTCAAAAAAAGCACCGCAAATCCTGCGTCTCCGAGAAACCGACGGCAGAAACGCGTAAGGCTCTTAATCGGTTTTTTTTTTCACCAAAACATCATCTAGCCACCCACGTCATAATAATAGAGATTGATTCCGCATCGTCATAATAGAAACCGGTTTATGTTCTGGATCGCAAGAAACTTGAGTACAAGCCCAATAATTCACCGATTTTGGATCCATAACAGCCCAATAATCGTCTGTGAAACAAAAATGACTCGGAGAGCTCTGATCGTCATGATGTACTATGTTAAATCAAATATACCAAATCGCCATTAAAACCTAAACAAGCCTGCATATATACATTCAACAAGTTCATCTGAGCACAGATGCAGGCAACTCCCAGAATCAAGCGAAACAAAAGGGAGAGGGAATAAAAACAAAAGCGAGAGGGAATAAAAAATCCCTGGTCAGCTTCAGCCCAACACTGTCTCTCGACAAGATCCAGACGAAATGTCAGAAAACTTCAAGGCCTACAGTAGAACCAGAGAGCCAGATGAGACCAAGCTCAAAAGAACTTTCGGCAGACAAGAAGCCAAGAAGCTAAAAAAGAACAGAGCTTAAGCCAAGAAGCTAAAAAAGAACAGAGCTTGTCTTGCGGCAGACAAGAAGCCAAGAAGCTAGCTTGTCCTTCATCGTCTTGTGCTGCAGTCGTCTCGGCGCCGTCGTGCGGGGAGAGAGTGCGAGGGAGGAAAGGAGAGAGTTGTTGGTGGTGGGGAGCGGCGACGATTTCTGACCGTCCGATCTTCATTTTCCAACGGCTAGAACGCGTGGGGTGATGTTGTAACTGGGCCGAGACCAATTTGCGCCATGAAAGTAGCGGAGACACATGTGCTGCGGGACAAAGCAGAAACGTATTCTGGGTTGTTTTAGTCTCCCTTCTCTTGTTTTTTCTATTTCCAATTTGATAAATCATTTGTCTTATTAAATTATTTTTCACAAAGTACTATTTATTGGAATGTTTTGGCTTCCAAATTAAGTTTATTGTTTGGGTCAAACTGAAACCAACGTACATATACAATTCTCATAAGTATTGTATTGAGTTTATGTTAATATGGTACATTATCTCTTGGACAATGTAGATAATATTGTTTCCATGATGATTAAGTTACTTTTATTCTATTCTAATAACTCTACCCAACGGACCCATGGAAAAACAGACTGGATGCTGTGATATATGCGATGGGCTGTTTCATAACTTTCAAGTTTAGTACAATGATATTTGCGTAACCAAGCAAAAAAATAATTATTTTCATAACGTTTTATTCCTATTGAAATTGAGTCTATTCTTAAGAATTATTCATTTAATTTAGGTTATTTTGGGCATGCTTTAGGAATTTTTATGATGAGACTAAAATAAACCTTGTGCCATAACTTTTGAATATTTTAGTACAATTATTGATTCTTTCATGTTTATGAACAAGTTCTAAGTTTTAGTGCCATACAATTTCAAACGCTTCATAAATCTGAATTTATGTTTGAGATTATAGTTTTATAATTTTATAATATTATAAGACTTTGATTTTTTTCAAAAGAATTTAATGCACCCCTCAAAATAATTTATTAGTTAGTTTATTTATTTGTGTTAAAATTTATTTATTGATAAATTATTCTTTTTTGTGTGAATTCACATATCCTTTGGAAAGGATATAATCACAAAAGTTAAAAGTTCATTTGATCCTGGCTACTAGATCTGTTCCCAAATCCCAAGACAACGATTTTGATTCGCCCACACAGCAGCAAGTCCCCTCTTCGGATGTCCTCTTGATTTTTTTCTTTCGATGTGCCTAGACAGCAGCAAATGTGCCAAAAAAATTTATTTTCAATCATGTATTTCGAGGTATGAGAGATAATTCTTGCATTAATAGGAAAAAGGCCTCAAAAGCTATATTATCAACACTGCATTTGAAACGAAATTTAAAGACCATTTGCAGTGTCACACATTATGTGTATAGTTTGATTAAAATGGTCACCTGCACAACTTTTTTTATATTAGACCTTTGTCTATTCATCAGACAAATTTCCTACAAAATAAACAATTTTGGTTTTGGTCACGTGCGGACGCACGTGCAATTTTACTAGTAGTAATAATAATGAGCATTACTAACAGAACATGCTGCATGTGTTGTGATTCATGCATCGCCTCCTAACCATCTTTGCTGGTTCGATTCCTACCCTTATTACATGTGTGTAATTTATTAATTTTTATTTTTTCCACTGAATTTGATTTTTCATGAATATAGCTTTAATTGTTTTATTCTGTATATTTGATCTGATCAGCAGCCAAAACTAGCTACCAGATCGATCAATATAGCTTTAATTGTTTTATTCTATATATTTGATCTGAGAATAAAATCCAACCAAAAAAAAATTAAACAACACACACCATGCCCTAACCCAATCCACCGCAAGGAAAAATAGAAGATGATGGTGCATAAAATTGGTGGGTGCTGATGGAAGGCAGCTTGATCATGTAGGAGCAAGGCATAATGAAGAACGTGATGTGAAGGACCCAGTAACCATTACAACTTTTGGTTTCCATACCTCTCTGTTCTGGCCGGCCGGTGAAGTCCTCCAGCGAGAGGAGACCTCGATCATCGTGTCAAGGAGAAGCCCAATGTGATGTGTTCTCTTGAGCTTGGAGATCGATTGAGGAGGTAGATGCAACATAGAAGAGACGCGCTCGGTATAATCTCATGCCTCCCCCAGATCGGTGTGACAAGTAATGTTATGTGAAGGTACGTAGGGTTCCCATAGAGTCCCACCTTTGGCCTTTGATGTAGTAGTGCATAGATCCAAATCCCTGAGTTTGCGCAGATGGAAAGAAGTTATGCTCAAAATTCCTCCAGTGATAAAACAAATCACAATTAATTAAATAAATAATATTTTTTTAATAAGACGAGCGAATAAAGTTTTACAAAAATCAACTGCGATTTATATTGCTCCATATAAAAAAGGTATTTATTTTTGCAAAAAATAAGTAAATCGCAGAAATGTTACTTCTTATATGCATAGATTACTCATTTTAGTAGAAGGTAAATAAATTTGATAAATAACTTCTTACATGCCATTCTTACTTATTTGTAGCATGGAAACCTCATATAAGTTACTTATTTTACATAAAAAGTGAAATGAAGTATAAAATGTTACTTCTTATAAACTTATATTACTTCCTATGAAAAAAGTTATTTATTTTTGCAGAAAGTAAATAAATTGTTGAAATGTTACTTTTTATATGCATAGAATGCTTATTTTATTTATTTTACAAGCAATAATTAACTAGAGAAATATTACTCTTTACATGTCTAAATTACTTAGTTTAAGTTTCATATTTTGCAGAAAGTAAAAAAAAAAGCTATAAATGTTACTTCTTAGATAGCTGACTTATTACCTATTGTTGATAATTTTAACTCTAAAAAATATTACTTCTTACATGTATAAATTGGTTATTTTCTATATAAAAGTTACTTATTTTAGAAAAAGTTAAATAAATTATAGAAATATTGATTCTATCGTTCCATTCTTACTTATTTGAAGCATGAAAACTCACATAAGTCACTATTTTACATAAAAAGTAAATAAAGCACAGAATGTTACTTCTTACAAGCTTATATTAGTTCCTATGAAAAAGTTATTTATTTTTGCAGAAAATAAATAAATCACAGAAATGTTACTTCTAATATGCATAGAGCACATCTGGTTCCCAGTGACCTGGTACATTCAAGGACCGAAAGGCGACTAGAAGGGGTGAATAGGTTGAAGCCTAAAACTTGCAACCCAAAAATCCTCTTTTCTCCGACGTGCAAGGTCAAGCAAAGACAAGCTACTAACTGTAGGACACATAGAGGAAAGCCTTACAGAAGCACTCGCTCAAAACACCCATAAAAAATGACGCAAAACAAGTCAACACAGCAGCCAACAGCACACGCCGGAGGGTCCGGGGGTGACCATCGGACGGTCAAGTGTCACACTAGATGAACTAGGCCGAGAGCCTCTGTGCTCTCACAGGACCACCGGACGGTCCGATGTCCAAAAGACCCCGAGCGAGGCCGAGCCTCGTAGACTCCGCCCCGACGCAGCACCACACACCGAATGGTCCAATGGTGAAGAAAATGCTACCGATGGGAGAAAAGAGCCTGCGAACCCTCAAGATCCAAACCAAATCTTGCTCAAATGGACTCCAAGCTTCACGAAACTTTACAAGGACTTTATCTAGGTCATGGAGGAGCTATTCCCAACAGATCAAAGCCTAAGCTCAAGAATTCTTCCATGGATTTGACTTATCCCCAAAGTGAAGTCTAAAGGCAAGAACGTAAGAACGCGGGCTGCTCGTGGATCAAAAGATTGGGCAAGGAAAACCACAATCCAACCATGTGCTAGTAGTCCAAAACACCGACAAAAGAGGGTCTGGCTTGGTCAAGCACAAACACTCCAAAAGACCAAGTAACCAAAATGAAAAGACAATCAAGAGAGGGGAGAACAAGGCACACTCCAAGGCTGCACGAAATCCATCTATTAGATGCCTCAAAGAGGTCTTAGATTCATATTACAAGATGGATATTCGTACACCAAGCTTCCTCCCTACTCATAGCTTCTTACTTTGGGGCTAGATCTCTCCAAAACCCATTAAACATGATGCTCTTGCTTGGTGACGGGATTATCTCCTAAACCTAGGTCTAAGAGACACTAAAACCAGCCACGAGAGGTGGCTTATGGCAGCCACCACCTTATTTATACTACAGACTCAAAACTCTAGGATTTTTTCACTTAACCCCCTATATTACAGACGCTTACAATAGGAAGGCCGTAGGGGCTAGAAATGACACTTGAAACTCAGACAGATGAACACAATGGAGTCCTTGATCTTCTTCGCCTCGAAGTTATCTCCAGATGTCCTCCACGTGTCTAGTAGCCTATCCCTTTGGATAACTACCGGTTTTGTAATACCAGCAACCAGTCCCTAGTTTTGACAATGGAACTAGAAAACGATCTTAGGCCCATGTTTTGACGCTTGATCTAAGAAACGATTGTTGGGCTTCTCATCTTGAGTGATTTTATAGCTCACAACATTGTCCTGAGCCCAATGTCACACATATGGACCGAGCCTAACTTGGACCACAGCCCAAGCCACCTGCCAGTCCACTCGGCAAGGATTTTGTCACGCCAAGTCCACTCTGGCGCCGCTTCTCGGTCCACTCGAGAGGGCTTTTCCTCCAGATCACACTTATGAGGTGCCTACTTGTCCTTCAACAGGTCTTCGATGTTGACAAGTGCTTATTCATGGACGCCTCCACATGTCCCGGATCAGCACCCGGGAGCAGAGCAAATTGGGATAATTGCTCAATGTGTCCCTGCGGGAAGTAAAAGACTTGGTCGCCGGCGGCTGGCACGGTAACGAGTGGACCGGTGCTAACGCGCCGGAGCTCTAGGTACAGTGGATCCCTTGCCGAAATACAGCGAACCATGAGTCCATCTGAAGCGAGAGAGGTGGCGCATGCACACTCACTCCAGTGAACATACGCACACACACTCTATCTCTCTGAGCACCTCCGAAAGGCTGAGCCGGCAAATCTTGAGGTTGACAAAGTCACCACGGGCGCCTCGCTGTCAACAGTTAACAGTCGCCTACCACGGAATGAATAAAGCCGTTAAATTCCTAGAATAATTCGCTCCAAGTAGGAGTTAAACCCAAGATCTCAAGTGCCGCTCTAATTGCGTGCTTGCAACTATTAGGATATAGGCCCTTTGGCGAGCTCAGGAGATTAGGAGGAGGAAGACAAGGTTGAGTCATCAGTTCTGTTCGATGCCGGTGAAGGTGCCGTCCCATCCTTTTGTTGCTCCTAAGGGTGGTCTCCCGACCCACTAGGCTCATCCCGTGGTCCAATACATGACAAGGAGCCAATCAGGTCGGGCAGGCCACAAGTACAAAAGCATTTTTAGGGGCGGTTGGAGGACTATTTTCAGGGACGGGTACGCGAACTGCCCCTACGCATATGTCGTTGAAAATATATGTTATGGGGGATGCACTGCCGGACCGCCCTTGAAAATTGGGTCCACCGTCTTTGAAAATCGATTTTTAAGGGTGGTCAGTAAGATGCAATCCTTATAATTTTTTTAAAAAATAATAACGTAAAATAATATTGCTAATTAGGTAGGAACACTCACACAAGCAAGGTATGCACGCTTTTTTCGCGCACAATACCACATCAGCAATCTCCCAGAATCGAACCCACAACCTAAGCAAGGTATGCACATTTTTTTTCACGCACAATACCACATCGACGATCTCTCAGAATCGAACCCACAACCTCACGCCTCCCACAACCAGACCACACAATCATGTGTCTAACAAAGCGACGCGTACCTTTTTACTTACGCTGAATCGATTTCTATAAGCGGTTGGTAAGATGCACCGTCTCTGAAAAATCAATTTTTAGAGACGGTTGGTAAGGTGCACCACTTTTTAAAAATGATGGGACGGTGGTAAAACGCACGTATCTAAAAAGTCGATTTTTAGGGGCATTAGTAAGATGCACCACCTCTAAAAGGTTGCTAATACTAACCCATTCTATAAACGGCTCAAATTTTCAACCGTTTTTAAAAAATAGAAAGAAGACGCGTTGAAAGATCAATTGTGTAGCAGTGGCAGCGTTGGCGAGCTTCTAGCCAGCCGGCCAACCTAAGCTAGCTCTCCAACCCTAGAAGCTCCTCCTCTTGTACCATAGCGCGCTCCACGGCGATGATTCCGGCGGGCGGCTTAGGCTCGGCCCTCCCGGCCACGAACGGCAAAGCTGGATGTAGGAGGCTGCGAGGCGGATTGGGGTGGTTATCGACGAATCGTCGGGGACTCGGGGCCCCGGACGCGTCGCGCCGGGAAGCAGCGAGAATGGGGAAGGTTGCTCTCTCCTTTCGTGCGAGTCCAAGTATTTGGAATCTCGCGTTCGGGCACATCAGCGTGGTCGGTGGGGGCGGTTCTAATTTTTAATGCGTCTGCCTCAAACTCCAGCCCGATGGATGATAAACGAACGCAGATTAACGTGGGTCTCGCTGTAGGTATAACGAGTTATAGGAGAAATTCTAAGCAGGTTTTTTTTAGGAAAAAAAAAAGCTAAAGATTGGCCGTGTGTTTTGTCACTCGCGGGGCTTGCGGTTGACAGTACGTCGGATGGATGCTCGACGTTTTCCCGATCCCTTTCGTGTGTCGGATGAACTGAGGTGGAAGCTGCATGCCGTGTTTCTGCTGTTTTGTCGCACACCGCCTTTTTTGCTTCAACATACGGGCGGTTGCATTGCAGCAACTGCACAATGTCCCGCGCGGCAAGGGGTTTGCCTTCCACACAGTTCTGAGAGGCGAGAAAAGAGCGGAAGGCGGTTCTGGTCGCCGCCGGCGGGACCACCGGCTGTCTCTTTGGACTTTGGTGCCGCGTGGAGAGAGGAAAGCCGTGGATCTCTCCGTGTACAGGTCCTAGGTCGTCTAGGTTTGGATTTCCGGACGACGTCGTTGAGGCGGCGGTGGCGGCGGCGCTATGCAATAAGTCCCTCCAGTCCTTGTGCCCGTCTCGGCGGTGCGTGCTCCGGCGCCGACGAATGAAAGGTCTGTGAGGGAAGAGTCCACGGGATCTGGAGGCCTTGCTGCGGTGAGGTCTTCTTCGATTCTTGGTGACTCCTTTTCAGGAGGCAGCTCCAGCGTGTTCCTAATCCTACCAGGTACGTGTTGGGTGCTTGCGATGAGATGCAGAGGATGGCAAAGGTGCTGTTGGGTGTGTGGCGGAAGGATTTGTGCTCTGCTATTGGCATTCGCCGGCGTAGGGTACGGTGTGGATCCTTGGTTGGAGAAGTTTTGGGGCGTGACCCCGGCCGACATGCTTTATTGGTTTGCTTCTACCGCGGCTCGTCTCAAAGCCTTTGGGCGATGTTGCTTCTTCCGACCTGGGCGCTCTTGGTGTCTTCGTTCGATTCCAGCGACGGATTCCGGGAGGATGCTTGTGGAAGACGACGACGGCACCTACAGTGCGACGATGGTACACACAAAAGATCTTCGGCACCACTTTGCAATTTCTTTTATTAGAAGGGTCTTTTGTGTAAAGTGGCGTGTACAGCTGGTTCCTCTATGTCCTTCTAGGATGTGCTTGTACTCGGTTTGTATTCGTACGTTTTCCTTACTGCATAATACAGGCACGTATGTTCTAAAAAAAACTGCACAATGTACCGCTGATGGCCAGGGCTGCCCTCTACGCCTCTACCGGACATGATCGTGCCCATAAAATAATATAATCCCTCCGTTTTCAGTTACAAGGGATTCCATAGTACTCATTTGTGGATGTAAATAATCTTGAAGCATATATAAAACACATATTTAGAACAATGAATGCATCTTATTAAAAGTCAAAATGACATATAATTTAGAATGGTGAGAGCATTGTTTAGAATGCGGGGAAATTTTCTTATTCTTAGATTTAATTGAATTGTTTCAGTAAAATTCCTATACAGTTCTCGTGATTTTTTTTTATGAAATCAATCATGGCGCGGTGAGACTTTCAGCTTCCCACACATATTTAAATCGATATCAATCTGAATATAGGAATTTGGATAGTATGGTCGGATTATTGCTTCGTTTCTTTAACTTTGCAATTTTGCCCTAGATTTTAAAACAAAGGAACCGGCTATACCCTATGTTTGGACAACGGCTTTGTGCGGAGGGATTGAACAAATAAAAAACAAATGATAGAATACGTACAATGGATCGAAAAAAGAACTATGAATGCACCAGACTGTCAGTTGTATCCATTGAATATAGAGAAAATTCTTTATTTGAAACTGGAAAATTTCTTTGTTCCTTATTTAGCTTTAAAAAATAAAATCTTCTCTATTTGACACCGGCTGAAATTTTCATCCCTTATTTGGCCTTCAGTTACCTTCTCTGGTTATCCTCCCCGGCTCGCCCGTGTGGCCGGCCCTGTCGTCGGCGGCCCCGCATGCGCCCTCACCGGCTGGCCCCGTCCGCTCGCCGCGCCAGCGCCGGCCCTGTGCCCGCTCGTTGTGCCGCCGCCGACCCTGCCCGGATCGCCCGACAGCCTAACTCCTCTTCTGCGAACGCGAACCTCTCTCCTCCTCCATGGCGGCGGCACGGAATCCGCAGGCCAAGTCAGCTCCCGCGCCTCTGGCCACGGGCGGACGACAGGCCGGCACGGTTAGGCGTCCCGGGCGGAGGACCGCCCCCACGCGGCGGCGTCTCCGCGGCCGAGAGCGCTGTGGGCGGAGGAGCGTTCAGCGCGGCTCGGCACCGCAGGCGGAGGAGCGCTCGTTGCTGCGCGTCGCTGGGTGACCGCTCGTCGCAGTGCAGCCGCCAGCAGCCGCAGGACCCGTGCTGCAGCGGCACCACTTGCAGCAGCACCCGCGCCGAGCAGCACGTGCCGTGCACACCGCAGTCCCGCCCGGGGCGACGCCATTGCCCGTCCGCGCAGGCCCGATCTGACGGTCGCACCCCAGGCTTGTCGCTCCCCACGTGCGTTGTCGGCTGCAGCTCCACGGTGGCAGCGGCGACGCGAACCGCTCGTGGCTGGACTTCACCATGTGGGCGCACATTGTGCAGGCGGCTATGCCCGGGCGTAACTAGCGCAGAGGGAGCCGGCGGTTCCGCGGGCGTGCAAATCGGGCCGACGACAGTGGAGGCGAGCGCGACCGCGAAGGGGGGGCCTGGGGAAGCGCAGCCTGGATCCTGGAGGGAGGGCGCCACCAGCCTGGCCTGCGCGCGGGAGGGCGCCGCCGCCGGCCTGGTGTGCGCGTGGCCTGGCTTGGCGATGACGAAAAGAGAGAAGGACAACGGGACAAGCTCACAGAAAGCCAAATAAGGAATGAAAATTTCAGCCGGTGTCAAATAGGAGAGATTTTATTTGCTAGGGCCAAATAAGGACAAGGAAGTTTCCCAGTGTCAAATAAAGAATTTTTTCTTAAATGTAATGGCACAATTGTTTGGATACTTTTTTATAAACCATAGCACACTGTTTAGTTGGGAATCTATCGTCACCGAAAATCGATGAACGACCGTACGGTGGCCTATCACACGGGAGCCGGAGATCGTGCTACTGCTGCTGCGGTCGTCTCTCACGAGGCGGCTCCGATAGGCTTTGTGTGAAGCCGATCACACAGGTTTGTAGGGTGTGCCACCGGCTTGACGGCAGCCAGGAAGGATGGTGGATGTGGTGATTGGCTCCAAATTTCCCTGCACAAGTAAAACAAATGTCAAATTCTTGCCGGATCGCTCGGATCGGCACCACCAGTATTGGTGAGATCTCATCGGCAGATTTGCTGATGGCAGATGGGTTGAAAGTAAATGACAATAAACCACATCCATAACTAGATAAAGGGATATAAAAACCTATCTAGATCATGATACAGGAGATAGGCTTATCCAGATTGATTCTTACTATGCATGAACAAAAGATAAATGATATAAACATGCACAAGTATAAACATCTCCAAAGAAACTCATCTACAAAGAGCTGATTTGTCTAAGACATGCTAGATAGGGTTGCTTGAACCATGTTAATTCTATCGGCATGCCGCATGCACGTGTTGCAGCGCACGTCGTGGATTGTAGCAAACGGTTAGATAACGTATGATCAAGCTACATAAAAACCGATCTATTAATCTTACGCACGAATATAAAGGTAGATCAATGATCATGTGTAGTAGCCAAATGGATCTTGTTCCAAGTTGAACTTGATACGAGATTCATTGTGATAAATAGATAGATCTCATGTCAAACCAGGTTTGACATGGGATTCATCAAGATAACCAGTAAATCTTGCCATCAAAAACGCTTCAGAGATTCACCATAACAAAAGGCATACGCCATAAAGCCCTAATGAATCTATAGAAGAACCATTAGAGCAACTTGACGCTTACCTCGAAAAACCCTAGTTTGCATAGTGGTGGCGATGCGCCAACAGAAAGTTGGAGACAACCGCTGCTTGGGAACGAATGTCATCAATTTTATTTATGGGGTATGAGTACATATTTATAGCCCAAAGACTTGGACAGCAAGTCCATCCTTTCCTAAGATAAAACCCTATTCTATCCGGTCTACCCTAATTCAACTCAAAAACGTAAAGATACACGGCCCATCGGCCACAAGAAATATGAGAACCGCCTCTCCCCTTGCGGTCCAATTCAGCCCAAAATAGCCGATCCGGCCCATGTTCGGATCGACCGATTTCTGGTGGCAACAAAATCATATTTATGCATAGATGTGGAAGAGGTGAATATTATGATTTCTAGCTATAAATAAATGTTACCTGCAGCAAAGAATGGGCATTTGGTTAGCCAATTTCTACGTGGAGTGAAGTCTATTTTACCCACTTAAACTTGTCACATAGTTTGGAAAACAATCTCCAACTCAAACTAGAAATCTTAGGTACTTCAACTCTTGAAACTAGACGAATTACCCCCTACACACATTCAAAGTGGGGTTTAGCTGACATGGAGCACATATGGAATGTGGGCCTCACACGTCACAAATCTCCCTCTCTTATCTCTCGTTCCTCACCCCCTCCATCATGCACTTGTGCCACCAATGACTTGCCCTCCATGTGGCACCGCCTCCACCATATCAAGTTCTATATGCACCCTACTACTCACCTTACCCTCTACTCTTGCTCTGTATTCTCATAGACATTACCCCCAACAAGCACCAACCTCGAGCCCTCTGAGCCTCCCTTCTTCTCTCTCATCACCTTCCCTGTCGCTCACACACACTAGCACCTTGATCCTTCACCCATCTCTTTAGGAGTGGCAGGTCAAGGTAGAGTAATTTGGCTATGGCGTAGCATAAGATGACTTGACCTAAGTGCAGTAGCTCAGCGGTACAGACACTATAGATTGGGTGGTATGGTCGAAACTAGCGAACTCCTATCGTTGAAAGAAGTTGGCCTAGGTTCTAGAAGGGTGGCACTATTATTTGAGAAAGGGGGCGACTTAGGAGTGTGGCGGAACCATTGATGATTTATTTTATTTCGGAGACACCTTCCATCTACTTGCCTCGTAGTGCACTAAAAACAAATCAAACCAGTCATCCATCGAAGAGACACGATGGACCCTCGATACAACCATTCCCAAGGATATCAACGATCACAAATTCAGCCCATGAAGGAGCCACATGATTTACATCATCATAGGCAGTGGATAATTAAAAGAGAGTAAAGTTATTACAATATATGTTTATATGAGATACAATTGAATAGGTAGAAAAAGAAAGTTTATCAGATCTTGAAGTGGAATAATATCATAAGTCATCATATCCAACAAAGTATATGTAAGGAGGTCAGCAATGAGTCCACCCGACACTCCAATAGTCCATCAAGCAAGTGTCCATGCAACCTTAGTACCTGTGCTCAAAGAGGGTAGCGAGCTCTGTGTTTGAAAATGTACTTAAAGGATTTATCCAATAGACATAGTCTTATATACGCCTGACTTTGAAAGATAGTGCAAGCTTTATCTGGGCTTGCTAATAACACGTGTTTTGCTTACTATTTGTTGATCCTTTGCCAACTTTTAGTCAACTTTAAACAAGTATTTAGATATAAAAATTAGAGAAATATACATCTAAAAGGTAAGGTAAATACCATATATCATCTATTTCATACAAGTACAAACATGTGCTTGATGATTCGATGACTTTTGCTCTTCCTATGAATAAGGGGATCCTTGAGATTTTGATCATGTTCTTCATTATGGTTTGAGCAGTTAGCTATGAAATATATGTTTACACTTGGTCTATGATCTATATCATTGCTTTGCTTCAATCCTACATGTGTTGATCTTATCTTAAGGGCTTATGTCTATGTAGATTATGGTAATCATGGTGACTAGCTTTATCTACTTCTTCTTTGATTTATCTCATTCTTGCTTGTTCATTGAGTGTCCTACCATGGTGACACAAGTTTAGTGAGAAAGGTTCAAGTACTTACATTAATGTCATAAACCTTGTTTGATCATTGATGATATTATGTTTTGATCATATCTCTTGGTAAACCAAGTTCATATGAAGATCCCCTCTAACCTGTTAGGAATTTAGCCATTTCCATGTTAAATTTAATCCACATAAACCATGCTATATAGGTGACAACAAATATGTGCACTGTGGGTAATATAACTACTTGCCATAGTAGCATAATTGATCCGCACAACATTTTGATCATAACCATAAACATGGACATGAGAGGTTTAGGATTATACCCCGTGGAGGGACCCATGCTAAAGGCATGGTTGCTCCATTCCTACGAGTCACCATCGTGTGAGTTGCTCAAAGTAGTGGATCAAAATTCATTGTAGGAAGCGGATCGCGGTGCCTTCCTCAAACGTGCACCTGGGAAGAAGAACACGAACGGATCCCGCAAGCATCCACCATGAAGAAGACACGAACAAGCGTCGATGTCGATGCCGCAAACAACCGATCAAGTAGTCGCGCTGTGCGGTCCCCAAAAACCTGATTGGCCGCTATCCCGAGCAGGGTCTCTACAACGACGATGGTTCCGAAGGTCTGCTTACTCTGTGTCATGTGCGTGCAAGAAACAAAGCCGGGAATGCAAAAAAAACAACACAACAGTGGAAGAGAGAGAGAGAGAGAGATTGACAGGAGCTGTTCCTTTTTCTTATATAGAAGCAAAGAATGAAGAGATTAAGAAACATCATAAGTTTTGCCATAAGACCGGCCATTAAAATGACCGTCAGAGTAATTTGTCAGCCATCAAATAGCCATTACTAGCAGCCACTCATCACCAGCCATAATTGACAAACTTAATAGCCTCAAAAGGAATAACTCTACATTAGCTCTCAGCATTTAATGTGTACTTTGGAATTTTAGAATTAGAATAAAAGGGCCCCTGCTCCAAATATTCTAACATAATCTTGCTATCTCATTTGCTAATCCATCTCTAATTGCTTTGTTCTTATTTACAGTCTTTCTAATTAGATATAGATTAGAGCTTGTGAACTTTGGTGATTAGAATCAGTCTTTCTTGATGAGAGCTTTATTAGAGTGTGATTAAAGTTTTTTTAGAGTTAGATGAGGGTGTGATTAGAGAGTCAATTAGATTAGCTAGTAATTGATTAATAATCTTATAATATAGTTCCCATAGATTGACACCTTGGGTTGAATACTTAAGGGAATGCTACAATGATATTGTCTACTTGCAGCTAAAGAAATGCTGTGTTTAGGAGACACTAACAAGTAGTTATGCAATGGTTACAATTTTTTTTCTCTTGATGCTTTATGGCTTTCTTTAACCCCCTTTTCTTCTTAATAAAAAAAATATTACATGTCTCTCCTCCGTATTCCAGAAAAAAAAGATGACTATTACTGTCTCACCAAAGTTGAATATATAACTCGCTTTTGTGGAAGTCGATTTTAAGCCACAAGGCTTCCTCTAAAGTAGTTAGTCAGAACTTCATGTTACGGGCTTTCTCAAGGTTATTTTCCAAAAAGAGAACAATATCATCTGCATATTGTAGGATAGAGATGCCAACATTTATAAAGTGGGGCACAATCCCATCAAGTTGACTTCACTCCTTATATCTCCTTATTAAGACTGCCAACATGTCTGCTACAATATTGAATAAGAGAGGCGATGAGCAAAGGGTCCCTCTATATGAGTGCTTTCTCATAGTTTGGAAGAAGTGGCTGATCTCATCATTTCACATCCACATTTTCACCCAAAATGAAAGACTTTACCCATCATATCCACTTGATGAAAATCCTTTCATTTGTAAAGTTTGTAAAAAAAAGACCTATAAGTGTAATACCTTGGCCCATTAGTGTTCTGGTTATGGCCCGTTGTGGTCCATGTGCTTTTCCGGTGGACTTAGTCTTGGTTGTCTTTCTAAGTTTGGGTCAGCTTATAAGCCTCTGTATTCCAAACATATCACCTCCGGGTTAACCCTTTTACACAAAGCGAGGATGAAAGTGTAAGCGAGGTGATAGTCCGCCCCATGGAAGGGTTGGGTCGTAAGCAGAGTTTGGAGCAAGGTGTTACACTAAGCCTTTTCGAAATCTAGTTTAATAATTACCTCACTAAGATTAGAGTGGGGAGATAGAATGAGGAATCTTACAAGTGGGCCCAACCTCCATGCCATGGCATAAAAACCAGATTTCATAGCTTAAATATAGGGTTAGGAAGGTATTGTCACGTTTAAAGAGTTCAGGGACCTATGATTTCCAGTAGTTCTTGAGTAAGTAAAATCTCTCGTATATATAACCTAAATGTGACGCAATCTTCTTAGGCATAGGTTAGAAAATTCCTAGTCACGCATGCAGGCAGCAGCGGAAATGAAGACCTCAGCACAAATCCTTGTTTGCGACTAGTTAGGAAATGAATCGATCCTTTTCTCAACAGTGACTCAAAGGTTATAGCTTCCCTGACGTTCATATCTCATATGCATGCCGTTGCAGCCCGCTATATATATGTTGTTGTTATAAGCTTTCGTGATTAAAAAAGGAGGGGAAAAAAAGAAAAAAAGGGCGGCTTCCACTCAGCTCGCGCGCGCCGCGGAGCAATAAATTACAAGAGGGGAGAGATGGCGGAGGCGATCATCGGCCCGCTGGTGGGGAGGCTCCACGAGCTAGCCGTTGGCGAGGCCCGGGCTCTTGCGGCGGTGGACGACGACGTACAGAAGCTCCGGGACAGGCTCATGTGGCTTCAGGCCTTCATTCTCGAGGCCGACGCCAGGCGCCGCGCCGTCTCCGACGAGATCACCAAGGTGTGGCTGGTGCAGACGCGGGATGCTGTCTTTGACGCCGAGGATGCCCTCGACCATTTCTATATGCGCGTGGATATGAACAGGTATATAAATATCAATATATGCACTCTGAGTCCTTTTAGATATTCCTTCTCTTCCTAAATATTTATCGTAGTTGAACTTTTCTTCCAAAACCTTTAAATATTCCTCTTATTAAACAAATTATACAAACATATAAAAAATAATAAACTATCATTAATGATAAAACAAATCACAATAAAATAAATCGTAACACGAAATGTTTGAACAAGATAAATGATTGAAGTTTAGAAAAAACTAACTGTTACAAGTATTTAAAAAGGAGGTAGTATATTTTATATACACACGTACAAAGTCAACGACTTAAAATTTTAATATTATATGTTAATCTTTTAAAATGGTTAGAATGTCGACATCAAAGTATTTAGGGTGTGGAATCTTTATTTCCGGAGAATGTGTCATTCTAGAGGGAGTACACTATTTTGTTTAGGAAAAAACGATATCAATGAAAGCTAGGATGATATTTCACTTTAATAGTCCATCATATAAAATTATGTGAAATCCTCTTCCTTCATCAATAAAATTAATTACCACATGTCACCCATAAATTTGCCAAAATCTGCTGCCACCAAAACTACATACCTCTGGTGGATTTCTATTCTAAATATCAAATTGTCAGTATTTAGAAAAGATTATTTTGGGGTGGCAAATGTGGCAACATGGAGACATTGTAATTAGATAGTAAAATAGGCAATTACATCTTCTCTGGTAGATTTGGTGAACTATTCTTTCCCAAACTTGCTTTACGGTTGCATGCTCTAGTCAACATTGGATGCTGGAATTAGTGTTTTCCTATGGGTTTTGGTGGTTGCAGATTTTGGAAAAAAAATTATAATTGAGATATCCCTCTACTCGGCATCTCGGCTAGGCTATTTATACTGTAAAGATGGTCTTCGATTAATTGATTCAATGTGTATTGGAAGGAAAGGTATAGAAGTGGGAAGCAAATGGGATGGTGAGATAAATTTCTGGTGGGGCTTAGGGTTAAACATTAGTGATCTCATAGTTCAATTTTTGCAGTACTACATAGGATTTTGATGATGATGTATAGAGGACAGGGTTGAGACAAACGGATTGTTGTTTATACGAAACAACCAGCTCATATGCTAAACTTTAGGACTATTAGACTACCTATATGCACTATTGTAAGAGTTGCTGTTGCCATGCAGTTCAAACATTTGTTTGTTCCATGGACGATTCTGAACTATTACAAACTTAAAAACACAACCCATTGTAGAGAATATTTGTCAAATAATGTCAAGATTATGTAGCAATGCATAACACCACTTATAAACAACACCTACTTGGCTTTATGGAGCAGAAAGGTTTTGATTAGGTTCTAGTATAATTAAATTGAGATCTACCTTAACTATCTTTTTGAAATTTTAAGTTCATAAATTAGGACTTTGGATGATTTGGTAAATTTAAATTGTGTCCTGAAACTAAAATGCATATGTGACTGTCAGGACATACTTTTATGTTTGGAATTATTGGTTTGAAATAGAGCTTGTTTTATTTATTTGTTTCCAATGGAATGGGAAATGTAGATTTGAGTTTATGAACTAAATTATTTGCTAGGCTACAAATAGAAATTATAATATTTAAATACTATTTCAGAACTCAGTTTGAAATAAAGTTTCTAATTTAGGATTTTATTTTGGCATGAACTGTTAGTTTGTAACAATAATGAATGCATTATAATTAATAAATCTTTGTTAACACTAACTTATTTTTCAAAACTTCCAGACATTTTTAGATGTTACAAATTATTTCCAGGTACATGTTTTGCACATGACTAAACATATGATTATTTACCTAATAAAGAGTCTGTGTATCTTTCCACGGAATTTAATTTGGTGGAGGTTTTACTTACCATTCACAAAATTCAAATGCTTCACTATCTTCAGTGAAAAGTTAGAAAGATATTCCACTAGCTTATCTGAAAGTTTTTTTTGTTCTTCATTTGCATGCAAAAAACGAAATTTACCAATAAGATAATGAATCGACAAGCACAAATAGACAAGAGCTGTTGCAATTCTCCATTATCAAAGAAAATTGTTTCTTAGATAAATGATTTAAAGTAAAACTAATGCAACATGTGTGATGAGCTTGGAAATCCTTCTAAAAATGGTAGAGCATTTCAAGAACGTATGTGCATGTAACCTATTGGTGAAAAGTGTAGCACGTGCAATATTTCCAAATAACCAATAAAATGAATTTAATTTATACAATACTTGAAATGGAATTAAATGTTTGGCGTTTTTATGAATTTATTAATTAATAATTTTTGTAGTGCTTTTGTTCTCTCGAAAACATGGGGAAATTAGATTAATTAAAACACATTAGGCATTGGTTGGGAATATGATTGATCTAACCATGCAAGGCCAAACGGCCTATGCAAACGCACTATTACTTGCTAGCGCTAATGTCTTCATACAAAATTATACTTTGAAGGTTTCCAATAAGATGGGCTCGTCCAACTGTCAAGTTCATTGCAACCTTCACTGTACAAGCTCTAATGCGACGTGGCCTCTCCAAAAAGATAAGGTCCATTAACTTAAGGCTCGAGGAGATCATTGCAAACAAAGATAAATACAAGATGGATGACATGAGTAAGGAAACACATGTGACAGCATGGGAGGCCTCGACATCAGTAACATTTACAGATCGAAACTTGTAAGTAGACAACATCACACTTTCCATTTAGTTGTGTTTGACAGACGGACACAAACAACAAACAAAAACGCACATACACACGCGCGAACGCAAAGGCTTTAGTTTGTTTAATTGCTAATGTTTGCGTTAATATTTACGTAATATTACATTCGGTAGGTATTCCTCGATCAAACATACTGGAGGAAACATAGAGTTCAAAATTCGATACATGATTAAATCTTTATTTTTTTGGTGATTAGATTAATACATTGCCTAGCTATTGATAATTATGTAGCAGTTTTTCTTCATTCCTTCTTTTTTTTGAAAACGATTGGCCTGTGATTTGTGTACGAGACTAAGGGTATGTTTGAATCCACTTTAAATTATAATTATCTAGCTAATAGGAAATAACCATTATTATGTACCTTTCTATATATGATGGTGTTTGAATCCACAGCTAATGGACAATCTATAGGTGGAGGGAGGAGGGAAATGTCCAATCAACTCCCATTAGCTTATAGTATATAGTATTGAGTAAATAATGAGATAACAAGGATTTAGGATCTAACGAATCATTAGCTCTCCTATTATCGAAGGAGGTAAAGTTTAGTTGATTTTCATTGTTTGCATAGATCTAAACATGGCCTAATAGATTGTTCAATTTCAACTAACCTGCCACCTTGGTCCTATAAAAATTGTTATTTTAGCATTTAAAAATGTCATACGTCATTCTAGTGTACATGCACCGTTCAATTAATTCTATCTCATTAAATTCCACCGTGCACAGCCTTTATAAATGGCAACTATGCCAAATAAATAAACGCTAAAACGCACCACTTAGATCATTCTATTTCCTAGGGCGTCTACAACAATAATAGATAGGTGCCGGCTATTTAATGACACATCATACTATGGGTCTCACATGACATATTTTTTGAACATATATTTTACCTGCTTTCCATTGCTGCGGGCCGCTCAGTAGTGCCATTTACCAAACACAGCACGGACACGGGGTAAACCGACGCTTATATTCGACGCCTGGGCATAGTGGCGCCCATAATCAACCTCTCGCCCTCGTCCCTCCCGCCGTCTCTTGTGGCCGCCACGTCGCCTCTCCGCCCACCGCCCACTGCTAACCTAGGAGCTGCCTTACCCTCACCGCCGTCCCTCCCTAACCGCTGTCCTCCCCCGCACGACCGGCGGCGAGGGCGCCACCGGTCTCTCCGCCGCCCACTGCCCACAGCCTGCAACCTCCGCCGGGCCGGCCGCCACCCTCAGCCCTCGCGTTTATCGCCCTCCAGCGAGCTCGCCCCTCCATCCACCACCGCCCGCGTGCCCTGGCGACCTCGCCGGCACCCACTCCACCAGCCTCCCGCACTGCCCCACTTGCTCCCCTCTCTCTCCGATGCTCGCGCCGCTACCCTCTCGTGGCGTGCGCGCATCGAATGGTAATTTGGGGTTGAACGGGAACCTTCCTCTTCGGCTCCTCTTCCTCGCTCTTCTCGCCCAAGATACACAGCCGCCTACTCATGCAGTCGCGCTCCCATGCGGCCAGGTGATGCTGCTGTCCCCGTAAGCTCGTCCTCTCGCGCGGCTGCACCACTCTGGCGGCAGCTCGCCCTCCCATGCATTTGCTCCACACCGCCACCTGCTGGCATGTGTTTGATTCATGGGTCCGTGGGGGATGGGTTGGGTCCATCCCCGTTCAAGTAGTTTGCTTCAGAGCTAGCCTGGATCAGGGACATCCTACATGGGAATATAGTTCCTAGATGTGGTGGCATGGCTGGCTGCCGGCGGCCGGCGGTGTGGGTGGCTAGGGGCGATGGAAGCGTGGGAAAGGGAGTTGGGAAGCCAGCGTGGCTGCGGGCAACCGCGTTAGTGCAAGAGCGGGGAAGGCCAGGTCCGTGCCCGGTTAAGGAGCAACCCCGTGAGCGACTAGGTGAGGTGTTGCTCGGTGGCAGTAGTGACGATGAAACTTGCAGCCGCATCTTTTTCCCTCCGCCCCGCTCTCGGAATGGCCACCGCAAGATCCACCACCAAGTTAGGGGTGAAGACGATGTGTGGCCTCAGACCCACGCAGCTACGAGGAAAAGGAGGCAGTTACGGTGCGGAGACAGGTGGAGTGGTCTAAGGAGGTTATCCACGGTGAGGCAAGGTGAGGGTAGCGACAATGGTACTCGATGGGAGGGTGCACGAGGCAGGGAAGAGGGCTAGGGAGGCTCAGCTAGAGGCAACGGTGGCGGTGCAGGAGTTGGGAAGGCTGCATGGCTATGGGCGGCGGCAGTGGTGTGCGAGCAGTGGCAGCCGCATGGCTACTGGCTCCGGCGGTGGGGCGGGAGCATCAGGGGAGGTCAGCGTGCCTACGAGCAGGGGAGAAGGAAGTTGGGAATGAGAGGATGGCGGGTGGGCCCGTTAACAGTGTTCAATAGAGTAGAAAATGTTGGTTGTCCTACAAAATCCAAATCCCTCAAACCAAAGAAGATGGGATCATCCCATCCAAAAAACTAGGACAGGATTATCCCATCCCATTTGTCTCCGAACCAAACACATGCTTGGTGTCTGGTGGGGGACGACGCTTTGATTTACGTGCAAGTCTAACGACCATCTATTATCATAACTAAAATGTAAGGCTTTCTAATTCCTAATGTAAACCTTATACATCCTACACATACTAGTTAAGTATAAGGTTTATCTATGTGATCCTCTGCTTACCCAAAATACTTGCAACCTCAATCCTCCCTAACAAAGCTATGCTAACAACTAAACAAGGAAGGTAAAGGCACATAAGACAATCAAATGTGGAAACATAACTATTGTAAGTAAATGTAAGGGCAAAGAGCAAAGTCCTAAGAGGTGAGGATTATCTATGGTGTTAGTCAGTAGGAAAAAAAACCACCTTGGTCCACATGGCTCTCCACACAAGTTATATATGATCTCGTTCACTCAGTTTATTCTAGTCATGGTCTTTGTCTAACCAATAAGGCTTCCACATAGCAGTGCTAGTCACACCAAGTCACAATTCCTAGCCATGTAGCTTTCATATCTTCTAGTCACCAAAAAATTGAGTCCACTATAGGGCTTCTCCACCAAGAAAGGGTCACCTCATCCCACATAACTTATCACCACCCCTCCACATCTCCACACCAATCTTATAGGGTTGTAACCTTGTCAATATAGCCACTAAGGCTTCATGAGTCACCACCACCTATTCTACACTTCATTGACCATGGCCAAAAGATTCTTGAGCTAGCACTCATAGAACTAGGCCTAAACATGTAGTGGCACTCTTAATAGCTTACAAGGGATATGGATATGACACTAAGCTCTGACACATGGGTTTGACATTGGAGTGGATCAAATACTTAGGCTACACCTCCTCACTCTTTGTGGTTTTTGACATCCTTAGCCCAACCCATTGGAACACCCTTCAGCCCACACATAGATGTTGGAACAAAGCAGACAAAAACTTAAAAAATAGACAATTCGATGCGTAAGTTTTCCTAGCACTAGACTATTCGGTGCATAGAACTTTTCCATACCAAACCATGAATTAATTGTTGGCACAATAGTTTAATCAATTTTGACTCATTTCAACACTATATCAACTAATTTTCTGGTCATTGTAATTTTCTCAGACCTTTGTTTTGACTTATCTATCCCATTTGTCCACTCGATTGTCCAGTGCTACTATATATTATCCAATTCTTGTATTCTTTGCTTTCTCAACTTGGCTTCTGCTCTAATTATTTGCTTAGTTCATCTTCATATCCACCAAACTATCTAGACCTTGTAACATAATTTTCCATGTCTTTTAATAATTGAACTATCTGATTGTCCACTCAGTTAATTTTCTATAGCTAGGTTGTTCGGTCAATATAGTATTTTATGTTTTCCTTCTGTTGACATGATGTTTCATTGTTTGTTTGTTCAATCTCTTCTATCTTCATCCTTATTACCTTATTGTCTATAAATAATATCTTAGTGAAGTTCATTAGTCATAATAACTCCGGACTGCGTTGTGTCTATCAGAACCTCCATGCGCTCTCCATTTGGTGTAGTCAAGATCACCTTCCCCTCAGCACACACGATTATCCCATCATATCTTTGCAGCCAATTCATACCCAGAATAACATCTATCCCACTTGATTCCAAAACTATGAGTTCTGATGGGAATTCTACCCCCCCCTTTATTGGAATTTTGACCGTGGGACACATAGTTTCTACTTTCATTCCCCCACCCGATGAACTTACTAGCATAGGATGTTTCATGGTTGCTACGGGCATCTTATGTTGGTTTATGTATTGGGCAGTAACAAATGAATGCGAAGCACCAAAATCAAAGAGGATTGAGGCGGGGTGCGAGTTTACTAAGAACGTACCTAGCACCATGTTGGGAGCCCCCTGCATAGCTTCTGCTGCCACATAATTCACCTGGCCACTCGCATCATGCTGTTGACTTCCAGATGTTTGGTTAGTGGTGCCTCCTCTTGGTGTCTGCTGTGGAGTGTTCCTCTGCGGACAGTGCTTCGTGAAGTGACCGGCTACACCACACTTGTAGCAGTTGTTGCTCCCTGGCTGTACTGGCGTGCCGGTCTTCACGGGGAGTACTAACAGGAGTTGGCTGGCATGGGGCTTGATTATTCGAGTGCTGCATCCGGCCATTACCCTGCTGAGGATGATAATTGGGGTGCTAGTAGTGATTGTTATTGTAGTAGCGCGGGGATTGTTGCTGCCCCATGTTCTGTGGACCAACGGAACGGTTCTGATAATTCTGCGACCTTGAATACCGCAGGACGTGTGTTGCTGGTGGACTGGTTCACCTTCTGTTTGCGCCTCTTCTCCTCCATCTTGCGATGGCTGTTATCTGTCCACGATAGCCCTGTCCTACCAAATGCTGGAAGTTGGGGAAAACGTGGTTCTTGAGCTGGTACCTAAGCGGATCAACTAAACCTTTGAGAAAGCGGTACTGCTTCTTGTGATCTATGTTAACCTCCTCTGGACAGTAACGAGACAACTGAAGGAATTTGTCCTGATACTCACAAACAGTCATGGCACCCTGAGCCAATGCCAGAAACTCCTCTTTCTTCAGAGACATTACACCAGCAGGAATGTGGTGCGCCCTGAATCTCTTCGTGAACTCTTGCTAGGTGATAGTGTTGGGGTTGTCATGAGCCAAATGGTACGCCTCCCACCATAGTTGGGCGGCACCTTGAAGACAGGTAGGGCCATAGAGAACCCTCTCTTGGTCAGTGCACTGAGCTATCTCCAGGTCCCGTTCCACAGCACGGAGCCAGTCTTCTGCATCCATGGGGTCAGCAGAGTGAGAAAACACAGGTGGGTGTCCCTTCAGAAACTCTGAGCACCTGTCACGCAGTGGCGGCGGCGGCGGCGGCGGTTGTTAGTTCCCTTGCTGCAAGGCGGCCACACCTTGAGCAATAGCCTGCATCACTTGGGCCTGATTCATGATCAGCGGCTCCATAGTCATGGATGGTGGTGCTTGTGGAAGCTCAGGTCCTTCACTTCCACGACCTCCTCTTCCCCCACGCCCACGGCTACTGGCCACGACCACGTCCACGTCCAGCATCCATCTATCTAACCAAACATGTTATCAATATTTGTCTCGTACTATTGATCGTATTTAGCATCAGTAACCAAGATAGACGAGATGTAGATATAGACATAGATATAGAGAGAACAAGGCTTTTCCCAACTAACTAACTTTATTAAACCTTTTTTAAGCATCCCATCAAAAGACTAAGCTGTGGTCATCACCCCACAACTTAAGCACTCATTACAAAAATCCAAATCATCCATGAGACACAAGCATAAGTGAACATGCACACTTTAAACGGTCTAAGCCTAACCGAAACTATCTAAGCGATACTAATTGACCCTATTACAATGGTAGTTGTCCTAATCCTCATCATGGTGTCGTATGTAAGTCCTTGCTTCTGGATCATTGTAGCGAGGCTTCTTCCGGCGCGATGAGTCGATGGGATCGTACACTGGTTTCTCCTCTTAAGGTTCTACACCTCCCAGGACCCATGCTTGAAGCTTCATGTTATGGTACCTCACTGCATCCAACTCATCAACAAGAGCACGGTAGTCGGAGTTGAGTGCGGCGAGATAGTCGATGGTGGCATAAAGGTGCGGATTCTGCTCAGCTGCAGGAGAGGCGATCCACGTGTCAAGTCTTCCAGGACAACGGCAGGGGTAGTACCGGCGTGAAGTTCCTGCCATGTAGTCCCGACACACGTAGCTCAGAGTCATCAAGGCTTCCCTAGCGGCATCACTGATGGCAGCTTCGAAGGTCTCATAGTGGGCAGGGGCATAGTCGACTAAGATGTTCTAGCGGGCTCCATACTCATCAAAGGTGCTAACTTCTACCTTCATGCTCCATTCGTCGGCATCATGAGGATGGCGGTAGCGAGTTCCCACGTAGGTGACCAGAGCAGTGACCATGATTGAGCATCACCAACGTCTCCCTCAACATATGGGGAAAAGGCAATGGAAAGTCAAACTAGCGGTGGGTGGTCTTGATCACGGGCTCAACTGGCTCGTCCTCCTCATCTGAAGCTTCTCCCCCATCTTGTCCTTGACCTTCAGCTAGATCTTCAGGAACGTCAGGTGGCACTTCTGGCTGCGCTTCAGGTTCTTCCTAGGGATGAGGCTAAGGCTGCTCCTGTGGGAGCGCCACAGGTGGTACTGGTGACTGCGGCTGCTCCTCCAGCTGCTCTTCTTCCTCGGACAGATCTGGGACTAGCTCCTCCGGGTCTTCCTCATCAAAGTTGTCCATGTTCTCCCATTCTTGTGGTGGTGGGGAGGGCGGTGTTGGCATAGGCAACCTGACTCTCCCATGGCTTCCAATTCGGCCTCCAACTCGGATGCGGGCTGTGCAGTTTATAGCTCGACATCTACAGGCCGTCACAAGAGCAAACGTAGATAAGGGTTCTATTAGATTGGTAAGCAGAGATAGAATAGAATATCATAATTGATTTAGACAAGTATAGATAAAATAGCATATATAGCAAGTATTTGAATAGAGTAAGCAAGAGCAAGGTGAGTGAAATCCTTAAAACGACAGGTTCTAGTCTAGGCTGCGTCCTACAGTCAGCACGGATCTGGTACCACTTTTATCACACCTAGTTTTAGGTAGAACACCAAATGCTAACCATGTATGTGCCAGGATCTGTTCAACCACATACATAGCATAAACAATAGTAATATCACAACCAGTACTTTAACTTAAGAGCATAACGAGGTATTACAGACCATAAAACTAAACGACTGAGTATCTTAACGAAACGAATAACTAAACGACAGTGGAAGACGACCATGCTCCACAGGCGACTGACGGGTGGCACACTAGCCTAAAACTCGTCGTAGTCTTGGAACTCCTGGTTAGGGTCACCACCACTGCCTTCTGGATCTAAGCAGCGGTTGCAATGGAAACAACATAGTATAAAACAAAGAAGAGTGAGTACATGTCGTAACCAGCAGGTATTCCATTTAGGATAAAAGTGGACTGGCTTTATAGTGGACAGGCATAGCGATTGATTTTAGTTGGTCAACTTTTATTACTAACAATGATTTAGCATAACCCATCCCATAACTGAGATAACATAAATAAAATATCTGAAAACAATCCACCATCATTCCATCAATATCCCGGTTATCATACCATCTTTACCGTCATTGCCACGGGTTATTTCCTATTCGAAAACGCTAACCTGTGAGGGTCCAGGCCACTCTTAACCATGAGCACGGCTGATATATTAGTTTAAACATTCTCGAGAGATTGTACATCTTTACCCACAAGCCATGATTCCCATATGCCCGAGGTGGATCAGACCTCATTTATTCAATTCAGTAGATGAATCGGCAGGGTTTCATTACGAAACCTTTACAAAGATTCCCTAGAGTGTAGTCGCCCGTTCTAGGTTACCGCTACCCAAGCATAAAAGTCCCCTCCTGACAGGTGACTAACAAAAATACCAAGTAAACCAAACCGCACCCACTCAGGAGAGCGAGTCTTATACTCGTCAGCGCCCCCCATACGCCATCTTTCAGGTAAAGGCACCTGCTCTAGTTCATCTATTTAATCAGTCAAGGACGTCCCATTCCATCCCTTGTGGTTGTACTGTTTTCCTAGGTGGTCACTCGGCGAACCGATCCTTATGGTGAAGCACTCGAGCAAACCAACAAAACATGCTCAAGTCCCCATGTTGCTAAGTAACCAGACTTTTATCATCATTGCATCATTGATTAACCAAGATTAGCAACATAAATAAGATTTGTTGAGCGCTAGCATTAATCTACACATCACAGCCCTTCCCAAGGTTTATAAACATGTAAAGGTATATCTGGCTAGTCATCCTTAATAGGAGCATCAAAATTAGGCTTTAAACCATGTGATTAAAGTAAATAGGGCATAGGTCAAAGAATACTTGCCTTCTTCAATAAAAAACTACTCAGGGACTTCCCAAGCCTGATTTTCAGCAAACACGGGTGGATCATCGGCTACACGTTACACACATGCAAGCAATAAGTACAAAGCAACTAAAACAGTACACCAATCATCATAAATAGAGACTAAAAAGGATTTGAAATTAATCTACACATTATTTCGATTCCATAGGTTCAAGAATCGCTCAAATCGGAGTTATAATGTAAAAGATATGCTTAAAACAAGAATAAAGGTTTAAAATCAAGGAGATTTGAATCTTAAGGGGCTAAACAGCGAAAAATAGGACCTAGAAGTAATAGATCTGAACTGCGGGTTGAATAGCAGAAAGCTCAGGGACTCTTTTGCAAAAGATCAATGCTGATCGGCTCATGGCTCACTGTGGCCGTTAGATCTAGATCGAACGGTGGAAAACAGATTGGGGAGAGAGAGAGGGGACGGCGGCGGGTCTTGCCGCCGCTGCTCATAGGGTGCGGCGGAGGCTCGCCGGAGGCACGCGGATTCATGGCTTCAGGGCCTAGACCGATAGGGGTACGGCGTGGCAGTGAGAGGGTGAAGCGGCGAGTCTAGTCGCGGGGTTGGGACGCCGGTGCAGTCACCGGTGGCGGCTGGCAACTAGGGTGACGTGGAGATGAGCTCCGGCGAGCAATTGCCGGGGTTTCGTGGCACGATTGAGGGCAAGGCTAGGCTCGTGTGCATCCTCACCTCGGGATGAATAGGATGAAGTAGACAGGGATGGCGGATACGCAGCGAAGACGAACCGCGACGTGCGACAGCGACAGTCAGTGCTCCGCATGAACCAGCGGCGCGGTGAGCTCAAACCGATGAACGGAGACGAGATAGAGGCCGAGATTGAGCGGTTAAGCATTCTACCTCATGGCGATGATCGAAGACTTGATCTCCTTGGTGATTGAGGCTTGTAGATGCGGAGCATGGTGTGAACTCTCGGCGACGGCGTGCGTGAGCTAGGGTGCTAGACAGCTGCTAGGGTTGGGATTTTGGTGAGGCACGGATGCCGGGGTGGCTTCTTATATAGCGGCGGCACCATGGCTAGCGGAGGGAGCAAGGGAACGGCAGCGCGGGACGGAGTCGGGCTCTGCCGGGACTCGAGTCTGCCATGGACTCATGTCCGTATGCGTGCAGGCAGGGAAAGAAGAGGAGGGGGATGACAGGTGGACCCCGGCTGGCAGTGAGGGAGTGAGGAGAGGCGCAGGTGGGCTGGAGCTGGGCTGCTCTGCCATTTGGGCCGGCGCGGGGAAGGGAGAAAAGGATAGGCTGCTTCTCCACTTGGGCCAAAAGAGAAGAAGAAAGAGAGAAGGAGATAAAAGAGACTTTTCTAGATTATTTTGGAGAAGGAGAAATATTTGAAGGGTTTAGACAAATTTGAACTCAATGTAAAACACTACAAATCACTCAATAAAATATGCAGCGGCATGTATGCTCAAACAGGTTGTTCCTATGATTTATTTTACACGATTAGTTTGGAAAACAAATAAAAGATCATGGTGTCATGCATAACCAACCAAACTCTAAGTGAATTAAATTACTTTGTAAGAGATTTTCATGTAGCAAAAATCAGGGTATTACAAAATCCAACGGTCCCTAGATGGTGTAGGGGATGCTATGGTCCCTTACTACCGAAAAGAACTTGCAACCAAGAGGCACACAAGAAGAGAAAATGCGGACATGTAAATGTAGTAAGTAAAGGATTGAGACAAGGGGGTGCAAACTGCAAAAAGATATGAGGATTTCACGTGGTTCATTAAGCCCACTAAGATGCTTCCCTACATCCATGGTAGAACCACTGAGTCTCTTCTTATCACCATCTTGCGCTTGACACTAAGCCTCCTAGCAAGCAAAGGCAAAGTTCCACCAACCCACTAAGGCAAGTCCACTGCCACTGTTGCTCTCAGTCACCATAGCTTGATATATTCCTCAAAGCTTGATCACCAAGATTTGGGGTCTCCATCTCCCGATACAAAGTGCCATGCCCTCTCCATCCCAAGCTTGGAGTGTCTAATGATGTGTACAAATTTGCTTGCTGTAGCAAGACTTTTCTCTTGAACTTGCTCTCTCAGGAATTCACTGACTAAGCCTATCACTATCTTGAATGTTGCACTAAGCACTCATATGGTGGTTGGAGTTGGTCTTCAACTTGGGTAGCACCTTCACTCTTTGGGGAACTCCAATACTCTTTTCCTTGGGCATTGAAGTGGTATAAATAGCCTACATCCTCAAACTAGTTGTTGCACCAAGTCTGATAGAAATTGTATGGATCGTATGGTATGGTCCATGTATGTTCCTTGGGACCACACTATACGGTTAGTTCTACAATTTTCCTGACCATTGGATTCGACCGTTGCCCTGCTGATGTCATATGGTATGGTCAATAGTCCGGTCCATGTCGACCATACCATACATTCGGTTATACTGCTCCAGCCACCTCAAAACCTTAGCCTCAAGAAATGTAGTACGGTCAATGGTACAGTTAGTACTGACCGTACCATACAGTTGGTTCAATTCCTCCCGGCTTCAACTCTGTATGGATCATCCCA
The DNA here is from genome assembly GCA_030272315.1 of Paspalum vaginatum. NCBI lineage: Eukaryota > Viridiplantae > Streptophyta > Magnoliopsida > Poales > Poaceae > Paspalum > Paspalum vaginatum. The sequence goes on along the minus strand of CM059019.1, from coordinate 33,583,626 downwards.
TATTGGCAATGGTCCAGTCAATACTTTTTCCTCCACACTGTACCGTCAGGTCAGTACACACTGCTTTTAGCTGAGCTGGCTCTTCCTAACTTAAACTCTGAACTAATCGTCCTATTGGGCAATTGTATGATCGGTTCATTCTTCACTAGACCATACTATATGTTTGGTACAAGCTCCTCTGGCTGAGCTGTTCCAAGTCTTGAACGGATTGTCCCATTCCAAATGGTCTGGTTCTACTGACATACCATACGATCAGGTTACTTTCTTCTGCTTTTGCTCCTCTTGACTTGGTTTCTTTGTGCTTGTTTCTCCAAGTTATCGGGGCCTTCGGAAAATGGTTTTCCACCTTGGGAACCTGTATTGTTTTTAGAGCACTACCCCGAGACCCACGAGGGATGGCTCCCATATGCTAACTGAGGAGCAGAACCCCTGTTAGGGGCGGCCCTTCTTCTCATCCCTTGGACCTAAACCATTATTCCAAGTGTTGAGTTATCAATCAATCACAAAAATCATATATTGAAAGATGGCACTGAGAGGCCATTTTTGCTACAGATGGTTGATGGATGCCCCCTTGACTTTAGCTCCCCATAACGACTCTAGTGGTAGGTAAATGGCCACTACTCTATCTTGAGTTCGTTGATGAAAAGAAAAATCCTAGATCCAATCTAGAATGACACGGATGATTCTAACCATGATGGTAGGGACATTTCTAAAGGCCACTAGGCTGCCTACGGCACCCTACATTGTTAATGAAGGATGAAACTAACCTTGAGAAGAAGTACGAAAACCTTACTAACGAAGAATCGACTAGATCTCCCATGTTGAGTTAGAGTATGCTCGAGTTAGGAGGGAACTTAACTTTGTGATGGATGGATACCAACCCGTACATTGACATCGCCAACACACATGCCTCTATCCACATTGACTGAACCACTTTAGGTCCCAAGTGGATCAATCTACAATCGACTCTTACCACCGTTATTAGGATCTAGTCAAGATTTCCCTACTCATACTAGGTAATGGCTTCTAGGCCAGATCAAATGTAAACTCACAAAACCATGTGGATACCATTTTTAATTGAAAAACTGCCTCCTCCACTATGCACTAGAATGATTTAGATCACCGATGGTCATTATTATCCCCAAAAGAATATGATATTCCATAAACGCATGAAATCACCATTGTAGCACTTCACCTTGGAGTATTCTAAGATATCATAAATTTCCTTGCAGAAGTGATAGACAAAAGAGAAACTAAATAAGTAAGTTGAATAGCTATGAACTTAATATACAAACCAGCTAAAGTCTAGTAGGGGTAAGCAATAACGATACGTGTAGGGATGGAGAATAGCTAGTGACCCAATGATCGGTAGAAAGATAGTTACCTAGGAGAAAAACATGACAAGACTTGGTATGGACTCTACTCTTGCTAGTTAAGACACTAGGGATACTATTTGTTGTTAGATACAGATATCTAGGGATCAAGATTGATCTTGCTTCATGCCAATATGAAGGTCCGCGGTAAAGGGAGAAGAAAGGACACCTACAAAGAGCTTACTCATCGCGTAGAGACTTTTGAAATGTTTGGGGTGGAATACAAAGATCTAGATAACTCTAAGCTAACATAGCCTACCTAGCCTCACCTAGTGCACAGAAAGAAAATAAAAGCTACACTAACCAAGTTGTAATAAGTAGGAGTCCAAATATATTGAATATACTCAAAATGATACAACTAAGATAAAGATACAAGAACTTTACCATGACTTCGAAGATGACTCCAAAACCCTTAGGAGAAAGCTTGGACGCAACTAACTCCTAGAACCAATTCACATATTCGAGTATGAAAGAGCATAACTCTTCAGGTGCTTTAGCTTCTCCTCTCTCAAAGTTGGTAACTTGGTTGCTTACATGTGGGGGCATGATGGCTAGGCAAAGAGGGTATATATGTGGTAGGCCAGCTGACCCTATGGCCAGCTGGCCATTGGATCAACCGACTTCGTTCAATCCATGGCTTAGATCCCTTGTGGTAGTCAGTAACTCTCTTGACATGTGGTGCACATGATGGGCAACCAAGGTTGTTTGGTCAATCGACTGGTGTGTTTCTCTGTGGGCTATTTGATTAACTGCCTTGATGAGTTAGTTAATTCAAAGACATGAATAGTTAAAGTTAAAAAAAGGTAATGACTCACTAGATTTTGAGGGAAATGTAGCTTAACTCATCAACACTGATAGGCCTGCTAAAGTGCTCCTCTTCTCTATCAAGTACAATCTTTAGCCTCTATGTAATGGTACATATGGTGAGCTACCTCATGCAAAAGTCTAGATCCATTGCATATGAAGCATGCCATAATGGAAGGGCTAGTAAACCCATTTTCCTTTTGCTAAACAATCTCTACACATATCTCTACGAACTAGCTTCCTGCCTCAATAGGATATCAATATTGATGTGGCATTAGGGTAGTATAAATACTCATGATGCCAACAGTTGAGTGATGGGTGGAAAGGAGTTCAAAAAATTTCTTTGAGCTAGAACCTAGTCCACCAGCAGTTCAAAGCATAGTTGTGTCCAATTGAGGCTTAAGAAATAACAAGCTTCGAAAGAGATGAAAATATTAAGTCACTATCCATGCATCACAATACATAATGAACATGGTCATGTGGGGTTTAGAGTAAATATTAAGACATTAAAGCTCGATACTATAGTGATGAACAAGCCCATGTAGGAATGGATAAAGGGGTAAGTAAAATCCTTGCTAGAAGAACTTTTTGAAGACGATGATCTCAACATTTGACCATGAGGTTAGAAAGTGCTCACTAGTATCTATCACACTTTGTTTAAAGGCCAAATATGATGCAAATCATGTGTATGCCTAGGATCAAGTTTCAAACACATTATGACTTTAAGAGTGAATAATAAAACATATATCCATTATAAAGCATATGTTTATTACAAAATGGCTAGGGTGTAAAATAAAGATGACAAGCACAATGTGTATATATGAAGCATATAAACTATTTTCCAAGGGTACTCGATTGGCGGTACGCTAGCCTAAAACTTAACATTCATCGGGGACAGTGTTTGACCCAGGGCCCAGGGACCATGGGCTCCTGCCTGGGCTCCGCTGCAATATTTATATTTCAAACTACTCATGCATAGCCACAATACTCTTCACCCGTACATGAGAAAATAGAGCAAGCTTGATTTTTCCCATGGTCCAATCATTTCTTGGTCCCGCCTCTGATCAGGGACACCATCTTTTATCTTTTGCCATGTGACAAGTGGAATCAAGGGGAACAAGAGAAAGAGTGAGTATAAGGATGGTGTATTATGTATGTGTGGGATGGGAAACTCTAACATGTGGGCCTTTATCATGGAAGGTTGACTCACATGCTTCACTCTTAGTGAGAGTTTAGCTAGTCAAATTTTATGAAGCAATCTTTTTACTAAATTTGAGTGTATTTTCCAAGAATTGAACTAAGTTTCAAATCATGTGAAAGCCCATGCCACTCTTGACCTTAAGCACGGTTGATATATATGAGATTTAGACTCTGTTTTGGATGTACATCTATACGAATGAGTTATTTCCCCCAGTTGCCTAGGGTCGCACACCCACTTAAACACTTCATAGGTGAGTTAGCTACGATGATGCTATGAGGCCTCAATGAGGAGGTAGTTTCCACATGTACTTAGTCCACTAATGTTCCCCTAGCTGGGTTATCGAACAATCCAAAGCCATAGACCAACCCACCATGGTTACATTGTGACAAGGATCTAATGTTGATACCTCCACCTTCACCCACTACTTCCCTCGTAACCATGGACACCTCCAATTAATTAGCAAAAGCTATATCCCATTTGTCCCTCGTGGTTTGCACTGTATTCATAGGTGCCCCTTTCACAAACCAGTATTTAAATATTTGACTTAGACTAAACATTTGTCAAACCTAACCAACGATTCTTAAGGCTTCCCGCCACAAAAAATGATCCGTAACCCTATGAAAAGTAACAAATGGGACCACATTACCACCCTTTAAACCTTTTCCTAATTCCATAAAGTTAAATGTTTCTAAAACATTACCAAGATCATACACTATTTGATAAGTTCATTAGTCAATTTTATTAACAAAACCCATGTCCAAGCACACCAAGTCACAAACTACCAAACTAGTAGGTAACCAACTAGGGCATCAAGGAAAATATCGAAAATCTAGTAAACCCAATCATAGGATCCCATCATACTAAGAATACAAAATATGCATGGTGATTAAACTTTGTTATAAAAAGGCAAAACATATAACATGATTAAGGACACATACCAAATTCCAAGGTCCCACTTGCTCACAAACAACGATAATTAGTGTAGATATTCAACTAAAACAAGAATTACATACAAAACCATAATAATAGAGCACCAAACAAGTTCAAAATATTTTAAAAATGCTCTAATAGATAGAGCTGATGCTAAGAAATTATTGGTACTAGAACCACATAATCCGAGCTAGAACTTAAAAGATATGGGTTACTGCTGAGGGTAAAATCATAGTTAAATCTAAAATCTAAATATTAGTTAGGAAGTAGTCCATTTTTAACCATTGAACCATCACCAGAGTCTTGTTTTGTCCATCTAACTGCAGAATTGGTTATCCATGGAGCTCAAACTCTTAAAAATTGGACAACTTTGTCCATCAAGTGATTTTGATTGGTAGTTGCACTGATATGGTATACGCATGGCAATGGAGAACTATTGTTTTGCTGATGTGACATCAACTCAGCATATAGGCAAATAAAATAAGAAAAACTAGATTGGCCCACATGTCATTCCACATGGGGCCCACCCACTAGCCTCTCATTCCCATTCTCTCCCCCTCCCTTCTCACCATGTGGTGTGTGTTAGGCCACATCTTGGTGAACCTCCTTTGGTGGTGGTGTAGGAGGGTAAAGATGTAGCACTTCTCCATAGTGGAATTATAGCCAGAGAGGAGGAATGGAGGTCTGGGATCATAGTGGTGGCAATCTTGATGTGAAGCTTGGGTTAATGGCCATTAATTGCCATATCCCCTGGATTAAGACAGGAAACATGCAAGGGTTGAGCAGTTGGGGGTGGTTAAGGTGGGTCCTGGGAGGCCAAGGGTCACAGGAAGACCAGGTGCTTGGTGGTAGAGCACAAAGGGAGGAGATATGTAAAGGAAGGGATTAATGAGCAGGGTGCATCTAGCAATATAATAGATTGTGCTAGGACTACTGCTACTGTTGGACGGGCCAAGTACGAAGGTGAGGAGATAAGAGGAAAAGTGTGTGTAGGTCCACCTATTTGAAAAGAGGCCTAGTTTAGAAAAAGAAGAAAATGAGGGCAAGAAGAGAGTGAGCTGAGACATATTAGAGAGATTTCTCCTAACTATATTTAAATTATTCCATAATTTTAACAATAGTCCTTGTCGATTTTAAACTATTTGAGTTTTCAAAATTAGTTTGAAATTTATTGTTGCACATAAAAATCAATAAAATTGCATGAATGCAGCGGTCACCTTATTATACCCAATATTAATTGAGTTTATTTTATAAAATAATATTTTCTAATGATTATTTTTTTAATTCCTATGTAATTCTAACAAAATTTTTGATTATTCTAAATAGTAACATTGTGGTGTTAATGTGTCTAGTTGACACTCTAGCACATTATGCTTTGGAAGAAGCCTCAACCAACCAGCCGATGGATGTTCCTTTTATGGGCCATAGATTCCCCCATTCTCCACCATCATTATGCAATAGGAAAAAATATTGCATCATCTCCTCCGTGAACCTTGATACCTTCCTATCCTCTTTCCTTTCCCTCTTACAAGTGTCAGGATTTGCACGAGGATTGCATGGATTATACTGAATCCAATGTTGTCCTCTAAATTTGCCACCCAAAGGAATATTCTAGCTCCCTCAAATGAATTTCATCCTTTGTACCAAAATTCTCTCGAACAATAGCCCTCATACCGCATCCTCTATACAACTATACCCCACAATCCAAAATTTTATTATTTCTTTACCCCACCGACAACACACCGGTCATTTCCTCTCCCTTTTCTCCATCTTATCCTGACCGGCATCACACTCCATCTTGCGTTGTCGACTACCCCTTCTCCTGTACCACTAGCCGCCACGCCTCCTCTAGCATCACCAGCCCCCCTCTTCCAGAGTTGCCAGTTGGGATGCCATCTACGCCCCACCTCCAATGCAGCCATGCCACCACCTCCAATAGATCCGTTAGGCCACCCCTTAGACCCTAGATCCCTCGTGTTGTGTCGCTATCTCTACTGGTGCCTCCTATTCCGTCCAACGCCACCTATCATCCCTCCTCCTCCACTGCTAGTGCCACCTCCTCTATCGGCATCAACAAACTTTGCTAGTCCCATGGTGACACCGAATGGGGGGAGCACTGTATGCCCCCACTGGTGGGGGTTCCCCCTCTTCCTCCATCTATGAGGGTCGCTTGGGGGATTCCATTGTAGGGCATAGGAGGGGCTTCAACCTCCAAATTTAGGGTAGGGGCCCTTTGAAGGTAATAGTTGAACACAGCCTTAGCAAGGGTTGTGACACCCTAAGGGTCTAGATTGCGATTGCAATGAAGAAAACGGAGAAACTGGAATTGGTAAGTGAAATAGGTATCGTATATCACCTACGCTCTCCACCCACACAGTAATGAGTGGATGTTGTGATGCTGTGACTTACAATTTATCATCAATCCCAGGCTCGGTATGAATGTGGCTCAGGGGCACACCATTTCAAATTTTGGATTATGGAAAAATAGAATGGATATTTGAGGGTCGCTGACAGGATCTATGCATTGGCAAAGCACAAATGCCCTTTGGAAGTACCTCAAACCCAAAAATAAAAGTAACAAAATGGGGTCTTGGCTTTGAGGGCCCACTCTGTAAAGGACCGCCAGCTGTGTCCTTTAATACTCAAACAAGATACCACCGGGTGCAACTAGGAGCTAGGCAACAATATGCTCTTTATACCGTTCACCAGTCTTGCCCATCTAGCCACCAAAAGCACTGTTTTGCACTGTGACTTTGAAACATTGGCAGTTCGATGGACATTCTGGTGAGAATAGCTTTAAAGCCACCAATCATGCAGCACCAGTTGGGCATTTTTTTTTATAAAAAGTCAGGCATTATATATATTTTTTGGTCGATGTAAATGCATAATGGATGTATTTGGATGGTTGTATGAGCTAGCCTGGCTGTGTCTGAAGACCCGGGCTCGCACTAGCTAGCTTGAGAGCATGTAATGGTCTTTTTTTTTTTTTGCTTGGTTGCATCTGTTCAGCTTGGCTCCAAAAAATACTAGTTGGTTGCCTACGTCAACAGATAGATGAAATGAGAATAATAAATAATCTTTTAAGATTTAGTTTTTATTCATAATTTTATTCATAAAAAATAAGATAAAAAGGTACCATTCTTTCCCTGCCCCATCTAATCCTACACCACCTGAGAACCGCGGATTCTAGCGTATATCGCATGCCTGGTCCTAGGTGGGATCTTAGGCTCACCAGAGCACCCATCCAACACTGTCCATCCACTATTCCAACTATCATTCTCTCTGTCTACGGTACCACACAGTGTATGGGCACCCCTTTTTAGGCACCCTGGTGAGCTAGTCTTAGACCATCCCAACCCAATGTCTAAAAGGCTTGCCTATCCACTATTCTTTCACTGTTCCAACTATCTCACTCTCTATCTACAGTAGCGTTACAGTTTATAGGCAGCCCTTTTACATATCCCATTGAAGACAGGCTTAGATGCGGCGACATGCTGAGCAAGTGAACCATATAACCAAACGAGTGAGGCTTGCATCTGGTGGGACAGGCCTAGGGTGCATGTAGGGTTCCAAACACGCCCGTGTGACTGTGATTTTTGTGCATTTGCTTATTTAGCGGCATACCATGTCCCCGATCAGTTAGGCATGAAAACACATCATAACCAAGCCTAGTCATAAATAGCTTGTTATAGTGCCGTTATGACATCTAGAAGACAATGCCACTAAGCTATTGATCATTTCGACTTTATTGCCACTACATGCACTATAGTGAGTTAGCGACGCTAAGCATGGTGGGCAAAAACTTAGAGCAGAAAAACTTGCAGCGGCCGGCGACCTAGCTAGATCTACACCCATGTGTATGTGTATCATGCCAAAGTGACCTGAAACCACATAGCCCATATGTATAGCAAATTTAATGGTCCGAAGGTTTTAGACTAGAGTACTTTTTCAGTAGATAACTACTATGCATAGTTGTGCTTTATTTATCTTTTATTTTGAGCTAGTGTGAATTTATTTAATTAATTAAGGTTCGGACAACATTTTGCTTCTTCTTTACTTATGGAAAAACACTAAATGCCTTGGCACCATCATAACTATGCTATAACACGTCTTAGCGTTTTCGCTAGGTCAGCACTAAAACCTATAGCACGCTATTTAAAATACTATTAATCACTATTTCATAGTTATTAATGGTACATTCACTGTATAATGTGTAGGGATGACATTAATGAGCTACATGTATCGATGCATGAGGAGGAAAGAAAAATATTGGTGGAAGCCCTTACTAGGACTAAGATTAGGGATGCAAGCGAGCTTGCCCGTGAACCCACAACTAGGTCATTTTTTCGCAGGCTTGTGTCCCTAACTAAAATACTAGTGGAATCCCCTGCAACAGCTGAAGAACTACAGGATGATCGTCAACCAGTGGTGATCTCAGTGTCCGGAAATAGTGGTGTTGGCAAGACAACTCTAGTAAGAAGCGTATACAAAGAAATGGAGAAGAATAATCACTTTGATATTCAAGCAATCCAGAGCTTCGGTCCTTATTTAACAGCTACCAACATCCTACATCAAATCGTTCAACAACTCACAGACGACAACCAGAATTGCCCAAGAAGCAAGGTGAAACAAATGTTGAGGAACAAACTTGAAAATAAGAAGTATTTGCTTGTCATAGATGGTGAAGTCACCAGCACGGAGTGGAAAAACATTCTGACTATCCTGTCGGAATGCAACGCTGGTGCTGATAAAGGCAACAGGATAGTGCATATCACACAACACGAGCCACAAGAGCCATCTGGCCCTCATCATGTCATCATTAAGTTAAAGAATCTTGAAGAAATAGTTACCAAGGAATTGTTCCTCATGAGACTAAAAAATGGAAAGGAGGTAAGAGACGAAGACTACAAAAGGCACCATCAGGCTATTTGCAGGATCTCAAATGGATTGCCCCTAGCTGTTGTGCTCTTGTCAGGTTTACTCCAAACAAAGGAACCTCATGACTGGGAAGAAGTTTTCAAGTACTTCGAGTCCAAGAAAAGGATAGGGGTCATCAGTATCCTGACACTGTGCTTCGATGATCTTCCGCATATGTTGAAATCTTGCTTCCTATACTTCGCTGCATTGCCAACCTAACACCTCCATCGAGGCACACAACTTGGTGTGTATGTGGATGGCAGAGGGATTCCTGAGACCAATGGTTGGGGTGACACTAGAGAAAGTGGGCAACATTTACTTGAATGAGTTGATTCGAAGGAATCTCGTTAACCCAGTGCAGCAGGAGGACTATTCCAATCCTGGGAGTAAGCTTGTCTCCGTCCAGAACATTGTCCATGACTTTCTGCAGTCTGAAGCACACGCGGAGAGTTTCTTAGAGGTCCATAGAGGCGACGATATCCCTACACTGACAAGTGCCCGCCGGCTCTCTCTACAGAATTACACTGACAAATATGCTGCACTAGCCAATCCATTGCCCAAGCTACGATCTGTCTTCTCACAGTTCGAGCAAGATCCCAAAGATGAAGAAGAGAAGGTGCCCATCCTGAGAAAGTGGGCAGCCACACCCACAGCCAAGAAGAAACAGAGTGCAACCTCTAGCATTAAGAAGGAGGACATCAGAACTCACATAGAGGATCTGCTACATGGATCTGAGTTCCTCCGTGTGATCAATCTTCAAGGCATCGAGATCGGCAACAAGTTACCAGATGCAATTCACAGAGTTGCACACCTGCAGTACCTGGGAATTACATCATGCTCACTGACCAAGATCCCACCGTCCATTGGAAGTCTAACTAACCTTCAAACACTCGATGTCAGGGAAACTGGTGTCCGGGATCTCCCTCCAGTCTTTTGGAAGATCAAGACGCTGAGGCATGTCTTCTGTTTCGCCCTCAAACTACCCAAGCAAATGGACAGCTTGAAGCACATACAGACGCTAAACTCCATTGAGCTTGATGATTATGAGCAAGCCCTGCACCACACACTAGGGAAGATGATCCACCTTGAGAATTTATTTGTGTGGAATACCAAAGAGCACAATGTCAAGTCTTTGTCCCGTGCTCTCAGCATGCTGGAGTACCTAAGGACTCTGGCCCTGCACGGTTACAAAATTCCATCCAGTGTGTTCACTATAACATCCCTCCGCCGGGTCAAGTACATGGTGCTAGAAGGGGCGCTGGAGTTGCCATCTGAACTGCATGCTATCAATTCATGTCTTCCCAACCTTATTTGGCTTTCCCTCAAGGAAACAAAGGTACCACAGGGGTTCATTACAGACCTGGCTGACCTGCCTTCGCTTGCCACCCTTGCCTTGTACTCTGGGTCGTACCGGGACAGGCAACTTTCCTTTTCTAGAGGTGGATTCCGTCGTCTGAAGAGCATCAAGCTTGATATAGAACATTTGGCAACACTCCAGGTAGAAAATGGTGCGCTTGAAAATCTCAGAGAATTGGATATTCTCTCCGAGAAATATAGGCCCAAGATCGAAGCTGAAGAACGCATTCAGAAGATCATTGTCTGATGATTTTCTCAAGTCATTGAGGATTGATGAAGTGGAAGATGATGGCTTATAGTGAGAAGGTAAATGTGACATGCTGCTTCTACCATAGGTTACTCCGTACTGCTACAAGTGAAATTGTTTCCTACTGCTGCTGTGTGTGTATCCTATTTATACTATAGCCCTCTATGTGCTGTGAAGGGGGCAAATGTATGACCTGCGTTCTCTGACATTTATTTGTCTTTGTGTGTATGTGTTGTAATAATTTATTACCTATCCCAACTAGTTGCCGGTATTGTGGTGTGTATAAACTATAAGGCGTGTAATAATGTGGCAAAAGAAAAACAAAATGATTTGCTACGTACGAATTTGTTGATATCCATTGTATGTTATTAACAAGGGTCCGCCTTTGCCACAGGCGTCTGGGTTCTGCAGATCTTGCTAGGCGCTTCAGGCTTTTTTTTTCATGCGGGAGAACTTTTTGAGAAACTAGGTGATACCCACATGTTGTTGCGGAAATTTTAAAATAATTTTTAATCTAAACTTTGAAAGGTTGATATATACTATGATTGCATGATAACATTTTTTAACATATATATTCCTTATGGTTAAGAGAGATCGATTCTTAAATGATTGATCATTTGTGTGTTTATATGCTATGGGAATTTTGATAGCGAAGTATTCGTGAGAATTAATAGTCACATGCATGGATGGTGTTAGCCACAAAAGATCGATAGAAGACATCAATAGAGGGTCCAAATAGATGCTGACGTGGCTTCTAATTTGGTGGGATCATAGATGATGTGGGTAGATTGTATGTCGAAAGAAATAGAATTAATAACCTTTAGTGGGTTGTACTTTACAGAGATATTTTACGGTGGTTGGAATGGTACCCACCGGTACCTGCAGGCGGTACCACTATTTTTTTTAATTTTTAAAAGCTTTATGCCCTTTATAGAATTAAAAAATAAAAATTATGGTGTACTCCTCTCACAATTTTCGGTACCGTCTGGTACTGGTACCGTGCTACCGTATATTTCTAAACCGTTAGATTTTCTCTGATGGTCGGCTCCTATTTTTTCCAACCACCGTAAAATTTGTATAGGTTATATAGATGTCACTTAATTTTCGGGGTTGTTCTCATGTGGGAGAACTTTTTGAGAAATGTCAATATTTTCGTGGTTTTTTCGTTTCCATCCGGTACAAGAAGGCTGCTACTGCCCAGAATTTTGAATTTTTTATCCCCAAATTTAAAACAAATTCATAAAAACTTTTCACAGAGATTTCGGTGCTTCTTGACCGAAAATATCGTTTTGGCCATATAAAAATTAAATGTTTTGGCACCTAGATGACACCCCTGCCAAATTTAAGGACTCAGATGATACCTGTGGCTAAGTTTAGGGACCTAGATTATACGTCAACGTGCCACGTCAGCATTGGAGAGAAGAAAATGGTTTTAAGGAGCGGTTTTGGAACAAGATAACACCTTCAGCCAAATTCGGAGACCTAAATGACGCATACTGCCAACTTTGAGAACCGTTCATGCATTTTACTCAAAATGGCTATTGTTTAGTTCTTTCTCCGATCTTTTTATTTGACGTAATTGATTTCTTCCACAAATTCAACCATTCGTCTTATTAAAAAATAGTTATCATTTATTTTATTATTATTTTTATTTATACAAGGTTGTTTGAGTATAACTTATATTTTTGTATGTTTGTGTAATATTTTTAATAAAATGAATACTGAAAGTTTTAAAAAAATTAACTGCCTCAAATATTTGAGAACGAAGTACTTGAGAACTGAGCTAGCGTACTATCTTACTATTACTAACTAGAGTTACAAAATAAGCATGGACTGCGAAGCGCGCTAGCAAAAAAGATAAATTTTAGAAATTTCTACAAAAATTAGAAACATCTGGCCATCTATCTGCGCATCGGATCTATTATATTTTCTAAAACATTACCCACCACGCCATTATGAAAATACATTAAAATGACTTAATAAATTTCCATATAAATTACCCACCATGCCATTATAAAAGAACATTAAAGTAACCTACTAAATTTTCATATAAATTACCCACCATATCATTATAAAAGACTAAAACAACCCCGTAAATTTGCGCATAAATTACCCACAATGCCATGGCAATATCACTAATTAGAGGTTACGGAGTAAAAAACAAGCACGAATTACGATGTGGGCATGAAAAAAGATAAATCCTATAAACAAAAGATAAATACTATAAATTACCAAAAATCAAAAACATCTGGCCGTATATCACGTAGCCTCTAATAATACTTGCCATTGGATCTATTATATTTTCTAAAAATTTACCCACCATATCATCGTGAAAGAGCATTAAAGTAACTCCTAAATTTGCATATAAATTATCCACCATACCATTATGATATAACATTGAAGTGACACCCTAATTTGCATATAATTACCCACCATGCCATTACATAAAAATTGTCTAAAATATCTACAATGGGATCTCACACATTTGAAAATATGTTATGGTAAAAACAATATGGTATGTACTATTAAATATGGTATAGAACAACAATTTCATTTCTACTAGCTGGCTGCGGCGCTGTAGTCCAAGCAAAATGCTATATGTTTCCTTTACGAATAATGCTGCTACAGTACACATAGATCAAAGGGTCCAGAGTTGCCCTGTTTCGCAGCAAAGTTTTCTAATACTACAAGTTTTGAATACCATGGTTTATGTATACGACACAAATACTATGGTTTTCCTTTACTCCAATAAAATCCCAGTATTTTTTGAAACCGTGTCCTGTTTGGTTTGGTTCTACGGTATTCTTAAACCTTGAGTAACAAACTCACGTACCATGTTGATGGTTAGAGTTGACCAAAGACGCGGATATTGAAGACCGGGTTGCGTTGGGACACCGGCCATTGCGAGAGGCAGTGCGGTAGTGAGAAGCTTGGTGTAGCTTGAGGCCTCGTTTGGGTGGGCGTGTGTTGGCGTGAATTGAGGCTAATCCGCATGTTTTGTGCATGAAGTGGGTTGGCCAGTAGTACTGCTAGGTTAGCTTGTAGTACTGCTAGCTAGCTAAATATGTGTACAGATTTTTCCACGCATGGTTGGCTTCTCACGTGTAACGCGTATTCACAACTTGCCAAACGAAGCCTGAGGCGGGGCTGGAGGGGGCCACTGTGGGAACCTAGCGATGCGGGGCACTGCAGGAGGCGGGGCCTCAGCAGGAACCCGGCAGCACTGGAGCCGTGCGGATGTAGGGCCGCCGTGGGAGGGGAGCCCGCTGGTGGTAGGGATGGGGATGTGGGTCGGTGCTATAGACTGAGCCACCATAGGGGTGGCGAGGTCGGCCCTAGAGGGAGACCGTGACAAAGAGCCCACTGGAGGCAGCACAGTGGGGACGCGTGCAACGAGCGGGGTGGCGGGACAACAGGGACACGCGGAGTAGCCACGGATGTGGGCCGGTGGGCATTTGTGACCAGCAAGACGAGAGGCGAGCACACGAGGAAGGTAGGAGAAGGTGGCGGTCCTCTCTCTCCTCCATCCGAGGAACATGGCTGGCGGCTAGCGAACAGCTTGGGGGCATCCATGGCCGGTGGCAGGTAGACGACAAGTGGCAGTGGGAGGCTGGATCCAATGAAGCTCGGTGGAGCGGGAGGCGGGGCTGGAGGGGGTACCACCTCGGGAGGCTAGGCCACTACGTGAGGCTAGCGATGCGGGGTCGTGTAGGAGGCGGGGCCTCCAGAGGAATGCAGCAGCATCGGAGCCACGTGGGAGGCAGGGCCGCTGTGGGAGGAGAGCCCACTAGTGGGTCGAGCCACCACAGGGGTGGTGAGGTCGGCGCTGGAGGAAGGACGTGATGAGAGCCGCTGAAGGCAGGACAATGGGGACGTGCGAAGCGGGCAGAGAGGTGGTACGTCAGGGACACACGGAGCAGCTAGGCAGGCGGGCTGGCGAGGACACGCAACCTGGGAGAGGAGAGGCGAGTACGCGAGGAAGGTAGGGGCAGGCGGTGACCCTCTCTACCCTCTGTTCGAGGAGCATGGCTAGTGGCAGGCGGACAATGAGTGGTAGCGGGAGGCTGGATCTGGGTGGAGTAGGAGGCGGGCTATAGGGGGACCACCACAGGAGGCCAGGACACCACAGGAGCTTGGCGGTGTGGGAAGGTGGAGGAGGCGGGGCCTCCACGGGAACCCAGCAGCACTGGAGCTGTGCCGGGGGGAGGGGTGGATCCCGCTGGAGGCAGGGATGGGGATGCGGGCCAATGCTGTAGGCTGAGCCACTTGAAAGGAGTGGCGAGGTCTGCGCTGAAGGAAGGCCGCGATGAAGTGAGACCACTGGAGGCGGGACAATTGGGACACATGGAGCGGGCAGGGAGGAGGGATGGCAGGGACACGAGGAGCACCTAGGGAGAGGGAGGCAGGCCGGCTGGGATGCGTTGCCGGGGAGACAAGAAGCGAGCACGCAAGGAAGGTAGGGGCAGGCAATGGCCCTCTCTCCCCTCCATGTGAGAAGCGTGGTTGGCAGCGGGCGTACCATTTGTAGGCATCCATGGCAGGCGGCAGACAGACGACGAGTGGCAGTGGGAGGCTAGACCCGGAGCCCATGGCCTCCGGCGGCGCGGATCCAAGAAGGACGAGGATGGTGGCCAACGTGAGGGGCAGGGGGGACGAGGGCGGCACAGGCTGTTGCTGAGGCAGAGGAGGACTGATGACTTGAGCAAGATGGGGCAGAGGTGCGGCCTCCTAGGCCGGCGATGGGCCGGAGTCGGGAGGTGGAGTCCGAGTATGGAGGGGAGGAGGCTAGGCGAAGAAGTGGAGGCAGGGTGCGCAGCAGAGAAGGTTTGGCGCAAGATCCATTAGTTAGCTTGTACACCGCTGATCTACCTATCTGTTTATGCTTCACGTAATAGATCAGCGACGCACGGCCAAACGTGCATAGCTCGTCCGATTGCTACATTCCACAACATGCGCCACAACATGTACATATAGCAACTCGAGAGATCTATGCACACTTGGCACCCTGCTTTACATGCTTTAGATTGTACCTGCATTGCTAGGTGAACCCCCTTTGGTTAAGCTCTTTCTTAGCTAGATCTATCTGATCATGTGCATAGCAAAATCAATCTAGGATTGTCTTTAGATCGGCTACCTGAGCTTAATGGGCCACCCATGCTGCGGTGGCAACGTGTATCATCTAGGCCCATCGGGCCATGTATCTTAAAAATAGAAAGTAATCTAGGGTTTAGCTAGTCGAGTCGGACTTGTTGTCCAAGCCTACGGGCTATAAACACAACAGTATTGTTCCGTAGCAACTGTGTTTCGTCACCTCAATCTAGGAGCATCACCACCTGTGGCCCCCAGGGTTTTCAATGAAGTGAGTGCCATGCGGCTCTAATCCTTCCTAACGGTCGTTTTAGGGCATGTTTAATGTTTGCTTACCCGGTAGATTTCGTACTGAAGCATTTTTATGGCGAAATCTGCTAGTTATCTCGATGAATCTCACATCAAGCTCTCCTTGGCGCAAGATCCATCAGTTATCGTGCACGCTACCGATCTATATATGTGTCCATGCTTTGTGTAAACAGATCGGCAATGTGAGGCCAAGCTTACTTAGCTTGTACGGTCGCTACATACCACGACATGAGCCGCAACATATGCACGCTGCAACTCGAGAGATCGATGTACGCTTGGCACCCTACTTTACACGCTTTAGTCTGTATCTGCTTTCTTAGGTGAACCCCCTTGGATGTTCTGATCTATGTTGTGTGTATGGTCAGATCTATCTAGCTATCTGCGTAGTGGATGTCAACTTAGGAAAGTTGTGTCTTCTAGATCATGCTTTAAGCAAGGTTTTTTCCCTTACCTCTTTGTTTATGCTTTGCCAACAAACTAACCCAGCAAGATGCAAGAAGGTGATCGGCTCTTCCACGGAGATGCCTTGAGCCGATCCTAGTGATCCACTAGAATTTAATGCCGATCTGTTGTTTGTGTATCTACAAGGCGATTCTCCGACCATGCACGCATGCACACACACACGCGAACCTCCACAGCTAGCAGGTCAAGCCGGGTGGCACGCCCAGGACTCTTGGAACCACCGCTAGGAGGAGTCGACCACAGCGGCAGCGTACCTCCCGGTTCCCTTGTGTGTCCCTTGTCCGGGTCCGAGCGGTTTTAAGGTGACGACACATATTTTTGGCACACCCGATGGGACCCACTTCGTGAACTTCTTCATCAAGCAATGGCTCCATCCGCATCTAAGAAAGGCGAGTTGACTCTTTCGGCCTGCCATGACGCCAGTACATGGCCGAAAGAAAAAGATGCACCCCCAAGCTTGATGAACTTCCACCTGAACATAGGGGGTCTATGACCGTATCCTCTCCAAGTTGTCTAAGAAACTTCTCGACCACTTCACCTGGACCCGGAGCGGCGGCATCAAAACCGTCGGACATCCGGACGCTTTACTCAAAGGTGTCGGCATCTCCGTACCCTTGGAGGAACGTACCCGTGCTCTACGTCAAGAAATCAGCTATACGTTAGTCTGCAATCCTTGTCAATTCCGTTGAAGATATCGTTGCAAAAGTTGCTAGAGCTATCCTAGCTGGCAAATACCAAGTGTCAGGGCCTACCTTTGGGTCCTAAAGGGGGGAGGCACTCTGCGATCGGCCATTGGAGGCTGCCACCAAAGAGCACGAAAGCAGAATTCATCCTATACTGCCCTGAAGCCCCACATGATGTTCGAACCACATTCGACAAGCCTCCGGTATCCATACCTAAGGGCTGCGAGTGCAAGATGCGGTATGGACCACTGTGAGAAGGCGAGCCTCTGCGGTACGGATTAGGGTTTACTATATAATCCTTTTGTAAGCCGCCGGAAAACATACGGCGTTTTGTAAACTCTCCACAAAAATAGTGAAAGTTGTGACTGGCTGATACCCGTGGTTTTTCTCTTCACCTTGGAGGGTTTTCCGCGTTAAATCCTTGTGTCTCTATGATTGGTTTTGATATTCTTCGCTGTGTTTATTTCTTGTCGATCTCTAACAAAATGCACTTATGGTCCTTAAAATTGGCGTGTTTCCTAGTCCCTTAGGTCTTAACTTCTAAAATACATTCTTGAGTTTCCTTAATTTAGCATGTATGTGTTATCCTAGTTTCCCAACTCTTGCTTCTATAATGTATTTTTTGGGGTATATGAACTTGGCTCATGTGTCAACTAGACCCCAGAGGGTGCTAACGAATCTGTTAGCTGACGCCGCATGGTGATTTGGCGGTGAAGTAGACTTTGATACGTGGGCTCCACATTTTAGCTCATGTGTCGTACATTTTACACATCATTAATGCTAACATTATGGCCCAACATTTTTTTCAATTATCTCGCGATTAAGTAAGGGATAGGTGAATGTTCAATTTTCTTTTTCCAAAACCCATGTGTAGAGATGAATTCATTAGTCAAGGGTCCAACTTGTACCATTTTATATACTTATGGCTTGCTAGGACGTGTACATCGTGCAAATAAAAATGAAGAAACAAACCAGCAAACATGGCTAGCGACCGGTTCGTGTTTGGAACCACCCAAATTAGATCATGGAGCTTCCACGCATACACACATGGGTGTGGCAGGCACCAGGAATGTTGCAATTGAGAGTTTTGGTCATGGCAGCGGTACGTGGTGTGCTTCTTGCCCTCATGTCCTCATCTTAGCTGTTGAGGAAGGATGACCTTGTCCTGCCTGGCAACTCTGCACGGCATGTCCGCACTAGCTACCACGGCGAGCGAGCCAAGATTAGCTCGCCATGCTCGATTTCAGAATCCTCGGTTGCACTTTCTGGACGACAGGGATGAGCGTAGCTAGGGATCAAGGCCCCTTGTGCAACAGCAGCTAGCGTCCGTGGAGAGCGACAGCAAAGGTATTTCTGATTCGTCAAAAATAGCTATTATCGTTGCAGACTATCATATTAATGGCAAGATATTTCTGATTTTTTAATGTTTTCTTACATCATCTCACTAGAACTGAAGTGGAGACCATAAAATCACCAATTAGTAATAGTAAAATATTAAATTACATGTAAACTATTATAGTCTTATTTTTAATTAACAGAAAAGGGTACTATCGAACAAGAAGTTCCTATAAAAGGTACAAGGCTATGAAAGACTTAAACAAGAAATTTACCTTTTAGAGAGATTTTACTGGGGTTAGAAAGGTAACCACCGGTACCAGAGGTATTACTCCTTTTTAATTCTTAATCTCTTTCATGCTCTATATGGAATTTGAAAAAAAAAATATTGGTACCAGTCCTACCATTATTAATACCGGACTCTCATATTTGGTATCTCCTGGTCCCGATACTATGGTTCCACCAATTTCTAAACCATTACATCTCATTAGATAGATGGTTCCTTTTTTTTTTTTGAACCGCCATAAGACTTGTATAATTTTGGGCGGCCACATCCCACCGCCGAAAATAAACGGCTTATTTTCTGCTGCCCAAGTCCACCGCCGAAAATTAGTAGCTTATTTTTTGCGGCCCATGTTACCGCCGAAAATAAAGACCTAATTTTCGGCGGCCCCATGAAACCGCCGAAAATAAACACACTATTTTCGACGGTCAACCCGAGCCGCCGAGAATAAACATATTATTTTCGGCAGCCCACCCCACCCGCTGAAAGTTAAACAAACCCTAAAATCCCATCCAGCCCAACCGGCCCACCCCGCACACGCACACTCGCACGCCTCCACCCCACGTGCTGCTGCCGTGTGCCCTTCCTCCCCATGTGCCGCCGCCCCGCGCTCGACGTGCCAACTCCACCCTCCGGCAGCTCCTGCAGCGCCGTGCCGCCAGTCCTCGACTCCCTGCACCGCCCCGCTTGGAGCGCCGCGATGCGGGCCGACCGCCTCAGCTCCACACGCCGCCCCGCCCGAAGCGCCATCCCGGCTCCCGCACCGCCCCAACTCGGCTTCCAACGCCGCCCCTCCCGCTCCAACGCCGCCCCTCCCGCAGCGTCGCGCCGCTGTGCCCGGAGCTCCGCCCCGGCGCGGGCCGGCCACCTCAGCTCCCCACGCACCGCTGGATCCAGCTGCTAGGGTCGCGTCCTCGCTGGTGAGTTCTGAGGACCATCCCCTCCATCTTCCTCTGCCCTGTCCCCATCTCCTCTGTTCATGATTTTGTCCTCTGTTCATGATTTTGATGGTATATTCTTGTTTTTTTATGGGATTTTCAGTAAAAGGCAAGCTCCACAATAGGGAATAGAAAGAGATCTGCAAGGCGAGGGCAATGGTTTCCTCGATCCCCTTCTAGCTCTTGACTTGTTCCGACATGAATTTGTCCCAAACTTTCAGTATGGATTGCCTTGTTAATTAGTTCGGCCTTGTGAATCTTGTGAATCTGTGAATTTATATAGCTTTCTATAACTATAAGTATCTTGCGAGAACCATGGATCACTGGATAGATGGATACATGGTCATAGTGTATCTTTTGGCTTAGCATGCGCATTCTACTATTGTTCGTTTCATTGGAATGAGAGGACATGGGAATCAGGTTTTTTTGTGGTATTATGGAGGGCATCTTTTGCAGGCTAACAATTTCATTCGCCCTGCCCTGGTGGTTGTCTCTGCCGTGGAGGAGGACAATGGAGTCAACCTTGCACACACTGAGCCGGGAGGCTTTCTCTTCTATCGTCGTCTACTGCTGGCCGCGTCCCAAATATCTGTAGAACAACCGTGTCCCTGTACCAGCATCGCTCCCTGTGTATCCGGTGCACTAGTTCAAATTAGCATCACGGACCTGTCACTCTAGCTTGTTGCTTACATTCTTACAGTTTTTGTGTCCACAAATAAATTGGGAAATACATGTGTGTTTTGTCATTCCTGTGTGGTGAACTGATCTTTTCAATGCTTAATCTCCAATACACACCACTTTCATCACGCACTATCCGAAGCTTATCCCTGTAATATGTTGATCATTAAAAGAGAAAATAGAGACACAATAGAAAGAAAAATATCATGTGCAAAGTCTATTAGTATTTCTCCATTCATTCTTGTGCAAAATGTCAAAAAAAATGGTGATCTCCAATACTCTGCTCGCAAAAACCTGCAGCAGTGCCAAAATAAGGTAGCCTAGATAAAAGAGGCATGTTGCGTTTTCTAACTCGAAAAACAAGATCATTACGTGTACTCCATATTGCTCAAAAAAGATCTACAACCCACAAAGATCAATCTTATTTTCCTTCATCGCCGTGCTCGTATGGTCCTTGAGACTCCCACGCTGCAGAGGTGAACTTATTGGTCTCATTTTATGTATTCATTATAATAGGGCTACGTACAACGTGTAGGTTGTGCATATAAAAATGGACAAACAAGGAAGCAGAGCTAGCGACCAATAATGTTTGTAACCAATCCTAATTAAATCTTCCAGCTTCCACACATGCACACATAGGTGTGGTAGGCATCAAGAATTTTGGTTACAGCAGCACCAAGTGCAGCATTTGCCTCATGTATCACCGACACCTATCAGCCGAATCCGGATCTTCATGCAGCCGTGGCGTGCAGAATCCATGTCACCGTGCAAATTTGCCACCGCCTCGACCTCCCTGCTATGCGTCTAACTGTCTAAGCCGACAATCAAATTGCCTTGCCACCAGGCACCTTTCGCTTATACCGATGAACATAAGCAATGACAGCACAAGCGTCATTGCTCGCTTAGTCCGCGTTGGGTCAATTGCAAGAAAACTCATGCATCAACAACTTTGCATGGCTACGGTAACCAAACATAAGAATTCCAATGACCATAATAAATCTTTAAATGATATTTAATAATAAATCTTCAAAAGCATAATAGATGAAATGACCACTATTATTAGGCTATGATATTACTGGATGTATGTTTATGATTTTGTGAGCCAGTTCCCTGGATAATCTAATTAAGCATTCAGCGCCTGGGCTGGTGGTTCAACATTCAAATCACACCAGAACAGCAAAACTACTCAAGGTGCTGGTGGGGTGGGGGTTTTCAAAATTCGATGATATCGATGGTTGAGGTGTCAAATTTAGACGCCTTTGGAGTTCATTGTGAAAATTGGCTAGAGAAATGAAAGAGTCCGGAGGCTAAAAATTGACGTTTTCGTGGTGGTTCATTGATACTGTCACATTGTGACAAATCGACGGACATCCTCCTAGCCGATGAGACTTAATTTGGCTAACAAAAGATGACACGTTTCCTGTATTGCACTACTTTGAAAGAGTGCATTTAACT
Organism: Paspalum vaginatum; assembly: GCA_030272315.1. Classification (NCBI taxonomy): domain Eukaryota; kingdom Viridiplantae; phylum Streptophyta; class Magnoliopsida; order Poales; family Poaceae; genus Paspalum; species Paspalum vaginatum. The sequence continues at coordinate 33,561,567 of CM059019.1, read as the reverse complement.
TGAAGATATGGTAAATATGTGCTGCTTACAAATTGTAGTAGATGGAGAGACAGAAATAAAGGATGTAAGCCACTTATAAATTGTGGTAAGTGGGAAAGACTGAAAACCAAGACACACAGAAAGAGAGAGAGGGGTGGAGGGGGGAGTATTGATGCCTAGCTCTCCTAAAAGTTTGCTGAATTCATAGGGTTGGGAGGTCTCAAGAATCAATGGAGCACAAATGAGGAAAGCCTTACTTGTCTAGTAGCATATCGTCCTCCTAGTTCTCCTCTAGCTACTTCACTGACAAAGCCAACACTGACAAAATTAAGGTACCATGTGAATAGGACGATGGTGCGCTAGGACGTCCGATCCACCTCTGCTCTAGGTGCCTCGTCGGTGTATTTCAATCTCGCAGCATTCATCACTTGCAACACATATCTATTGTGTGCTGCCATACCATGAAGACCTCCTTAATGCCTTGTTCGGTTGCGAAAGGATTAGGGGAACAAAGGGGATTGAGTGAGATAAATCCTTTACGAATCATAATACCACTTAGGGCTTGTTTGGATCAACTATTTCCAATCAGAATTGGTTGATCCAAACAAACCCTAAGTGGTAGGGCAATGGAGGGGATTGAGGAAAATTTAGTTCATTTTCCCTTCAATTTCCTCCAATCTCCTCCAATTCCGATCAGAATTAAGTTTTGCCAAAGTAGTCTTTAATCTCTCTTAATCCCTTTCAATCCCCTTGGGAGGAGGAACAAATGAACAAGCCCCCAGGAAGTTTTCTAGAATGGTATAACTTGCTTATGTTTTAAGAATTTGCATGGTCGAGATATTTCTTGGTGAAACACGCATGCGACATAGGGGCAACAAAATTTGATTAAAAATGTTTATTTTTTGTTTGTGCTGAACGGAAAGAACTAGCAATTGGTGGCCGTAATAACCCACCAATATAGAGACCATGCAGAATTAGATCACTGTATAGAATTTCAATTTCAAACGATTTGATAAAAAAGACAAACAAATAAACGTCCCCTTGTTTTTTGGTCATTGGCAACTCCTCGAGTTGGACATGTCTAAAGAAGCAGTGTTTTTAAGATAATGGAAACTTACTTTCCGACTGCATCTCTCAGAAGTGAGAATCAGACAAGGATTATTATAAAACAAACAAATGAAAGTTATTGTCTATTTACAGAGTCTAATCGAATCAAAAGGAAATCTTGGCCGCATATGGCTAGACAAAAGACACGAATACTTGTAAGACCATCGTCTCAATTTGGTGACAACCTTCAACAATCACATGAGTTTGCTCTTCATTTCATTGTAACTTGGCCCTACTAAAAGAAACTAAAGACAATCTCTGTTACAAAACCAACTAAGGACTATGATTGATGCGGCTATGACTATGACGCACCTAATTGATGGTCTTTGGTCATGGAACTAAGGAGACAGAGCAGGTTTTCTTTGACCAAGTGACCCATACTCATTTCTCCAATATATTGCCTTGTGGAATAACTCGATCGGCTATAAATTTCATGTCTAGTCTGAGCAGGCATACTGAAGCTCGAGTCCAACAAAAATAACCGAGAATTCGAATGCCTCTACAAGTAACCAATAAGCTACTAGTTTGATGGATGTGAATTCTGAAATAGAATTGCGAGGCATCAGGAATGAACACAAACCATTGCTTCCTTGGCCAGCAGCTCCGGTCGGCACCATATGGGCAACATTGCATTCTACGTAGAGGAATAGGATATGGATTCATGGGCTCAAGAACGGGCATGAAATAATTCTCGGACAGGGCAAAGGTTTCAAAGGAACAGGAGTAGATCAGTTGCTGGGTTTGGTGTACTCGATGGATGGAATATGTCAACGTCAACATATACGTTCAATAATTTTCCCCACTATAATTTCTTTGGTGTTACAATAACAACTAACAAGCACACTTGGTGTATCCCTAGAAAACAAGCGTGCGGATGCGACTGTGAATCGATCGAGATATCCATACACAATCACAGACGACTCCAGAGGCATGATGTTTGTTAATAAGGTTCAGCCGAAACCTACATCCCGAAGCATGACTATGGGCATTCCTCTTCATTATTAGATAGCTATGCCGACATCTGGATACACCATGGCCAAGCCAAGCCATCTAGTCGTCCTGGTTACGACAACAGCCCTCCCTTCATATGTATGAGGAGGTCCGAGTTACAAAGTTTAACTAGAAACTCAAAGTCCTGCCGTAACCAAACTCGTATAAATATTCGACACATATCTAACACCCTAAATGAACAAATAATTATTATACTCCGACAGTTGAGCTGCTAAATTTAGAAGTATTTGGAGTTCGTTGTCAAAATTAGTTAGACAGTTCATTGTTAAAATTAGCTACAGAAATGAAAGAGTCTAGAGTCTGGGAAATGACTTTTTTCATGGTGGTTTATTGATGGTGTTACATTACGACAAATCAAGCCGTCTCGATAAAATTGACCACTACTTTGAAACGAGGTTCTGCATTTGGAGATATGGTAAATATGTGCCGCTTTTAGAGTTAGTAGATGGAGAGATGGAAATAAAGGATGTAAGCCGTTTATAAATTGTGGCGAATGGAAAGACTAAAACACGCACACTGCACACACACACACCCAGAGAGAGAGAGAGAGTATATGGGTGTTGTGCATAGTTCAATTAGAAAAACTGTTGCTTTCACAGGGCTGGGAGGTCTCGAGAAGCAACGCAACTCGAATGTGTCAACTATGACTTCTATGCTGACACTGATTAGGTGGTGGTACAGTAATGCATTGGAATAGGACGATGCTGTACTAGCACGATCCAGCTCTCGGGCTCTCGGCTAGGTAGGTGGCTCATCAGTGTACTGGTGTAAGGCTGCGCGGGATGCCACTCAGAGTTATGTTCGTCATTGTCATTTAGAGTGTCCTACTCAGAGTTATGTTCGTTATTGTGTCATTTAGAGCTACGTTATTGTATCTTTTCTTTGTGGCTGCATCATTGTGGCACCCATTGTATCTTTTCTTTATGGTTGTATCACTGTGGCGACCATGTTCTTGCGTGTGACTTTGCGCGCATGGTTCCTCATGTTGCAATAAGAACGTCAGCTTGGATAGCATAAAATTTAGTTTCATTGTAGTGTTTTCAAAATAGGTGATTGATCCTAATAACACACAGGTTGACATTTAATAGAGCAATGGTATATTGGATTCACATAACAGTATATATGCAGAATTCAGTTAACACAAACATTTTTTATCAGGATGGTGACATAGCATGACTAAAGTAATCAGGTAGAACTACAATTACAGGCAAATGGTTGATACATATTGTTTCTTTTTGAGAAGATAATAGTGATGGTAGCTTTGATGGGTCTCGATACTTATGCCAGCTGATCCCAAAACTGAAGTCCTATATGGTAGAATAGTATGATAAAAACAGCAGCCATTTCTGCAATGACACGAACCATAAAATAGTTCAATGTATCTATAAACATAAATACGAGCAAAACTCTAAAAACAAAACAAAGTTATAAGACAAACGGCTAAGAAAACCATGTGGACAAACCGATGGCTCGCGAAGAGTGAGGTCATGAGCACTATAATGTTTGGTACACTGCTTGCCATCCAGCACAATGAACTGTGAAGGGTCTCTTCCGCTCCAAGCCCTTTTAGAGACAAGGAGGGATATAAAAGATGGCCTACGATTTTTGTTGCTACAAAGGAGTTCCTAGTAGGGAGTCAATCTTCCCACTTGTTAATCAAATAAGGTTTCAGCATAGTTTTATGAACACAATCTCCAATATTTAAGCAAGTGAAGTAACATTGAGCAAAAAAAATAATTGAGAAAATAAGCAAGCATATCCAACCTACAGTTAGTTAAACATCATTCCACTAACTCAGTTTTGCCCCAAAAAATTATATGTTTGCACATTCTTCATTAGATCCTAGAGAGCATGATAGCCTACACCTCCCTGACCTTATGCAATCCACTTGCAGAAACACTGTTTTATTAATATGGGCCAACAAACCATTGGCACTGCATATCCGGTGTTTTAAACTATAACAAACTAAGGAAAAAAACAATTCATATCTCAATTAAGCCCCATTTAGCAATATATAGCCAGTGCTCTCACGGCCTCACCTTCCTGACGAAGTATATGATCTCTCCACAGTCCACTGTCCACTCATGTATAGCCTGAACCAGGGGGTACCAAGATATATGAGATGCTTACTATATATACAATATTTCAATATAAGGATTGAACACAAATGTGCTCCTACACACGCAGACAAAATGGGAAACATAAAATGGTGTCCTAATACGAATTTACAAAGGTTGACGCATGCATATAAAATCCATGAAGCATAGGAATAATTTGGAAACATAACAGTCTATAGCAAGACTTGGTATCTGACAGGCACGAGACAATCTCCAACAAAATGCTGCCATTTGTGATCACTACATGTTCCTAGAGATTACATAGTTGGGCATGGAATGGAATCCATCACCATCCATTTCTGGCAGAATCATGTTCAGTATCAGATCATATCATTCAAACTCTAGAAAAATTATTATTATTCCTGGTTTTAGGAATATAAAATATATTTTAAACAAACTACCGACACAATAATATATCAACTGATCCACCACTTAGGCCCGCACCAATGTCAAAGCAACGGAAAAAATGGTGAAAGCATGAAGCTGATTATTTTTTACACATGCCAATAAAACAGATCAAACAAATACCTAAATTCAGATAGGAAAATAAAATAAAGGTAAGGAATTGTTAGGTTGGGCAACATAATACCATGCATCAGTAGATGGGTTAGGAAATTAAGCCCTAAAGGTATTAGGAAGGAAATACAGGTATAGTGCCACGGTTTGGCTAATGCTTGCTTACGCTAGCCCTTTTGTTTCATATTGGCCTAGCGCTTTTGCCCTTCAGACTCTAAGGGACATCCAGAGATAATGTATTATCCCATGAACCATGCACCCCCCAAACAAGGGCAAGCAAAGAAAGGTGTTAGCATGCAATGCCTGAACAAATGAGATGACTTGAAAGCCAAACCAATGGTGCCATGACACAAAAGGTATATTTTAAGAAGGGGATCATATTGACATATGTATATATGTTACAGATACAACAAACCATCACTGCAAGTAGGGACAAATTGTCTTCATGTTAATACACAGGATGATTATCAGGAGCAAAGCCAAGTCGTTCAGGTTAAACTTGCTCATTACATCACAACCCTGCAAGGGAAATAGAGAACTCTCAGTACATTCTTTTCATGGGCCCTGCCAGGACGAAGAATTGGATAAGCATTTACAACAGCAAGCATGCAGGGAACAATAAGATACTCCGTAGTATGTATCAGTAGCATAGTAACAGGTGGTTCTAAAAAAATATTATCTGGAAGCAGGTATAAACTGGCCTGCACAATGAACCCTTGGATAAACCAATTGACTTTAATTTTATTACGTATATATGCACACCTAAGCCAACTCTGCTCACATTTCAGACCACATTCTAAATTAGCTTGGGTTTAGCACTGTTAGTTCAAAGCTTGTATATTGGAACTAAACATGGTGCGCCTGAGTTGGAAGGAATCGTACCTGTACCTTTGTAGAAAATAAGGCATTATAATTGACCTTACTATTGATCTCAGTGTGGTCTGAAAGCCAAGAAATTTTCTCTGAATTTTTTTACATTCAGCTAACTTAGATCCGAAGCTCTGAGTTTTTTTTTTTGTACGCAATAAAAACTGCTGAAGAAATAGCATGAGGATCCAGCACCATTGCATAGTACTCCCTCCGTTTTTCTTTCTTTGACGCTGTTTAGTTCAAATTTGAACTGCACAGCGACAAACATAAGCGGACAGAGGCAGTATATGAAACTCCGAGAAGATGGAGTGGTTTTAATCACGGAAAATGCGAAGCTGGAAAATATGAAGATAAAGAATATGTGAACCACCAAGATATCAGTCAGAATTCTGAATTGCAAAACAACAAAAACATGTATGACTTCAAGAGAGCAATATTTGTGCCGCAGAGATCTGGCATAATGAAACACGAACACTGATGAGTCATGACCAATAATCTTCCTTTTTCTTGACAGGGTCGTCCCTTTGGTACACACTGAATACATGGTATACCTTATAATGGTGCAGTGTATGTTAATGCACGGTTAAGCATGCTTTTCCAAACACTTATGAATTTGACCAGCAGCGGCAAGTAATACTCACCAGTGTTTCATTCAAAGAATGCTAGCAGGGAAAAAAAACCTTGTCTGCTCATGGAGCAGCAGACATCACTGGTAAATGTGCACACCTTGTGAAGAGGACGAAGTGGTGGCAACATCGGCGTTGGAGCAGGCTGTGCAGGAGCCTCACCTTGCCAGGGCCAGGCACTGCCTGCCGAGCCCCGGCACCACGGCCAACACTGAGGGCGTGCCTACCAGGACCTGACCCATTCGTCTGGGATGGGCCAAGCGAGGCGCAGGTCACCGTGGGAGCCGCAAGATGGAACAGCGCGGGCAGGGAGGAGGATGGAGGTCGCGCTCGGAGGTCATGTGACGGGCTGCCCCGCAGACGTCCAGCGCCAGCCCACGCCACAGCTGCGTCTGCAATGCTCGGCTAAGCACGCTGCGCCGTCGGCTCCCTCACGACGTTTCGAGTTGCGAGCACTGCAATCCGGCCACCGTAGCGCACCGCATCGTGCTGCAGTCGGCTCCAACACAAAGAGCAGCGGAGGCCCGCGACCTCGCATCCATGCATGCGCCGCCGTCGCGGCTAGGGCCGTCGCTCCGCCGCATCACTGCCATGCCGCCTCCGGCGACGGCCGGCGCCTTGCACAGATCTGTGGAGGGAGGACCGAATCCGTCCCTAGAGCACGAAGAGGAAAAGCGGAGGAGGAAGAGCGGAGGGGGAGAAGCAGACAGAGCCGTACATACGCTGGGTACCGCCGACGTCGCCGTTTCAGGCGAGGACCAAGGCCGCCCGCGGCAAGCCACCGCCATCACCACCACGTCCACCTTGTGACTCGAGCACAGCCGCCGGCTCCCGCACGGCCATGCTCGCGGCTTGTCCCAGCGGCCGCTCAGACGCGCGACTGGCTCATCCGCTGCTGGATCCCTAGCGGCGGTTGCTCCCTGCGTCGCCAGCCCGTGGAGGAGGAAGATGACGGGGATGCCATCGCTGGCTCGGGCACGCTCGCCGGCTACTTTGCAGCGTCTGCTTGCCGCGCTGCCGCCTTGCCCGCGCTCGTCGTCTCCACACCATGTACGACAACCAGATCCCGCCTGCTCCATGTCCACCGGCGCCGGATCCGAACTCTTCCTCGTCTAGTGGCGGTTTGGCTTGGACCGCGTCCTCCTCCAAGAAGCGAAAACGGAGAGGAAAAGAACGACGAGAGGAAGCACAGTGGGAAAGCGGGGGAGACGATCTTATCCCCACGGCGCCGGCCAACCACTCCCCGTCCAGCGCTCCATTCCGTGCACTGTGGCCACAGCGCCGAAGGACGACGGAGGCGACCCTCTGGCCCAGCGCCGGCTCACCCCGGCGGCGGCTGGCCAGCGGGCCCAAGCGAAGGTGCTCCATGCAGGAGCCGCGCACTCCTGCTACTGGCCGGAGCGGCTCCCCGGCGCGCGCCAGCCGCACGTCCGCGCATCGAGCGGCCGAGGTCGGGGAGCGGCCGGAGTTGCCTCGAGCGCCCGGAAGCCCCCAGCCC